>JAWNLV010000002.1:2610000-2775000 GCA_035042125.1 Drosophila longiperda
AACAAGTGTTAACAAAGCCATGTTATTCAGTTACACCTATTGAATGGCTGGGGCCAAAACGTGTCTGGCATGAGTCTGATTGTTGTTGCTGTTGCTGTTGCTGGTTGCCAATGCATAATTGATATCTAATTGACAGTTAAATGCATACGCTATTCGTTCAACATTGTCGCTGGCCATTTGCTAATATTGCTAATACGCCGCGTGGGCCGCACGGCCACATAGACCGGAGCGCATATGCATGACACTGTGATTAATTAGGCGGCCGACTGACAGCCGCCGTTATTGTCGCCTCCCGTCGGACAGTCCGTGCCACTTAAAGTCACCCCTAGACAGTGGCACCAATAGTCGGTCTAGTGGCGCGCAAAAGGGCGCCCCAGTGGCACGAAATCAATAAAACTAAAACGGACAACAATAACAAATGCAAAAAAACCTTAAAACAATTAATTGCATAACACAAATGTTTGATTACATGTGTTGCTGTGTTGCTTTGGCTATTGTTGTTATTGTTGTTTTGTTTTGTTGCTTTGTTCGCCAATTGGCAATTGCCATGTCGCTTCATTATCCCCGTTTTGGCGACAACATTTTAATGCCACCCTCTAGCACTTTGCCTGGCTCTGTCAACCCACCTCCGAGTCGCCGCCATTTATGGGCACTGCCAGCAAAAGTAATTAAGCGAAAAATTAACAGACGACAGTTGCAAATCACAAAAACGAGACTTGATCGACGCGTCATTTGGCATTCATTCATTCTAAATACATGCAAGAATATTTGCGATAAATACTCGCAATTGTTGTTGCTTGTTGCTGTTGCTGTTGCTGCTGCCAAGTCGAGTACGTGATTTTAATAACAATAAAAGTCGAACACAACATTGACCAATTAACAACAACAGCAAAACAATGGCAACGATTTAGTGCTCAAGTTTGCTCATTGCTTATTATCGCCAAATGTCGATTGCTAATTGAATTTGTTGTTTTACTGCCCCGCACACCCCCGTCCACTACCCACTTGACCCCCAACGGAATTAAACAATTTTTAATGCAGCGTAAATTCTGATTGGCAACAACAATTACAATTGCGAATAACAATATCCAGTTAATTAATGTTCAAAGCATTATAAATGTATTTTTTATATATAGTTTGTTGTTTCAGACGACTGTTCAGAAAAGCCAATAAATCAATACCAAAATTTGTATATTAAATTCTTATGAGTGCTGCAAACAGAAACGTAAGTTTAGCATCGAAACTTTGTGTATTAAATTTTGTTAGCTATTCCAAATTTGATTAAAAAATATCTTTTATTTTTATGGCTGGTGTAACTAGAAACTATATAAATAATTTCAAAGGGGGGAAGGGACCATTCTTAATGATTCGTCCATTGGCAATTAGACGATGCCAAAAAAAAAAAATATGGATCTATATGCGTGTGATTGCAATGTGAGCCACTGTCGAGCATCATTTAAGTTGGCATAACACGCATACGCCGCGTTGCCCGCCGCACGCTTCGCTGAAGCGTGTTGAGAGTTTCGCGCTACGCTCAATTGAGAGGCTCGTCGAGCGTTTGCTACAAAAAAATTTGTGCTCCGCGCCAATATGTTAATTATTAATAGCCCGTAAGGGATCTCAATTTACACACACCGAATCTGATATACACTCGCACAACGATTAGCAGCTATATTAAATTATCTTTTGCATAATATTTGTAAAATATTTCAAAATAGATTTTGCTTACCCTTTTTGGCGCTTGTTTTGGCCAACAGTTGGCTTTGCTTGGCCACCGGCATCGGAGACGACGCGTTGTTGTCACGCGACTTTTTGGCCACACACAGATTCAACGGCTGATCGAGCGGTGCTGTTTCCGTCACACTTGCCGCAGCGGATGCTGCCGCTGTGGATGCTGCTGCTGCTGCTGCTGCAGATGCTGTTGCTGTTGCAGTTGCAGTTGCCGTTGCTGCGGCGTTGACGTTGAGTGCACTTTCCTCCTCACTGGCATCGCTCATGGAGGCGCTACGATCTGTGCGCTGTTCCTGCTCCTGGGGCTGTTGCGCATACTGCTGATCAATGTTGCGCAGTATACTCTTTGGTGATGTCGCCAAACTGTTGGCACTGACTGTGGCAGCAACAGCAGCAGCAGCAGCTGCAGCAGCACCCTCATACGCCAGCTTCTCGGCCATGGCCATGCCCAGAATGTCGGCTATCGAGTGGGAAGTGGGTCTATTTGGGGGTCTGGCATAGACATGAGCATGCCAGCTAACTTGCTGATTGGCTGCCGTTGTTGTCGTAGCTATGCTCGGGGCAAAAGATGTTATAGAGCGTCTTTGCTGCTGCTGCTGCTGCTGTTGCTGTTGCTGATGGGGTGCAGTTTGACGACTGGGCGGCGCCTCCAACTGCTTTTGCAGAAATGTTGTGGGTGAACTGCTCGCAGAGATGGGACTGACGCTGTTGCTGCCATTGCTATTGTTGTTATCCCGTACACGCAACATATTCACTAGCTTCTCCTTGCTGCTGGGACTGACCATTGAGGCCGCCGAGGGCGGTATGGTCAATGAGCTGCTGTAGACATATGAATTGATGGCCATATTATAGGCAGCAGCTGCACTATCTGATTGTAGCTGCTGCTGCTGATGTTGCTGTTGTTGTTGTTGTTGTTGATGGTGTTGCTGTAGTTGTTGTAATTGCTGTTGCTGTAATTGCTGATGTTGTTTGTCTCTGACAATGCCATAACCATGCGCCAATGTGCCGCTGATCATTTCCGCTGCCAACAACGAGTCGCGTTCAGTTTCGGGCATCATTTAGGGCGCGTCTAATTGGCTTGTTAGTGGGCGTGGTGGCTGCAATAAACAATGAGAGAAAACTCTGCGTTAAATAGGCAAAACGAAATTAGCCAAAAACAGTCTGCACATTTGTCGTCAAGTTGTTAATGGGTTTTGGCCCGCTGGCAATAACCTTCAACTTGTTTTTATTTTGTTTTTTTTCTACTTCTTTTCTATCGTGTTTTTTTTTTTTTGGGGCCCAGCACCCACAAAATGCAATAAAATACAGAAACAGAAATAGTCAACCATTGTGCTGTCGCTGTAGTTCAACTTATTTAACCCGCAGCTGTCTGTCCGCCTGTCTGCCCATTTCCTGGCGCACTGCGTTCTGATTTGCATAACAAAATGCTGGAGAGCGGCGGCAGCAACAAACGTAGCCTCGAAAAGGATTCAACCAGGCAGGCACATAAGCTCGACAAGGCCAGTGGTTTCGTCTCTGTGTGTGTGTGTGTGCGAGTGTGACTGCTGCGAGTGTTGGCATGAATTTATGGCGTAACATTTGAGTGTGACACAATTTAACTTAATTTTAGAAAATAGCAAAAGCCACGCACCCAAAACGAAATGTAAAACGAACAAACCAATTCCAAGTGGGTAAAAAGGTCTTAAAATTGACTTTTAGTGTGTGGCAAATTCCAGTTGGATGTATTTATATTTATATAGCATAGACTATAGCCATAACAATTAAATCAGTTCACACACACACGCACACACAATCACACACATGCCAATCTGTAGTTAATTTGTTGCCAAGAACTTTGCATGCCATTTAAATGCCTTCGTTATGTGTCATATTTCACAGTTGACAATCCCAAAACCAATTTAAATTAATACAGAGTGCAAAGTCATACCTCTCATACACACACACACGCACACACATACATACACACAAACACACTTGCTGTCCAAATGTCAGTTTCAAGCAGCGTGCGCTAAATAAAGTATAACGTAATGCGTGCTTAAATGTATTTTATTGCCGACAATAACAACAACAACTTCAACAATGGGGATGACACATAAAAGGACTAACCTTTGCCTACCCCCACACTAACTCACACTCCATCACACAAACACGCACACACACACACACAAAAGAAAACAGCGAGCGAGCGAGCAAATTGAGCACGTTTTGCTCTCAACAATTTGACAAACAGCAACATGCTGCTCAGCAACATGTTGCCAGCCGCGTGCAAAATCACTTACAGCCAAACAAAATAAACGGCAAAAAAGCAACGGCAATTCAAGTCTGTTGAGCTGCTCAAAAGGTTATATGGGCAGTGGGGAAATTGTTCTGTGCTGTGCTGTGCTGTGGTGTGCTGTGGTGTGGTATGATTTTAGGGTGGACATATTCAAGCAGCGGAAGCGAGGCAGGCAAGCGGAAGAAGTTATTTCAATTGCCTGGCCCCACGACGACGATGACGACGAACACTGCCAGAGAGCGAGCGAGCGAGTGTGAGAGTTAGGGAGACAGCGAGAGGGAGAGAAGGAGTGTGTGTGTGAGAGAGAGAGAGCAATAGTGCTGTGGCACACGACTGGAGGCACGTACAGTGGCTTAACGTGTGAGCTACTGTCTTTTGGCTACGTGTGTGTGATGGTATGTGTGTGTGTGAGTGTGTGTGTGTGTGTGTAACAGTTACCTGGCACGCTTTTGCCTTTGCCTACGTTTGGCGCGTGACGGGACAGGGCGTTTGCAAAATGTAGTAGGACGAGTACGCTGACGGGGACATAAACGAGGTCCAAAGCGGCAGCTACTAATGGCATTTAAGTTTTGCTGGTCTGTCACAGACACACACACACACACACACATATATACAGGACATATGTGTGAGCGTTATGTTTGTATATGAAACTCTTTGCGCCTCACAATATTTTCCTTGAGACTCTTTGCTTGTCCTGGCCAACATTCTCACATTATTTTACTCTATTTCATTTCGATTCGTTTCGTTTCGTTGTCAGACCACATTCCGCCGCTAAGCTAAGCTGGCTGCTGGCTGGCTGCTGCTCTCTGCTTGCTAGCTGGTATTTTAACAAGCATCTGTCGAATCTTCATCATGGCAACCTGGCTTCATCCCACTGTCTGCTGTCTGCGCATAATTTTCCCTGTGGCACGACGCTCAGATCGTCATCATTGTTGCTCTTGTCTCCTCCAGTTGTCTCCAGTTCGACCTCGTCCACCACTTCAGTTTGCTCTTCAGCTTTTGCTGTGTTCTGCCTTTTTAGTCCTGTCAGTTTGTGTGTGTGTGTGTGTGTGTTAGCTTGACGTTAAACGCGTCTTCTTCTTCTTTGGCTCTGTTTCCCTTTTTTGCCATATCGCTTTGTCAGCATAATTTAATGTGCTATTTTGTTGTAGCCATAGACTGGCATTTTAGGTTTTTTTTTTTTTTTTTTTTGGGTTTGTGTGTATTGTTGTCAATCTGTCTGCCTAAAGTGTGTAATTTGTCATTCATATTTACGATTCGTTTGCCTTTACGTAAAAGGCACATGATCGATAAAATCCGCATTTTAGATGAATATATTTTTGTTAGTCTACAACTTAATGCTGAGGTGCTAAATGATAACAATGAAATTGGAGCACAACTTAATTTGAAATAGTAACAGCACAAGTCAAAGTAGGAGTAATCAAGGGGCGTAGACACACCCCCTTTTGGAGCTGCGGTTTACTGTTGCTTCGTTGTCTCCAAGGAAAAGTGGCTGTCCAGTTTAGCTGCTATGCGCATATTTCGCTTGAAATTGCTTGAATATTTTATGGAGCTATGTGTTCGCTAATTAAATTGATGTGCCACACACAGAAGCTGGTGCAGCCGCAGCCACAGGACATTCATGCAACATCGACAGTCTTGGCAACTTAGTGTACATGTGTCTATGTGTGTGTATGTGTGTGTGTCTGTGTGTTTGCGTGTGGTTGGCAACTTTAATGAATTTACCTGTGTCATGCGCAGAATTGTATAATTTGCATCTCGCATGCTTTGCCACATTGTTGCCAGTTCTAATTTATTTTTTTTTTTAATTGTTTTAATATTTTAGACAAATTACCTTATACTATATACTTACATGGCAACTTTTTCAGATTAAATATGCTCAAATTGAAAATGCTATTTAAATTGTTTTTTATTTTTGTGCTCGTTCGTTTGTTTGTTCTCGCTTGCAAATTGATTTAACTTTGTGACCGACACAACTGTAAATTGAATTAGTTTAAAGTTAAAGTTGGAAAACTAAGCACTGACAACTCGATCAAAGCAGACTTGAAATACCCAAGACCCATCTGTATATGTATACTCTGTATATATGTGTATATATTTTTATTTTTAGTACTTTTGCTTTTAACATCTAAAGTCGGGACTGGGCTGCGCTGTTGGCTGTCGAGTTGTTTGTGCCATGACAACATATTCTCACAATTTATTTAAAATGTCCTGGCAGGTAAACAAGAGTTGAGCACTGGAAAATTGCATTGGCCCAGCGATAGTATCCGCACATGAATGCATCAATAAATCATAAACGCTCAAAATGAGTGCAGTTCGACTGTGTGTGTGTACCTGTGTGTGTGATGTGTGTGTGTGTGTTTGTGTGTGATGTGTGTGTGTGATGTGTGTGTGGGAGCTGACAACTGAACATCGCAAATGCTCAAGGTGAAGAAGCAACTGCTTATTGAGAAATTGGGTTGAAGTGTTCTTCAGTCGGGCATACATATATATGTATATATATATATATATACAATATATATCCTACTTGCTGCACACAGCTGCACTATCTGCAAGTCATTCCCATGAAAATAATCAATTTAAACAAGATATATTTATTATAATTTATATGCTAACACAGAACACGGGTGCTTTTGGTCAAAGTCTTGTCTAAAATGGTTAAAAAATGCAATCTGCTTTTAACTGAATCTGACTAAGTTTTAGCCTGGCCTATTTACCAGCTCCTCCTGGCAATACTTTTCGATTTCAGTGTGTTATTTTGTTACGCTATTGTTGAGGGGCAGCGTTGAAGTAACTGTTCTTAGCAGCTCACTCACATGCGAGCACACACACACACCAGGCACACTCACACCAGTCACACACACACGAGGCACACACACACGAGGCACACACAGCTGCTGTGTTTGCGTGGCCAAATCTGATGTGCACACAAATATTATGAAGCTATTTTGAAATAAGTATTTAAACTTTTGCCCCGGAATTCCCCCAGCCAAATCGTTGTTTTACGCATTAACTGCTTATGCTGTGACTATTGCAAATGCTGCAAGGGTTGCTCCAAAAAAAAAAAAAAAAAAATTATTATTGTTTAACAAACAATAATAAATAATAATTTCATAAAACAGCTAATATGAAAGGGGTGAAATGAAGTGATATGCTAAATGTAATTGACTATAATTATTATATTTGATTAAGATTTATAACTTTAAAATGCCCATTTAGTAATAAATGTTGTTTAC
The DNA here is from genome assembly GCA_035042125.1 of Drosophila longiperda. Classification (NCBI taxonomy): domain Eukaryota; kingdom Metazoa; phylum Arthropoda; class Insecta; order Diptera; family Drosophilidae; genus Drosophila; species Drosophila longiperda. The sequence continues at coordinate 2,617,243 of JAWNLV010000002.1, forward strand.
AGAATTTAAATTTTTGCATTGCTGAAATAGTCATTTTATCATTCTTATCAAATAAGGCTTGAAATTGAGTTGACCTTTTGAAAGCTATAAAACCATACAATTTGCCAATAAAAACTTTACAAGATTATTGTTTTTTTTTTGTAACCAATTAGACAGAATCTAAACATAAACTAAACTTATCATATTTATAATAAAAATTATACATAATTTTGTCAAATATATTTAAATAGAAAATGAAAAATTCCTATTTTATGTATTTATGCCAATAAGAAAAAAAAAAACAAAGCTAAGTTCGAAGACATTTTGAGTGGCCCTCGTTGAAATTCTAAAGTATTTACTTATTTTTATTGACAGCATTATATATTATTTATTATATTGAATTCATGTCATTGTGCTGCCACGAACAGGCATCCAAACTCGGCAAGGAGCAAGTGCCAGCAGCACGTTTCCTCTCTATGTGTGTGGACGTGGACGTGGATATGGATGTGGATGTGGATATGGATGTGGATGTAGATGTGTCCTATTATTGTCAAGTCAGCACATAATGCTGCCAGCGAAAGGAGGGTGGATTGGTGTGGGGTTTGGGTTACGGATTGGGATAAACGTCAGACACGTTAGCAGCTACATTTTCGTAGCTGGCAAATCTTTAAACGGAAATCGTTATATAAATCAAAGACAGATTATAAATGCTGCGCAATTTTCAAGTTATTTTCGGTTCTACATTTACACAGTCCCACAGTCCCACAATCCCAGTTTTGTTCGTTTGTTGTCCTTCAAGCTGAGGGTTAAACTCAAATTGCTGCTCATAAAAAATAAGCAGTACAAAAATAATACTGACAACGAACAGCTCGATTTGGCCAAGTGCTTAGCTCCATCAAGTTGCTGCTCATTAGTAGAAATATATATGCAAAATGAGCGACAATGTCAGTTAATTATGCTATATATATATATATATATATATATATAAGCATTGCTGATTTTTATTGCGACTGTCAAAAATGTGGCGGAAGTACCGTTCGCTTCATTTCCGCTGGAAATGCTTTCTGTCATAATTTTTCATAGATTTCCTAACGCGCTTGTTTTTCTTTTCTTTATTTTTCCTTTTTTTGATTTAGTTGGCCATAAAGTGCTTTGAATAACAAGTCCAAACTTTGAAGTAACTTTTACTTAAAGCCCCAAAATTGCAAGGCGACTGCTGCGAAGCGACGACATACCCTCCCGTACCCCTGCTGCTGCCTTGTTACGGCTTATTTCACTTGAACTTTACAGGCGGCCACTTTGGGTCAGTTGGCCTGGCCCAAACTTGACGTGCTTAAGTTTTACTTTTTTAATTTGCCTGTTCTGGCAAAATTTAAGCGATTTCATTTTTCTTTCAGTTCTTTTTGCCTGGCCATTAGTTTGGTTCGTCTTTGTCCGCACACACACAAACAAACACACACACTTGCGCACACTCACAAGCAAACAAACTAACACACACATAGAATTGCCCACAATTAACTAACTGGCGATGATTGATGATATTTTAAATGAGTGTGATGGTAATGAAAGTGCCCAAAAGCCAATGCAAACAACAACAACAACAAAAACAACATCAAAAACAAAAACAACAGAAACCCCAATGGGGTCCCACAAATTCCTATGTCATCAGCATAATTTGAAGTGATTTGATTCACTGGCACTGGGCACGTCGACCCTTAGCAACACACATTCCATTCCAACCAACAACATTTGTGCCTGATTTGGTGTCCGGATATTGCAGACAACATAACAAGATTAAATCCATTTCTGACATAGTTAAGATAACCTTGTAAATATAAATAGCTAAGTGGTCAAATAAAGCGAAGATATTAAACTAGGCAATTTATTATTTCGTGGAAATCACATGTTGAGATGTTATACATATATTATTCGTCAGCATATATTTATATATTTTTTTTTTATGCTTCGAAGTGTTTTTCAAGTTTATTTGGGCCACACAAATTACTGTCCTTTTTTTGGTCGTAATGTTGGAATTATGTCAATGGCTCCATGACCCCATCGTCAAGCCAAGCTAATTCGTATTTAATTGTGCACATTTTGAGTTTGCGCAATTGATGAAATTTCATCGATTCATTTCCAGAGCAGTTGCAGTTTGACATGATCTTAATTGATAAATGAATGCACGTTGAAATTAATGCATTATGCACAGATGCCATCAGTTATGTATGACTGCTGCATTGGAGCCATCAATCAAGCATTCGGCAGCTTAATAAAATATTCAAAAGGTTCATAAAATATGCAAGCTTATAAAGTGCTCATATTTAAAAGTAAATGAAAAAACTACACTTTTTTTGTATACCCTGTTAAAAGCATTTATCGTTACAAATGTGATAGACAAATTCGATAGAAATAAGTTTAAGTATTTATAACTCAGTAAACAAAATAAATAAATTTAAATTCAACTGAAAATAAAGTATCTAATAATCTTTAACTGTGGTAAAAGTTCTTTTTTATTATTTATATAGGTATTTTTATTACACATTGATAGCAAAACGAATGGTTGGCAGTTGGTATATTCACTGGGGGCCCGATACGAATATGATGTCAGTTTTGTTAAGAGAAAAAGGTTTTTGGTAAAAGGCATAAAAACGTAGATAATTCTGGTTAAAAAAATTATTAATAGCAACATCAATTTGGTCTGCTTTATTGGATAAATATTACTAAATTTGAAGAATTGTTAAAATTGATATCACTTTTCAGCAGAGAATATGATTACAAATTATAATGAGCTCTTAAATTCAACAATTTGTATTTATACTGCGCTAATTGGCATGAGAATTGATAAAATGTCGATAATGATAATATTTGACGTCAGGATTTTTATTTATATTTAGTTCAATGCGTATGGTTATCAATCAATAATTTGTCATAGTAAATGATAAGATGCTTGAAGGTGGCTGTTGATATTGGTAGTGGCAGCTGTAAACAGCGGCAGGCAGCAAGTGTACAATCGAAATTTCAGCATTTCTGGCGGTGTATCAGAAAATGTAATTATCAGATAGTAGACCGCAATAAGACATCGTCACATTTGCAATTACATAAAATCAAAATGCGATAACAGTTGGCATATATTAAGCATTGAACTGGGGACGCTATTTGTGAGTGTGTTTCTATCTCTCTCTCTCTGTCTCTCTGTCTCACGCTGACTGTCTGTTTGGGCATCTGTGCTGAAATATGAGTCAATTATACTTTGGTACGCATAAATTAATGATTAATTGCAAAATAAATTGACTTGCGTCACTTAATTACGTGGCCCGTGTGCGGAAAGAGTAAAGCGAGCGCCTGTCAATCTCTCACGCCCCCTTTTATAAAGTGTGGCCAAACAGCCTGCCTGCCTGTCAACGACCAAACAGGCACACACACACGCACAGACAGATAAATTGAGAGAGTGAGCAAGAGAGAGAAAAGGCATTTGCTGCTGTTGACATTCGCAGTCAAACATGCTTAATTAATGCCAACGTTGCTGCCATCGCTCAACCTCAGTCTCTGCCTCTGCCTGCGTCTCTGCCTCTGCATCCGTCTCAGCCTCTGCCTCTGCTTCTGGCTCTGCCTCAGACTCAGTTTTAGCTTTAGCTTGAGCTTATGAGCTCCAAACAACTGTAGTGAGGAATTCTGACAAACTTAACGGCAAATTAACACACAAAAAAGAGAAGAAAAATAAATGCCGCCGGCAGCCAAAAGTAAACACTTGCAGAAATCATAATAATGATACATCGGCGGTGAATGAAAATCGCCAGCTCCTGGCTCCTGGCTCCTTCTGCGCCAGCTTCCGTTAGCCAGTTGCGCTGTCACTTGCTGTGTCGATGTCAATGTCCATGTCAGAGTTTGCGTTTGAGTCAGAGTCGGAGTCGGAGTCGGAGTCCTCGTCTTCGTCATTGTCTGGCAAGCACTCATAATTAAACATAATAAAGCAATGCAGCGCCGCACAGTGGTGCATTACTGACAAAAAATTGATTAAAGAATTTAATCTTATGTAGCTTATCAAAAGTCGAAAATCGAATGGGAAACCGCATTTAAATATTTGCTTTTAATACAAAATGTATTGCTTAATTACAACTATTGAGTTATACAACAGAAAAGATTTTATTTATAATGAAAATGTTGCCGTATTTATAAATTAAATTGTTATATTTAAATTTTAAAATGCATGTCTAGTTTAAATAGTGTTATGCAGATACAATATTTAGTTCCCGTTGCTATAAGTTGCAATTATATTTTACAGCACTCTCCACTAAAAAATAATCTGTTTCATAAAAAAGTAAAACTAGATTTTTATTTAGTTCGATTTAGTTTAATTTAAATTAAGTTTGTTTTAATTTTCTCAGTTTCCATTTTATATGATTATTATAATTTAAGCTTTTAGATGAATTTCCAGTCGTATAAAATATTTAATCAGATGTATAACCCACTGTCATTTTGAGAGATCTCGATACGCTTCCTCTGCCAAACAGCCTCAGGGTCTGTTGTGTGCAAAAATCAATAAAAACGTTGCCAAAATGGCATTTGCGCCTTCACAGCTTATCCATTTTGGCTTGCGAATGTGGCTCGACTGGCTTGAATGACACTTAACTTTCACATTAACTGCACAGACGTTGGCACAATTTGGAGCAGCGAAGCAATTAACGCTCAATTGATACGCACCGCGTGCTGGAGCATCGAACTTAACTCCAGTTGGACTCCGGTTATGCGTTGAAATAAAGACGTAATTAAAACAACGCCAAACGAGCGAAATATCGCCCAAACTCTTTTTTTTTTTACCGTCAACAGATAATAATTGGAATGGGTGTGGAACGAGTCAACAGATTATGTGTATTTAATTTCAAGGAGGCTGCCGCTGCAGAAGATTGAATACAAGGAGAGACAGTTTCGTGTACATACTTTCTTTCTGTGCGTTGTACATGGAACTCAATTATAATTAAGCATTTAAGTGGAACTAAACGGAGCTATAGCAAATGAAGCAAACGTCCAGCCAGCCAGCCAGCCAGCCAGCCAGCCAGCCAAGCAGTCAGCCAAGCAGTCAGCCCTTCGTCGTCGACATTGCAGCCTTAATATTCTGCTTGAGCTTTAGCTCAAATTTGAACCCAAGCCTGGTAACTGTGGCAACAATGAGGCAATGAATTGTACTTGAGGGGGCGGGAAGGTCGCTTCATTTTATTAGTGGTAGCCAGCACCCTAATTGCTAAGCGCACCAATTGGAAAGTTTTTTGGCAAAGCTGTTGACTGAGGCGAGTATTTAATTACCGTTCATCGTTCATCGTTCATCGTTCATCGTTTGCTGTGACTTTTCCATGTGCTGGGATATAAATATATATAAAAATATATATATATATTGTTATATAAGTGTTGCCAAGGCGACATCGGATTAATTGTTACGTTGACTAAATTTACTTATATGCATGTGAAAGGCTGTTGTATAATGATATGACAGAGCGACAAAATAAAATACCAGACTCTCAAGTCGAGCAGACTTGCTCGGAGCAAGTGAAGTTGACGGCGTAATTTAAAAAACGTAAAACGAAGGAACTGAGGATGCAACAAGGGATGTTTGCCGGCTTGTTGAAGCTGTTTGCAATGGGGCAACTTGGCCAGAATGGAAGTATCTCTCAATTAGTGATGATGATGATGATGAGGATGAGGATGAGGATGGCACTACTGCTGTCTGTTCTGGCTCTCTTCGTATTCAAATTTTTAGTTGGCCGTCCAACAGGATACAAAGCCAAGCTGGCGGTGCTCTAAAGATCAGGACCACTTTTGCTGGTTTTTTTTTTGTTGAGTTAATTTCATTGAGTTTCCACCGGAAACGGGTCAGATTTGTAGCATTATATTTATGTTTATGCAGTCAAGTATAAAAATACAACAAAATAATACAAATTTAAAAAAAAGAGAAATTAATTATTTAATGGCTGTTTAAATGACTTTTACAAATTCAATAAAACTAATTTACAAATTGCAAAAAAAAAATATATATATATAAATATATATAAAATGCAAAGCATGCGGTTTGAGCAGCAGAATTTTTATACCCTGCATAATTGGCTGGTGGTGTATATTAATTTGTAATAAGATTAGGCAAACTAATTATTATTTTTATGCAGTGTATAACTAATTAATTTACCAAACATTTATAGGGTACTTTGGAAATTTTGCCTTAGCAGTTGTGAGAGCTCTAACGAATATCAATTGCTCGAGTCGAGTTTGCCGACTTTGTGCATCCTGTGAAGCAACGAAGCCGAGTAAAAGGAAACCCAAGCCCAAACCCAAGCCCATCATTTGGTCGTTTGGGGTCTCGGCACTTGAAATGATTTCAAAATGGCATTGAATGTAGCATTTAATTTGTGCGCCACCAAGGACGACGACAATGAAGTCATCTTCGTTGTTGTACTGTCTGCCACTCGTTTTGGCTCTGCCACTGCCACTGCCTTTGGCTGGTATTTATAACTGTTTATTTGCAGTGCGCACTGGCGTCTATATGAATTTTTGTATGTGTGTGTGTGTCTGTGTGTATTTGTGTGTGTTTATTTGCCTCGCTGCTGCGCTGCCTGTAAAGGATTAATTAAACGCTGGGTGCCCGTAGATGCTGGCCGCACTCTCCTCTCACAATCCACATCTCTCTCTCTCTCTCTCTCTTTCTCTCTCTCTGCCAGTTTTTCGTACTCTTTCTCGTTTTATTCCCAGTCTTTGAAGTCTTGAGCACGGCATAATTAGTTTAATGAGCTTCACTAGTATCACAATAATGATAATCCAGCATTCAGGCAGGCCTCCCTCCTCCCTCCTCCAGCCCAACCATCCAGCCAGCCTTACGGTTTTCATAATGACAGCAATGCCCATACTTTTAATTTAATTTGTGTGGAATGAAATTAAAGTTTTTCCTTTTTTTCTTCCAATGGGCAATGAATATTTTTAATTACCCTAGCCAGAATACCAAAATGCAATTAATTAAGTGCACAACAAGGATGTCGGGATAACTGTAAGGATGTGTTTGTGTGTGTGCATAAGTTGGTGCCTTCAATTTATTTACAGTTAGTCATTTTGATATGTTTACTTACACACACGTACGCACACACACTCAAAAAAAAGCTTCGCTCATTTGCTGGCAATTAAGCGCACATAAAATGGCTCCCCTTTCCCCATATATGTGTGTGCCTGTTTGTGTGTGTGTGTGTGTGTGCTGTGTGACTTTACGTCATTTCAAATGGCGCCAGCTGCGCGCAGAATCGGTAGGCGTGGCTGTGTAGGGCGTGTAATTGGGCGGTTGCTGCTTGTCTGTCTTTCTGCTTGTCGTTTTTTGGTGTGTGTGTTTTAATTAGAAACTTGTGCATTTTGCTTAATTAGACAAATTGTTTTAATATGATGTGCAAACTTTTTTTTTCCACCAAAACTGCGACAAATTAGTTTGGCAACACAGCTGTCATCCAAAAATTAGGTCAACATTAGTCATATGCCGCACAAATCCAATCAAATGTGACTTAAATTGACATTAAAAGTGAACAGCGCTCAAAATTATGCAACACTTTCAGTGCAACAAGCTAATCGGGCCAGAAAAGTTCCTCTTTCCCCGTTCTATATATTCTATATATATATATATTGATTTATATTTGTATTATATTTAGTTTAAACGATTCATTTTCAATGAACTGCACACTAAATATGCCCGCCCATACATAATTACATAAACATCAAAACATATTTTATAAAAAATTTTATGATACAGAATACATTTTTCTCTTATTCAACTATTTATGTTTTTTTGTGGTCAGATATAAAAGCTTTTTGTTTGCTGCAAAACTGTTCAAATATGCGCTACGCATATAAGAAAAAAAGACTAGTAGAATATAATAAAAAGTATAATTTCGCCTTAGAACATAAATTAAATTTAATTATTTATTGTATAGTGAATATTTTTAGGACGAACAATAGAAAGGAAATCAGAAAGGAAACAGCCAACAAAACACATATTTAAATCATATTTGCATAAAATCAATAATCTAAATAAGACAAGTGGAATTATTCAGATTTATTTATTATTTTTAGTGTATGCTACATCATTGATCATTGCATACATTTCGATTTCTGTAGTTAACCTAATTTTTGATTTAATTGCGCTTCAATAAGGCAATTTGCGCCATATGCGCAAAAAAAATTGTTTCCACAATTCATCAAGCGAACTCATCAAACACAATTTCCAGCAATTTGCCATAATAAACAAAAGAATTTTGTAATTTGTAAATGCTTTAATGCCAAATGCAATTCCATCAGTCGCAGCTGCACATTTGACGGGTGTGTTTACAATAATTTGCAAAACTCAAAATTCGACAGATCGGCCAATTAACGTAACAGACCAAATATATATATATTTATATATATATGGAGAAATTCTAATTAAAATTAACAAAACCGATGCGAATGAGTGCAAGTCAGGGATTAATCTTTTTTTATGCTTATCTTGGCGCAGAGATCGCTCAACGCATTCTTATCCAATGCCATGGTACTGGCGCGCTCAGCACGATCCTTCCAGGCAGTGGGGTTTAATTTGGCCAATGCTATAAGCGACTTCTCGGCAGCAGCCCGCATCTCCTTTTCGGGACTCTCCTGGTACAGCAGCAGAATATCCATGGCACGCTTCACAAACGCTTCCCACATATCCTTTTCGTGTTGCAGCTCCTCAGACTCCATATCGCTCTGGAACACTGGTCGCATTTTTCCCACTGCTGTGGCAGCCAGAACGCGTATGCCCGCCGAGGGATCGTCCATGCGTTGCATGACTGCATAGGCCAGCGGCTTGAGCTGCTCCATAGACATGCCATCAAAGTAGAATATCGCCTTGATGGCATAGTGCCGTGTGGCCACATTGCGATCCTCCAGCAGGCTGGGCATATGTTTCGCCAAGGTTGGGAGTATCTCACGTGCCTCATCCTTGGCGCCCTGAGCCACAGCACACAGCGTTGCCATTGCCATCGATCGCATTGCCTCGCCATGGGCGCCAGCCCTCCAACTCAAAAATGGTTCAACGATCTCCTCGACAAAGTTGCTCAGAAGCTGTGTGCTCTGCTCCCGTTCCACGAGCATCGTATCTGACCAGGCTAGCGCTGCTATCGACAAGATGGTAAGGATGCGCACCTGGGCCGCATCACAGCAGTGTTCGAACACCGTTTTTACCTTCTCGATGAGCTGCGTCAAATACGTTGCACGTATTTGCGCTAAATGGATGAGGCCGTAGAGCAGCAGAATTGGCTCAGCATTCTCGTCCAGTGCCGCATCCAAGTTCTGCACATCAAGGAGTGCCAAGGCAAACCAGCGCTCGTGCAGCTCAGCCATTGTAGTCTCCTCAAGCTGGACAATGCGCTTGATAACTACTTCACCACACTGGACATGCTCGCCTGACTCATTATTTAGGGAATGGGACAAAGCCACTACTTTCATCGTAGTCACATAAATGTGTTCATAGAGCTCTTTGAGCTGCTCCATGGTGGCCGTGACACGGCTCGACTTGTCCAGCACGGTGTCCAGCATTTTCAGTATGTACAATTGGAAGCCCGGCTTTAGGGTATGCGAATAGTCGGTGCTCCTTAGCAGTTTGCACAGGCGCAGCAGATGATCATAGGTGCCACCCAGGGAGGCAGTGAACATGTAGTGGAAACACTTGAGAAACGATTCACGTGCATTGCGCTCGAGTCCATCGAAGCCATGATTGATCCACGTATCATAGACAAACAGTCGACCCATCAGATCCGCCACCTTCTTGGCCTCGGCACAGACGGCCGACTCGCTGTCGCAGCAGGCTCGCGCCACCTCCGGGTAGATCTCAAAGAACTTGGCCGTCATCGCCGCCTCGGCGTGCAGCACAAACTGATACATTAGCTTCAGCGAATGCAGACGCACATTTTCCTTCCAGTCGGACGTCTCGCGCGCAATTAGTTGGAGCAGGCGCAGAGAGCGCTGCACCATGGCACGACAGCCAATTGTTGGGCGTTGCACGCCCACCGGATAGTTTTCCACGGGCAGATCGGATATCTCTTGCTGTGACAGTTCCTCCTCGTTTTCGTCGTAATACTGCTTGCCGCACTCCACCCACAGTGGTTGAATGTGGCCGAGTACCTCCGGCGAGTCATCCTTTAAGCAGCACAGGACCAGCGGCAGAATGTGCAGGAAATACGAATAGCGATCCGTCAGCTCGAGCAGCATTAGAACGCCCATTTGGCCGCATTCGCGACGCACCAGCGGCATCGAGTCCATCAGCAGTGGCGATACCTCATTTATTAGGCGTCGCATCCCCTCACCGTTGGCATCCAGGTGCAGGCTAACCCGCCCAATGGCCTCCACAGCGGCAATGCGTGCCGCCGCATGTCGGTGATTAAGCATGCCATACAGAGCCGTAGCCAGCGAGTCCGTGAAAGGGCGCAACTCCATTGTTTCCGCAACACGTGACAATTGCACCAGAGTGGCACAGCCCTCGCGTTGCACGGCCGCATAATCATCCTTGATTGATTTAATGAGCACCTTGACCACCTGTGGATAGCACTCACGAAAGACGCCCACATTGCCCATAAGTGCGTATTTGCGGAGCATCAAATGCAGCTGACGAATGTAGAGCAGACGCAACTCCTCGCTGGACTCCACCGTCTCCGATTGACCCATGCGCTCGGCCAGCGTCGAGACGACATTCAGCAGATGGAAGTCCATGGGCGGCAGACATTCGAGAAATACACTAACCGCTTGCACGGCGCAATCTCGCACACTCTCATATCGATCCGCATAGCATTTGAGGAGATGCAGATACAGTTCATCGAATACAGCTGCCACAGCATCGGTGCTCACATTCTCTGATGCGTCTTTGCACTGCTCGCACAGCTTTTGCAGAGCGGCACGACGTCTGCGTTGATCGCTGCTCTCCAGCTGTGCGCACATCAACTTGGCGTCTAATTCGAAGCTCATTGTGAGTATTTTCGGAGATAATTTTTAAATTCTTCTATTTTTTGAGTTGTTGTTGCCGGCACGATTCACACTTGCGTTGTGTTGTGAACTCTGTAAAACATACAATAACAAGTCAGCAAGCAACGTTTATTCGTCGGTTGCTACGTTACACACAATTCGAATTATTAACATTGTTTATTTTCCTTAAACGGCGTCGTTTTCTTGACAACAACGAGCGCGATTTATTTTCGTCTTGTTTTGCCGGCAATTGCGAACGATCAGCTGTTTAGATCAGCTGAGCAGCTCATTTGATAGTGTTTGGCAACACAATGCTGTGCAGTGTTGTTCAACGACATTTTGCGCGAAGTTTAAAAAAAAAATAAAAAAATTCTTATGGTAAACATTAGTTGTTATTAGTGGTGGTATGGTATGTTTGGGCCGTTGTGGGCTTTTAGTATGCTTTATTGTTTGCCCAACTAATTAACAACTCATAATTGAAATTTCACTAGAAACTCTGCAGCGTTGCTTCGGCGAGCAATTTGTGGCGTTGTCTTTTATGAGCAGAATTGGGGTGGACTCATTAAAAGCGGTACGCTTATCTTCGATGCAGCTATCTAATTGCGGTGTCGTTTCTTATCAGCACAAGCAAACTAACGAGGGACCGAGTGAGCGACAATATCTAAGATTGATTGCCAAAGCTGGCTCATTTTTGGGGGCAGGGTTGGGGCGTACGACTTCCTGATCAACAAATCACATAAAATGCCTATTTTTATCGAGCGAAACTTTATTGCATTTTTGGGTCACTAAATTGGGTTATAAAAATGGGCTGGGCAGTCAATAAGATTAGTTAACAGAATAGCTTAAAAATTATTTGTATTCCATAAACGCTACAACCGCTGCATAACAAAACTTAAGCAAATAGTAATGATTCGTTGTTTGGTAACTCTACACTCAAATGAGTGGGTGACTTTTACAGATAGTTGTCCATTTTTGTTGGCCATAAACATTTTTTAGGGCCTACATTTGAAAACAATATACTCGAAAATTAGTTAATTTATGTACCAAAACAGTTTTTGGCACAGTAGCTTCTCGTCTCAAAGATGTTGCCACTTAACGTAATCTTTAATAGCATTTATAGCTCTTATTTGTATCTGTAGATCTTTTCCCACAGCGTGCTCGAAATATTTTGATGCCATTACGGCATTTTTTAATTTCGCTTTTGCCATTTCATTTGTGTGTGCCCCATGTGAGGCAAAGTGGCAGCAGCTCCATATTGAAACGTTCCAGTTCCACAGCATATTTTTGTTTTGTTTCTGCTTTTATTTTTTTTTTTTTTGGTTTTATTTGCTGCTGCTGTTTTGGTTTGGATTTTTTTGTTTTTTATTATTTGTTTGGGGCTCTGTCAAAAATTGTTGTTGTCATTTTTATTGAAAGCCGCGTGATGCACGTTGCGAGTGGACCGACTGTGGAGCCCGGCAGTATTTATAACTCTTGTTGTTGTTATTTGTGCACACAATTCAATTTCATACCTTTTGTTTTTTTGTTGCTCACTTTTGCGCCGATGTAGGAACAGCAGTTTGTGGCAGGGTATGGGCAGGGGCAGGTGCAGGGGCAGTGAAAGAGTCGCACGCTCCAAAGCAATTAAGCGCATGAATCAGGTTCAGGTTCGTTCCATAGGCAAAAGGCAGGGCAATTTAAGTGTATATTGTGTGTGTGTGTGTGTGTGATTATGGTTGTTTCTTTTTGGTTTTTGTTTTTTTATATATGACCACGCCACTTTACTAAAAAGTCATGCAAACATACAGTCTTGCATTCGCACACACACACATAGATACTCGAACACACACACACACCAATCCAATAAACTTAATTGATATGAAATGAAGTCATTTGGCAAAATCACTGGGAGAGTAATGGACCGCGTTTATTCAATTTGATGTCTGACTGACTGGCAGGCAGCGACAATGCTACAAAAACATATAGGTATTTATACATATATATATATATATATATATATATATACATACATATAATTCGTATTCATCGGCTTATGCATATTTTTATATCTTTTTAAAAGCAATGTTGCATGCATGTGTGTGTGTGTGTGTGATTTTATAGCAAATGTGATTCAATTAAAATAACATTGTTGCGGCGCAGCACGGAAGCCGCATGACTGCATTTTGGCCGCAATGGAAACTTGTTTGCACTCACATGATAAAGCCAAAATTGGCTGCGTTATTAAAGTACACGAGTACACACACTCGCAATTAATAATTATACGCACAACATATATTCAGCTGCAGTGGCAACCACACACACACACACACACTTAGAGACATGCTCAGATACAGAGATACACAGATACTTGTTGTATTTGTGCTTGTTGGATTGGTTTTTTGTCATGCTGCGCTCTAATTTGCTTTTACCGACTCTCAAATGGACTTGTTACAGCTGCCGTTTGTCGTTTGCAGTTTGCCGTTTTGCCGTTTTGCCGTTGTGCAGTTTGCAGTTTTCATTGGCTGGCTAAATGCAAATTTTCCAATTGATTGGAATGGAAACTGGCGTGCAGTTAGCAGCAACGCTGGCAGCGACGTTTGCCACTCTGGCCGCTAATTAGTTTCATTTTTCAACGGGCAACAACTGCGCCGATTGCCTGCTTAAGTGACTGACTTAATGACTGAGTGACTGACGGCTCCAATCAACTGACTGACTGCCTGACTGACTGACTGCCAGACTGACTGCCTGACGGACTGACTCTGGCTCTCAGTCTGAGTTCAAGCAATGTTTAACTACATTCATGTACATTTGTATTTTTTTGTATGTTTGTTTGTCTGTTCATTGAATGCCGTCTGCGCTGTCGATTTCTCGGAATTCACTTTTGATTAGAAAACCAGCTAATGGGCTGCCCTCATATGTACAAGTACATTCATACACACACACACAAGTATTCCGAATTCCAGTTGCCCTCATTATAAGCCAAAGTTGCCTTTTTTCTTGGTCCCATAAACCAAGCTGATTATGTAGACACGTGCTAGTTATTATAAATTGTGCCTATCATAGCACTACACATGAATATACTTTAATCGTTGAAATCTGAAACACTTCCACTTTTGCATCTAACATTGATTAATCCACATTTCTCAAAGTACAACAAATAAAAAAAGTAATTAAATACGTAAGAAACAAAGAAATTATTGGCCCGCATCTACTCGAAAAATGCTTATTACCAAAATTAATAATGAAATTGATTGCGCTGATTGTAACAATTGGTGCGAAGTTCCTAATTCCCAAATCATATTTTATTGGCCTGTTATTTTTGGGCAGTAATCGCTTTTAAGGTAATATAGTTCCAATGTTTTTTTTTTTGTGGTCATATTCTAAAAACAAAACTCAGCTAAGATCAGTGCCAAACTATTTGCTGATTTGTTAAACAAACTTTGACTCATTTCGCTGTTTGTTTTATCTAATCTTGGTAAGGTGTTCTAACATTAATGTCGATAAGACGTTATACATGTGTCCTAACCTAACCTAATGTCTGATATCGTCGATTTGTATAATTTTATTTGTGTTTGGCTAATGTTATTTTTTCGCTAAGACTACGAATTTCATTTATTGAAATGTGAAATTGCTGATAAAACTCTGGCCAATTATTTAATTTATTAGTTGATTATTATTTTTCACTTTAGCATTGCCATCACTCTGTGATTGTTATTAATGCACTTAATTATTTAAAAATTTATTTATTTGTTTGTGCACATTGCTAGCCCCCTTCACGATTTTTTCTACAGTTCTTCAGCAATGCTGTATAGCATTTCCATAATTGCTGTATGTAGAAAATGAATTAATAATTAATTAAAAGTCTGATAAGATTTTTTTTCAGAGTTTATGTATTATGTGGGATGTGGTTTTTCTTTTAGCTTGTTCGTTTACTTATTGCTGTTTGGACTGAATTTTCTGTCAACGACGCTTTGTGCTAATTTACGAGTTGTTCTATGTGGCAAACTCGCTTCAAGCTTGCAACTGAGATTGTCCCCCATTCAGCAACTGACAAAATGAAAAGCATCGCATGTGGTTTTTATTGTGAATTCAAGCAAATGCTTTTCATATGCGATTGGAGCTATTGTTTAACTTTATATTTGATATATTTGTTTATCTGCACTATTAGCGCGAAAAGTGAAGTTTGGAGTAAATGGTAATGCGAGTAGCAAATGGTTTTTTTTTTTTTTTTTGCAATTTTGCGTAATCAGCGGTGGTATTTAAATGCCATCATAGTTTATTTGCACAGGCGCATAGTTTGCCGCGTTGCAGACTTTGACCGGTCTGCCAGAGTGTCCAACACTCAATCAGCAGCCATTTGAGTAACAATTTAATTAATATTCGAGTGTAATGCGAACCAGCTATGCGATAAACATCAGCAACTCAGACTCATGCACTCGTTTATCAGCAACGAATATGAGCTTGAGTATGTGCGAGTGCGAGTGCGAGTATCTGTGAATGAAATTGGAAATGCCTTTTAATTATGTATAATTTTTATGGCATTCTATAAAACAGAAAAGCACAACAGCAACGTTGTAGAGGGGCGCACCGAGGAGGAGGTGCCTCGTAACTATCTAACTGAACGTGTCTTGATGTAGATACGGCAACATTAACAGTTTGTTAACTACACACAGATAAATGAAACCTGATGGAGATGCTGATGCAGAGAACCAACAATTATTTACTATCTTGCCAGATACGAACTACAAATTCAGCTGTGCTTCATAACAACTTATAATACTCTAATGCCGAAAGGTGAAAGAGCATATTGGTATTATGCAATGTTCGTATATTTTCGACACAATTAAAAATAATCATAAAATATTTAATATATCTTTGTCTCTAGCCGAAGCAGACAAAGCTGAGTAATAGATAAGATCAATAATAGTAATTTAATTAAGCCACTTTTGTTAATGTTAAATTGCAAAGCCGAAGTAAAATCGTTAGTTAATAAAATATGAAAGTCACCCGATGAAACCATATACGCCGTAATTTAACAGGTATACTTTAAGAAACTTCCTCCTAAGTTTGAAAGAAGAAAAACTTTTTAAAAAACTTGTAAATTTTCTTTTTTCTATTTCAGTGGCTTACTTACCGGATTGAATTGACATATTAATGGTTATTCAATAAGCCAGCCCCATCCCCCAACTGTGCTCATATGGAACAATACTTGAAGCAGACTATTCCAAATTTCTAATATTTTTTCAATTCAATGTTGCCGCCATATCTGTTAATGTATCTGCGAATCTGTAAACGACTATAATTAAAATCTTCAACTTTCATTGATAAGTTTGATAAGACTACACATAAATTGAAAGTGCAAATCATTCTTGTATGCTGCTTTTTTACTGGTTTGTTTATATTTTAAATTGTTTCAATAGTTTTTTAATAATTATTATTATTGCTGTGCGTGTGTTTGTGTTTGAATGTGTCATGTTGACGTAGTTAGTTTGTAATTTAAATATATAATCAACAATAGCTACTTAACCAAAAGCGAACTAGCCGCAACAAAGTTAATCACAAATCTGTATATCAATGACAATTGCAACAATTTTTAAATAGAAAATAATATGATAGTGGCACTGAAATTGTTTGTCATAGTTTAAGTGGAATTATTTACAGCTTAACTTCAAGTTATTTACCCATATAGGTAAATTTATAGCTGATGACTCCTTGCTTAAATTGCTTGATAGCAATACCTCTACTTGCCAGTCATTATATATATATATATATATTTATTTGTCTCTGATTAATTTATGTGTATTTCAAAATTGGTGACTAACTGGCAAATTGGTATTTAAAGTGTTATACCAGATATAAGCTTGTGCAACTGTGAACACTTTGCACATATATTATGCAGCGCAACTAATATTGTTCTCAGAATTCTAGAAACTGATTAGAGCTTGAAAATGAATAACAAAAAAAACTGGTACCAATTACTCGAGTTATGTTGTTTAAGTTGCTTTCGTTATCAGGAGGGTGACACGACCAAGCTGCTTTGACCCGTCATTTAACACTAATTTCAATTCGGTAACAAATTGATAGCAATCACAATAAAAACAAGCTTAACTCTTCTAGGTGAGTGTGCTCGCCTATGAGATACCCTAAGCAGTTGTCAAATATCTATCTTTAGCCTCGGGGATAACTGACAATTAATGAAATAACTGCTTGAAACATATTAAAGTGCAGAAGTTGAAAGAGATGTAGGCTTTGGAGTTGTAATAATTATTCAAAAATTACAATAATGTGCCAATGGTTTTCTTAACTATCTCTGATAATATTCAAATCGTATTATTTACTTGGAATATTACTGTTTCCTCTTTTTAAATTAAATTTCTTTTGGCGAACATACTTTTCTGCCCACTGCATGTGCACACTCAACTTCAATTTGCCCTGTTTCCATTTTAATTTAGGATATACAAAAAATTTCCCCCTGTTTGTTTATGAAATATATAGTAAAAAACAACATTGCTTGTCTATCTGGACGATGTCACTTACCTCAGCGTCAACCGGTAAATTATATCCGAAAGGCGTACAGAAATCCAATTAAATATTTTTTCTCGTTGGCTGCTTGGTTATTTTTTTGTGTTAATGTCTTTTGTTTTTTTTTTTTGTTAGCTATTAATAGCTTTCTTTTCAAAAAAGGTCACGTTTTCGGTGCTGCTGATATTTTACATATCCTTTTTGTCGGCCAGTTTTCTCACGCAGCACTCTGTGTTCCGTTAATGCTGTTGGTGATAATCCTTAATTAGTCTAACGATTCGCAAATTAATCCACTTTGCTTAATTAAATGGCTGTGCGGCCGCATAAAAAAAGGGCAATTCAAACAGACAAAGTATAAAAATACGAATTTCCAAATAAAAATATAATTAAAAAATTGACGAAATTAAATGCAAACGGCATAATGTAAAAAAGGAAAATGAGAAATATAATAGAGTGTGAGGGAGAGAGAGAGAGAGCGAGAGAGACAGGAAACAGCGAGAGATATGTAATTAATTAATTAGCCCAGCCAGTTGACAATTATTGATTACGGTTTTGCCTCTTTCAGCGCCCAACTTTGTATATTCAAAAATTAATTTGAATGCGTTTCAGTTGTTTTGGTGCATTAGTTACACAATTTGTTATTGCCAACACGTTGGCCATTAATTAATTTTTAATTTATTTTAAATGTGTTCTGTGTTTTCATGCCCATTGTCTGCCTGCCCCTGTGTGTAATGTTTTCGATTTAATTAAATGCATTTCATTATTTTCACACAATGAACAATTCGCATCAAAGTTGTTTTCCCCGTTTTGTGTCGATCGGGTTTTTTTCAATTAACTGACAGTTGCATTCAAATTAGTATACTTCGGCACCAATTTAATTTGGCATACACTTAACATTTGTGTTATTATGTGTTATTATGTGTCATTTATACATTTTGCCTTTTTGCCATTTGCCAATGAAATTAGCTTCATTAGCTTATTGCGTCGAATCTCAAACAAATGCTTGGATTATAAAATTATTTATTTGTTTATGTTGAATTGAGCAAATTAATTAATATGCTAATTGATTATAAAATACTAGAAACATATTAAATTGTTGTTTTAAGTATTTTGTACTTGAAAGAATGCGACTTTTTCTTATCTTATTTAAGTTTTACGAATTATGAACGGGGGGGTGGTAAAGAGTTGTGCTGATATGCAGGTCAAATTCGCACAGAAATTGCTTCGTTGTTTTACTGGCTTTTTTTGGTTGTTTTGTTTGCCAAAATTTAAATTAATTACGTTTATTTAATTGTTTACTTTTGTTAACGTTGTGCACGCTCCGACAATTAAAACTTGAACTTTTGGGATAATAAGCAATTTCTGCCCTTATAACATATTATAAATAGTTATTTATTTTGTAAGTTGCTAATAACATGCGCGCACAGCAATAATTATGACAGCAACAGCAACAGCAACAACAACAACATAAACGAAACGAGGGCTGGAAGACCATCTCTATAGAGAATATTTGATGTGTAACACCTAGGCGAAAAGTGAACTTAATTGGACAATTGACAATTATATAGTGAAAATTGGAATTTCCATTTTAGCGCATATGCTCATAACTGATGCATGAACAACGACTTCGAATGGCAATATTGCTGGACGGAGACACCATTGCGGCTGCGTAACCTGTCAGCGCCTCAATTGACAAATTGCTTTTTTTGTTTTTGGGTTTTTTACAATGTATATTTTATCCATATACATGAAAACCAACAACAACAATTGTAGTAAGCTCAACAATAGAGGCTTCAAGTGCGACTGTGCATCTGGCAGATAGACAGACGCCACACGGCAGCAATTAGCGCCATGAGCACAAGTGTTTATTGTTGTTGCCGCACATTGTTGTTAGTGTTATTGTTGTTGTTGTTGTTGACGATGATGATGATAATTGAGCACACAAAAATCGTTGTCGCCGTCTTATAAATTTCATTGCTGATTGCCGGCGGCCAGCGAACGCAGCACAAACAATATCAACAATTTAATGAAAATGCCAAGCAAAATCACATATAAAAAACGAGACAGTCCGATACATATCTATATAGACCAGACAGACATAAATATGTATATTTAGGCCGGTATGGGCCATATGCATAAGTAAATATAACGCAAAATGAATGCTGCTTGACGTCGTTCAACGCGCTAATTCTTTTGGCCAGCAAATGCGACAATAACAAACAGCCCAAATGCTAATTAGTTTCATGTGTGACTAATGGACACAAAAGCGGCACAAACACAAACACGCACGCACACACATACACACACATGCACACACACACGCACACACAGAGGTCTCAGTCACACATTTACACATGCGTGACTGCTTTGGCTCTCTTTGGTGTTTCTATTATTATTATTATTGTTGTTATTGTTGTTGTTCTTGTTCTTATTGCTGTTGAAGTTGTTGTCGTTATTATTATTGTTGTTGTTGTTGCTGTAACACACTTAATTTAAATAGTACACTCTGAGCTCTGAGGAGGTCGTTACGTTGGTTCGTTCTATTTTAATAGCCAAAATGCCTCATTGTAATTACGTTTATAATGGGGCCGGGCCGGTGCGTTAATTGAATTTGACTTCAAATGCGTCAATGTCAAAAAATATGCCTGCTCCTTCTTCTTGTTAAATCTGCTTTCTCATTTGCGTTATTCAGCGTTATGGCTATCCGGATCCGGCCGAACCACTTGTGCCATATAGCGTTAAACGTTAAACGTTTTGCGCGGACGCGTCGGTCAAGTTATCCACGCCGACGATGACGATGTGGCTAGCAATTTATGTGCTTTAAATGGGCACCGACAGCACAATCCGATATCGAATACCGAATACCGACCACGACAACGATGGCAGCGATTCTAAACGACTTCTGAGTGAATGCTATAAAGCACGAAAACGACAACGACAACGACGACGATGACGGCAACTGCGACTGCGACTGCGACGTCGACGACGACAACGACAACAACAGCCAACGACCGATGACGACTGGAAACTGTTGCTGTTGCTGTTGCTGCTGCTGCTGCTGCTGCTGCTATTGCTGCTGCTGCTGTCTCTGTGACTGTGAACTGCGCCGTGCAACTATTTAACGACGACTGAATGTGGCAATTATGTATCTAGATACATTTTGGCCAAAGCGCAACGCCAGCGTCGCTGCCCGCGCTACGCGCTCTTCTCTGTCTGTCTGTCGGTCTGCCTGTCCGTCGGTCTTTCTGTCTGCCCGCCTGTTTGGTCGTGCTTGTGTGTGGGGATTTTGTGTGGGGGTTGCTAAACGAGGCAACCATCATAAAACATATTACTATAATTACAATTATGCTGCGCTCTCTCACACACACACACACACAACTGTGAGCACGCTGTGTGTGTGTGTGTGTTGGATACATAGCCAGAGATACAAAACAGTCGCGGCGCACGTGAACATAACGCACAGCCATAAAACACACAAGTACACAAATTTTCATATGCATTACGGCTTAATTGTATCTGTATCAACAGCTATTGTTGTTGTTGTTGTTGCTGTTGTTGTTGGCAGTGTGTGTGAACTCATAAATTTATTGCTGGCCGTTGTTGATGTTGCTGCCGTCGCTGCTATTGCCGCCAGCAACATGTTGCTGTTGCCATTTTCAGTATGAGTGCTTTGAATTTTATTGTATCTTATTGCTGTTGTTCATTGGCAGCGACGTCAGCGCCGCTTGTTGGATTATTATTAAATGCTGAATGTATTTTATTGCTTTGATTGTTGTTATAGTTGTTGTTGTTGCTATTGTTGCTGCCTGCGCGTTGAGGCACCCTTAGCACTGACGCCAGTATCTTTTTGCATTGCAAATTGCCGACGTCGCCGTGGCATCGTCGTTCCCTGCCTGGCTGCCTGGCTGCCTGGCTGAATGTGAGTTTGTTTTTAATTCTCTATAATTGAGTTATATGTATATACTTTAATTAGTTGGCGGCGGATGCTGCGTTGCTCAGCCACTGGATTGGATTGGATTGGTGCTATTGCTGTTGTTGTTGTTATTGCTTAGGGCGTTCGCTCGCAGCCATTCACTTCATTGTTGCTGTTTCTGTTGTTGTTGTTGTGGTTGTTGTTGCGTCGGCGTTTAGCGCTAATTATTGCTGAGCCAACAGCTTTCGATAGCTTTTTATTGTTAGTGCTCGGTTCCCAGTGCCTGATGCCTGCTGCCTTTTGCTTGGCTGCTTTTGTCTTTCGTTTTCTTAATTGTTCACTCTGATTTATAATTTGATTAATATTTTCGATGCCATTTCTATTTTATACTGTGCTAGCATAAATATGCTTAAGGCTTTTAAATAGATTTTTTTTTAATGATACGTGCAAATTTATATATATATATATATATATATATATTTCTTGTATAATTGCTTTATTGTTCTTGTCATTATTGGCGTTGCTACTGCTGCTGCTGCTGCTGCTGCTGCTGTCGCTTGTGCAATAATTGGTTTATAATTTCATTTCCTGAGAACTCTGTGCTGGGTCGTGGGCCAACAAATGCTTTCATTGTATTTTAATGTCGTAATTCACAGAGAGCTTGGGCAAATTAGTTGGCTAAGCAATTTGCTGTAAGTGTACACAATATTTATTACGTACTGCACACTGACACATTAAATACATGTACAGCTAGTTAATATATGAATGTATGTAGATTCACATTTGAGCGGGCTCAATTAGCACTAAGGGAACAAGTGTTTTGTGTGCTCTGTTTATTAATAGGCGTTATGCTGTCGATAAGACTCGATTAGTCATCATAAGTTTAACAAGCAATTTTCGAAAGATTCTTAGAATATGAAATACTCTTCTTTATCCATATGCGTTAATAATAATCACTTATTCCATTCACAAACTATTTGTATCTCAAAATATATATTAATTGATCGAAATGTTCGCTTATAAAAATTGTAATGCGTTTTTTATCATGATAAATAAGAAATTAATATATAAATTGTACTATTAATTCAATTGGCTTATTTATTGTTTAACATAGTCTCGAGCGTAAAAACAAACGATTTTGTCCATGACATTAAAAAACATTTGCTGGCGTTGAACTCAATGAACTCTTGTAAAGTGATCAACAACAAAAAAACAAACGAAAAGTAAAGAAAATAAAATAAAAGGCAAGGAAAGAGGAAAATACATGAGCCAAACATCATTAGCGAAATTCATAATAACAACAACACAATACAACAATAACAACAACAACAACAACAACAAAAAAGCAGCACTGCGAACACTGATTACCGATTTAAATAGAATTAAGCTGGGCAATAGTAAAGGGCTGCCAACAATAAGCAGAATATGAAAGAAAGGCACACTGAATGTAAAAATAAGTTGTTAAATATACATATTTATGCATATATATGTATATTTATATATATATATATATAGATACCATTAGTTATGAGGCTGTTGATGATGATGGTGCGGAGCTGAGGAAGATGCTTCAGATGAAGCAATTTAGTTGCACTTGAGAGCACGATAAAAGGCAGGCAATGAAAACTGTTCACTGAGTGCGGCGAGTGGCAACAACAAGAAACATATTTAACTGCATGCAAAATAAATTGTGATGTGCCGTTGTCGATTGATGGCAGAGCCAAAGCACCGCACGAGTTTAACTTGGATTATTATTGGCTTACTTAATGCAATGCATACGACGAAGAAGACGATGATGACGACGATGACGACGATGACGACGACGACGACGACGGCGACGACGACGAGTTCAAAAAATACAGCGAGGATGACTGCGATGGTCGTTAACGTAAAACGTCAATTTACAACTGCGAATGTGATTGTGAATGTGAATGCCCAACAGCGCCAAACGAGCCAGGCAACATAAGCAGTGGCGGCAACAACTGCCACAACAGCAGCAGCAACAACAACAACAACAACAATAACAACATTGGATGGGCAACGTGGCAATGGCAACATGTTGCGTGTCAAGGATGGCTTCGCAACATGCGGGGCACAGTGCAAAGGCGCTACGAAAAGTACAAGCAAATAAACTTATTATAAATATCTCCACTTAAGCCAAGCGAGGTTGATGCCGACGCTGCTTCTGCTGCTGGCGCTGCCACTGCTGCTTGTTTTGCTGTTGCTGTTGCTGCCAACGTCGCTGTGGGGGCCCCATTTATGCTGCAAGTTACCAATGAGATACAAATGCGCACACGCAAAGCAAAATGTGCTCTCGTTTGTTGAAACACACACATTCAGATACAGTCACACACACACACACACACACACACACACACACACACACTAGCACATTCGGAGAGTCCCGACAGTTGGACAGATGAACGGCTGTCAAGTCGCAATGAGCAACAAAAGCATTAAATGATGACAACAACATTGCGCTTAATGGACTGACGGCCACTGCCGCGTTTGCGTCTCAATTCAAAGTGCATTTTGCGCGCTCTCACTCTCTCTCGCTCTTTATCTCTTTTTTTTTCTTTTTCCCCTCCTGCTCAGTTTATCGCTCTCCCTTTTACTTTGCCATCTCTCTTTCACTCTTGCTGCTTCTGTTTCACTCCAACACAATGCTTATATATACTGACTGTTTGCTCTTGGCTTGCGTTATAAATCCATTATGATAAAATCATTTTGTTGTTTTATTAGTTCAGCAACATGTTGCCGCTGAGCAGTCAAGTGCTTTCGCAACATGCTGCGCTGCTCATAAATATTGCAAGTGTTTTCAATTAGCTCACATTCTGTGACTTTCATATTAAATGAGAGCGCGCCTGCATGTTTCTCCTTTTGCACAAGACTTCGTTTGTCCGCAGTTTATGTGCTTGTGTGTGTGTGTGTGTGTGTGTGTTTGACTGTGTGTGAACTTTACGTGCATGTGAGTTGTTGGTTGTGTCTGAAGCTGTTTCCAATTATAAATTGCAAGGCGCAAGTGGTGCAATTAAAAAAAAAAAAAAACAATACAAAAAAATGAAGTAGAAACTTTAGCTGAAAGGTCAAAGTTTTTGAGGTCAACTCAAAAAAAAGGTCATTGCAATTTCTTCGTCGACTTTTAGCAGATGGCAATAAATGCACCTCCCAAATGCCGACCACAATGTATTCCCCCACACAACAATAATGTCAAAGGATTTCTCTCCCTCACACACATGTTAACATGTGTGTATGTGTGTGTGTGTGTGTGTGTGAGTGTGTGTATGTGTTGTTGAAAGCAATTTCCGCTTGTGTCCGCAATTAAAAAGCAATATCATTTTGAGTCGAAGTAAACACAGAATTCAATTCAATTTTTATGATGTGTTTTTGTAAATGGTTTCATAAATGGCAAATATTCTAGCCAGGCACACACACACACACACTCCAACACACACACACACCCACACATACTCGCAGACACCACGCAGAGCACACACAGCCACATTGAAAAGTCACAGGCGTCCAGCATCAAAGAGCAAGGCAACGTTTCCGACTCGTATATATATGTATGAATGTTGCATGTATCCGCAAATATGTATTTGTATCTGTGCGCGTATCTATGTCTCCATCTGTGTCTGTCTCGTTGTAGTTGTGTGTTCGCATTTACTGTGCAACTGCCATTCTGTAGTATGCAGCACAAATACAAATGAAATAAAATCAAATTGTTGAAGGGAGCGGACAGAGAGTTGGAATGGCACTTGATGGGAGCGAGAGACTCATCTGCTCGATTGTTGGTGCTGCTGTCGTATTCCAAGGGTTCAGCATTTTGGCTTGCATTTTATTTTCATATTTCATTATTAGCGTATTTATGGAATTTGTATTAGTTCTGTGACATTTCAAACGTGTGAAAAATGCAGAATTGATTTGCGAGCTATTCGCTTTATTAAATATCATAAATTTAACACAAAATGAAAAATATACGATGGGTATTTGAACTATATAAACTTAATAAGTTCATGTATTTTTTTCTTTTACTTTTTTTTTATTAGTTTTATATGTGTAGAATAATTAAGTTCCAACAGTGTTTAATAATTACTTCAATAAAATTGTATTCCTTTATTTATTTAAATTTTGAAACGTTGCTTGGAAATTTCTAAATTAAAACTCAAACATTATAAAAAAGAATTCGTTTAATTGACTTTTCGCCTTTTCTCTCATGTCAATTCTGCACTCATCCTTTGATGAGAGTTTAATCTACCTTCTCTAGTGCTGATGCTGATGAAAATTTGATTTTTTGCTTGCCACAAGGCTGATTAATGAAATTCACAGCAATGTCGAGTCGCTCATTAAAATCGCTTTGTTCACACCATCAAAAAAAAACCCGTTCAATGGCGAACAATGAGGGTTTTGTCATTTTGGCATTAATGCTCTTCACTCAATAAAATGTCATAATTAAAAATGAATTCTGCCCATATGCAAAATGAGGCAAAATGAGGCAAAATGCTGCTGCTGCTGCTCTTCTTGTTGTTGCTGGCAGAATGACCTTAATTGCTGGCGTACGTACGTGTGGCAGCGATTCATGTGCCACACTGTGAGTGTGTGAGTGTGTTAGTGTGTGTTAGTGTGTGTTAGTGTGTGAGTGCCAGCCTGTGTGTGGCAGCAAGTGAGCTTGTGTTGCAACTGTCAAATGAATAAAATTAAGTGTAGCTGTGTCCCTGTTTTTGCTATTGTTGTTGCTACTGCTCTCCTTGTTGCTATCTATCTCCCTCTCTCTCTCTCTCTCTCTCTTTCTCTCTCTCTCTCTCTCTTACACACTGACTGGTACGACACGACAGCAGCAGAGGCAGTAGTAGTAGCAACAGCAGCTGGCTGGCAGGATATGTTGTTGCACTAATTGAATGTGGCAGGCATGCAGTAGACAGACGGTCGTACAGAAAGTTGAGCTCGTCTCTTGCCACATCGCCTGCCGCACTCTCACTGTCTCGCTCTGTCTCGCTCTGTCTCGCTCTGTCTCAGTGTTTCATCGTATCTGTGTATCAGTGTCGGGCACACAAGTAGCTTCATTTTGCGCCACAATTCGTATTCGCATTTTAAGTGCAACGGCACACAGATTGCGATTGCTGTTGACATGGCGATGCAATAAAAGTTTGCCCGCAATTGCAACGGCAGCAAAAGGCGACTTGCAACAGCAGACGTCAGACGTCAGACGACAGTCGACAGACGGCAATTGTTTCCCATTATTGCTTATGCTGATGATTAAGAGCGTCGGTCGATGGTACTGCCCCAAATCCGTCCATCCCTCCGTCTTCCATTGAAGCCACCACAGCGACCACACACAAGAGCCAACATCCAGCAGCAGATTAAAATGTGTTAATGGCTCGTCCAACACACACTCACACACATATATATATATTTGTGGAGTCCAAGGACTTTGCTAATTGCCATCAATTAAAATAACAAAGGGCAAATGCATTGCTCAATTTTACTGCCTGACTAAAGCATTTACTAAAAATCAAATTGAAAATTTAGTATGCATTTTAATGGATCGTTCAAATAAAACGATTCAATTGGAGTAGTTTTATTGCTTTCTCAGTTAAATGAAACGGAAATCATGGAACGACTGCCTGCTGGTATTTAAAGTTTTTGAATATTTTCTAAAATATTTATAAACGTTTTGCCGGTCGAAAATTCTGCTCAGGCATTCGAACTGCCCAGGAAAAGCTAACCCAGCTGAGTGTTTGCACTGCTGCATTGTCTATTTACTAGAAAACTAACAACAACAACAACAACAACAGCAACAACAACAGCAACAACAACAACAGCAACATTGCTAACAGGCAGCCAATCTGTGTCTATGTCCATTTCTCTGTGTGTATCCATTGTGTTGTCTGGTCGTCTTCGATGTTCTCCCGTCTATGCATCTTTTGCCAAATTCCATCAAGTGCCTGGCTGCCTCACTTCGAGGCGCAGAGAAATGAATAATATTGTGCACTTAAATCGGGTTAGTTCACTCAGGGCTCAAATGGGATGAACAACAGCTTGAAATTGATGCAATGAATTATTTAGCTGCCAGATATTAGGACTTAAATGTTAAATGTTATTTTATCAAAGGCAGCTGGCAAAGTTAATCAAAAAAAAAAAAAAACAAATCTTTTACAAGTTGTAAATGCAAAAAAATATATATATATATATAAATATCTTTATGAATTTCACTGCACAACATTCTTAGCTGGAAAATTTGCATTTAATAATTTGATGGACATCTTTCACAAGGTAGTCAATAGCAACAGCCAGTTCTTGAAAGGATTCCGCATCACTCACAGACAAGAGTGGGAATCAGTGGTGCAGCCGCATCTGTTGCACCGTTGTCATGGGATTGAAATCTGCTGCAGTGTTCGGAGTCAGACTTAGGAGCTGTTAACTAATGCTGTTTCCTGGTGTATTCAGACAGACAAGACAACTTGCCACTGAGTTGCATTTGCCGAAGGAAGTCGAAGTTGGCCGGCCCACCCACGCTACTTACGCTGAAAAGCCTGTTTAATGTTGCTTACTTTGTTTGCTATTTGCCATTTTGCCATTTGCCGTATCCAGTGGATCCAGTGGATGTCGTTGCTGTTTTTGCTGCCGTATTTACTAGATACTTACATGCATATATATATATATTTTCCAGCAATTTGTTACATGTACTTCGGCCTGACTCTCTGACTGGGTGTGTGTGTGTGTGTGTGTGTTTGTGTGTGTGTTTGTGTTTGTGTGCACAATATGCTGCCGGGGCACACACGACTTGGTAATAATGGTCGTAGTCACAGTCTTAAGCTTACTTTCCCCTGACGCTACCCGCCCCCAGAATCCATGCCACACACTCCTTGGGCGGCATTGTGGCAGTCAAGGTAAGTATTTTACTTGTGAGCTGTTTTGTAAGTGAAAAAGTTTTTGCACACGTTGCGCCATAAATACAACAAAAGTCACTTCGAAAACAAAACCGACATTGAAATACACTATTCGAATAAAAAACATAAAAATCTCTAAAAATTTAACCAAAGTTTTTTAAGCTATTTAAAAAGTTCAATGACAAAACAATCGATAATCTGGCCAACAATTAAATGAGATAAACTTCAAATCATTAAATCAATCTAAAGCCAAAACATATAAATAAGTTTTTACTACTTTATTAAGTTAGTAACACCAATCAGTTCATAAATGACTAAACTTTATTTGACTTTTTACCGCAACCAAAAGAAACTTTTGTTAAACAGCTGTCTCCAAATTAAGGTTAGGCAATTTCTGGCTTTTTCGGCTTGCCAAGTCACATTTTAATACGAGACAGAAATTCCTTGTAACATAATCAATTTTGGCAATGACATTGAAATTAGCCTAATTGATAAATGGCATTAATGGGCAACTGAATGAAATTGACTAACAATGGAAAATGGAAGGACAGCAAAGGCAACATTAATTACTCAATAAAAGTCAGGTACTGTGGTAAGCTGTGCATTGACTACCAGTTGAAGTTGCAACTGTAGCGGGTGGTGGCAATAGATCAAAGCCAGCGAGTAACAAACAGAGACGGACGAGGCAAAGCAATCACATTTCATGCATTCTATGTTGTTGGGCTCCCAAACAGCACCCAAACCCCATGCTAATCCGCACCCAACCCCCCAATCCCCCTTCCCACTGCAGTGACAAATGACTGTTAGAGTCGTAGGCGTAAGGGCGGGGCGAGGCAGTGCAGGATGGGGGTAAAAGCACCACTGTCATGGCCAGATTGCTGCTGCATTTGGTAAATTAATCAACCCTTGCTGAATGAATGACACAGATTGTGGGGGGAGGGGGGGGGGGTGTGTGTGTGTGTGTGGGGCGGGCGTGTCTGCAGGGTGACAAACCATAATTACGTTTGAAATGCAGCCGCTGCCTTCTTTGTCTCTCGTTACGAATGCATAGCCCCCCGACTGCCCCCCCCCCCCCTTCCTTGCCATGAGCCAAACAATTTGAAAATCAATTGCATTCAATTCAATTAGAGATGCGTCGACAACAATGTTGCATGTGCCTCGATCAAATATCAAACATTGAGGTGGAGTCACAAAATAAAAAATACTCTTACCAACAACAACAACAACAACATTAAAAAAATATTTGGAGTGGCTTACCACATAATAATGATGATGTGCATCTTGATAATAATGATCAAAATGATAAAGCATATAACGCAGTTGGCTCATTTGTGGCATGTGGCAAATAAGAAGTCTGAATTTGATTTATATATTTATTTTTAATAAATTAAATATTTTCAAATTGATGAAACTACCAATAAATAACCTTAAAACAATTCCTAAATGAATGACATAATTTTTGGATTTAGCAAAAATTGTAAATTTAAAATGAAATTTTGAAATTTTTGATTAGTTTATCAATAAGCAGGGCATTTGATAGTCCTGCAATTAAATTTTTAATTATTATTGCTGCTGGTTTTCAAAATGCATTGCAAGTGTTGTTGTTGCAATTGTTGCAGTTGTTGCAGTTGTTCTGTTGTTGATGTTGAATGCTTTATTGCAATTCATACTGTGAATATATGGGTGTGTGTGTGTGTGTGTGTGTGTGTGTGTGTGTGTGTGTGTGTGTGTGTGTGTGTGTGTGTGTGTGTGTGTGTGTGGTGCAATTGTGATGTAGAAAGCGTTTACCTTCTGTTTCCATTTCTGTAACTATATTTATATATATGGGTGTGTGTGGGTGTGTGGGTGCAACATTCTGTTGCTGTTGCCACACGCCCTCAATTTATAAGCCTTTTGGCTCCATTTTGTGGCTTTGATTGCAATTATCTTTTGAATTTTGTATTTATTTGCTACACTTTGCCCAATTGTTCGTTCAACGGCTTTTGTATTGTCATTGTTATTGTCATTTGTATCCATATGGGCAAATAAACTACAATCATGTTGCAAATGCGAAACCAAACTTTTGTGAGGGGAACGCAATGCTTTGTTCACAACCAGACCAGGATTGGGCTGAGGGTGTGTGTCAATGAAGTTAGCCAGTTTTCAATTTATCAATTTGCCGTTTATTAATTGGCAATTTCATGTAGTCTGTAAACGGTTCCAAAAAAGCCTCTGGGCTCATGGAATTCAAAAATATATCCGGCTTGTTTTTCTCTGAAATGAATTTCTCAAATCAGTTACACTTTTGTCAGTTGTCTCTGGACTTATAAGCATTTAATCTGGTTGTGTGTATGCAACTCAAAAGTCAGCCCATCTATTTGGCAATCCTTCACCATTTGGATAATTTCGACTATTCATATAATAAAACATAAAGTTGGCAAAGTGTTCCCTGCGCTGATCCGGCTGGACATATTGTACGGCTTGCCAGGCATCCGACGCAAG
Organism: Drosophila longiperda; assembly: GCA_035042125.1. NCBI lineage: Eukaryota > Metazoa > Arthropoda > Insecta > Diptera > Drosophilidae > Drosophila > Drosophila longiperda. Next base: position 2,647,996 of record JAWNLV010000002.1, read on the forward strand.
GGCAAACCTCTCCGTCTGCCCATGAAATTGCTCTGTGTTTGTCCAAAAGCAGCGTTTTTTGAGCAGTCGTTGGGGCGCCATCCCCGGTTGCTGCAAGATAGGATGCATAATCGGCGGCTCGCGTGGCGCATCCAGTAATTGGTCTATTAGGCGATTGTCCATATGATCAAAATGGTCGTCGTCGTCGTCATCGATGTCGTTGTCGTTGTCGTTATCGTTGGCATTTTCCATTTGGGGCAGCTGCAGTTCTTCAATAACTCTCCGCTCCATGTGACCGTTGTGTTCTGCTCCTTGGTTATATGAATAATAATAAATTAATACGGCAGTTTAAGGATATCTGCTTTTGTTTTTTTCGATTCGTTTTTTATGTTGTGTGTGTGAAACAAAACTGATTTGCTTAATGGAACAAAAACAAATCCAATTGAATAAGTTGTTTTCCAGGCCTGCCTGACTTGTACCAACTCTCGTCCAGAATGTTTAGCGCAAACTTTTGATCAAGACTATATTGGATTCGAAAACAATTTCATTTTCGATAAGATACAACTGTGTATCCATTAAATACACAAGCACACACTTACACACACACACACACACACACACACACACATGGACTTATATGCTCATACAGGAAAACACTACTACAACTTGCCAGCCGTCTGTCTGTGTGGCCAGCGGCAAATACTGCTTTTGCTCCCCAGCGTCCAGCTACAAATGGATAAATGCTGTCTGACAAATGTCAGTTCTCTCTTTCCCCCAAAATACAATCATATACACACACTCACACACACACTCTCATACACACGCACACTCAAAAACCCACTCACCCACAATGATTGCACGCATTAACCCAATGGCGTCGCACATTGTGTGTATGAGTGTGTGTGTGTGTGTTTACTGGCTGCTGATTTTGTTGCTGCTTGCCGCCGTCACCATCATCATTACAAGCAATTTAATTCGTCGTAATGTTGCCTGAATCGCGCGCCGCAGCTGCTGCTGTCTGCCCCATGATGCTGTTGTAAATGGCTGTTATTGTTGTTGTTGTTGCCTTTTGGGCCTGTGCTCATAATGTGCTGTAAATGATTCCATTATGGCAGCACAATTAATAATGCTGCTTATTATACTTATTATAATTGTATTGAGCTATATAACTCGCCATCGCAATTGCAATCGCAATATTTCAATCGAAATCTCTGATTAACGGCTAAATCTATAAGTTTTGGTTTTGGATGTGGAGCCAAAGTTAGTGTAATTAAATATTATATTTCGCAGCGCTTAGTTTGAGGCGCTTAAATGAAAGTCAGGCAAACGCGTGGCAGCGAACAAAAACACACACAAGGACAAACACACACACAGCACACACACTCATGCTCACTTTATTCAAAAACACATACTCTTGCAAAGCGGAGCGCATCCAACAAGTTAGCTGTCAGCAACATGTTGCTAGCAGCATTCAAGCAAAGCGCCGTCGCAGTTGCTCACTTTTACGCTCTCTCTCTCTCTCGCTGTCGTTTGTACCCACTCTCTCTCTAACTCTTTGCCCCTCTCTCTCCTGCTGTAATACTGCTTGCAATTTATTAAGGCTCATCCTGTGGTGTAATCACATTGTTGCCATTTTCACTTCATTATTTGCTTTTATATGTGGCAATTTTGTTTTATCGCTGGTAGCTGGGCAACATCCTTCGGCTCATGTTTGCGTAAGCTTTGGCGCGCTCTCTGCCGTCCTTCCTTTTGCTCCCACCCTCTTACCCCTCTTCATCACGACCTTTCCCTTTCCCTTTCTCTTCCTCTTTTGCTTGGGCACATCTCACCCACGAACACTTGCGATTTAGTTGGTTAAGCAATAAGGCCAGGCAATCCACCATCGAGTTGAAGTCAAACCCAGCGGCAGCCGGCCCTTAATGTCCCTCAACTCGCTTCTAGATACATTGTTAGTGTGTGTATAGGTGTGTATGAGTGTTTGTGTGTTTGCGAGTGTGTCTTTGTGCGTGCGTGCGGACAACAGACAGTAATTATTATGCCATGTCCAGCGATAATTGGATTCAATGAAATGCCTCCATAGACAGTTTGTAGCATAAAAGGATTCGTTTTGTCAATATGTCTTATTATGTCTTTATTGCAGCTACAGTCTAGTGCAGTCCTAGTGTTTGTGTGTGTGGGTGTGTGTGTGTGTATGTGGGTGTGCAAGCATTTGCATGATAATTAATTGCTTGACTGACAATTCAATTTTGTGAACTAATTGCATAAAGTTGGTTAAATATTTTCAGAATTTGCAACCTTATAAGCAAAATACAAAAAACACTCGTTAATAAATTAAATAAGAAGTTGAAAAATATGCAAATAGAATGGATATGGATAGTTAAGCATAAATAATGAGTTGCTTTATAAAAAATCGCTAAATAAACTATTTTAGCGTGACTATTATAAAAAAATTTGTTCACCGGAAATTCATTAATATTACAAAATATTAAACTTCAATTTGATTTATAACATTTGGCTTATTATATTTACATATTTAGCTTTAGCAGATTACGCATATATAAATTAAATGTATATTATTTCATTTTATATTTTAAAAAAAAAACAGTCAAGTAAAAAATAATTTACTGACTAAAATAGGAAAATTATAGGCATTTTAATGACATTGTAAATATATAAGTTTTTCATATATGAACAGTTGTCAATTTCAAACCAATTTCACGAGCATCATAAAATTGTCATTATCAGTTGATGATAAATGAAATCACATTAACATAACCCAAATATTATATACTAATGAATCTTTCAATGCTTGTGGCATTTAACACTACCCCATGGTATTTACCAGCTGCCAGCTAATTAAATTGAAATATTATTGCGTTTAATTATCCGGCTGGCATGCAACGTTGTGGCGCATAGGACGACTGCCGCTGCTGCATCATCAGTTGCATCAGTTCTTTGCTGAGCCACGCATTCGGCTCGGATCGGCAATGGTCGGCTCGACTCGGCCGGGTTGGCATTTTCTGTCTGTCGCATTAAATGTCAACTGCATTAGCATCATCATAATGGCCAGAACAGTCGAAAGACTGTTCGGGTGCAGTTTGCCACTCCGGCCGGGCCTTTGATCTGTGCTGGCTGTGATGGCGACGGCGACGTTTCGCTTGTTGAATCCAATATAGACAAACATATTTTTTATGGCCATCGCCTTTTGAGAGAAACGAAGATGCCACAAAATGGGAGCAAGCTAGTCGGCGAGCCCGCTGGCTGTGTGTGCGTTTTGATTTTATATTTTCGTTTTTAATTACTTTTGCGCTATTTTTGATCTGTCTGCGTTGCATACCCATTGCCCCTTACCCATACCCGTTGCCATGCCCCTTACCCAGCGCCCAAGTAATGCAGCCGCTGCCTCTTTACTAGGTGTTAATTTATTTTTAATTTTTATTATTTATCTCCGCTACGCGATCTCTCTGGCAGACTGAGAAGATGATGCGTCGACGACGACGACGACGACGACATTGCTGTCATGCCTGCCCCAGGTCCCCCCCCTTCAAAGAGTGGATAGAGCCTTAGTCACAGTAAGAGTGAGGCAGGAGCCGAGCACATTTAAGTGGATCGCAGCGTTAAGATACTTCTGCGCCACTCAATTCCATCATCAAAATGTTGACGTTTCTATTGCATGCCAGTGGCAGTTGGTCTCCAAGTTGGGTCTTTGGTCTCCAGTCTCCGGTCTCCTCGGTCTCAGATCTGTGGCACTACTCGACTCTGCACTCTCGCATGCAATTAATATCATTTTTATGTTCTAATGACATTCGTTGCGCCGCATTTCGTATGCATTTAGTGGCCCCCAACATCATCGCTCAAAACGGCGTGGCAGGCACGAATCTTTCAAGTTGTAAAAATGCCATTAAATTGGCAGCGAAGTGGATGCCAAGCTGATGTTATCCCCTGGCCACATACCCCTTGGCCCTACGCCACGCCCTGCCGTAGCCGATCCGGGGTGATCACTCACGCAAAAGGCTGGCGCTGCTACTGCGCTGGATGCCTCCAACTCGTAGCCATAAAACTAAGTAATGCGTAGGGCGCCTCCCCTCTCCCTCTCCCATACCGATTGTTGTATAGCAACGCGCCCCTTGTTTATTGGCATTAATTAATTTGTATGTTTTTATTTCGATTTGAGTAAAATTTTCGGTTCGTTCGCTCTTTTGTTGTAAATATCATAAATACTTCGCTGTCGGCCCCATAAACTTGCTGAAAAATAATAAAAACCCAAGAAATGTAGAAAGTTGCGCCAGCTCAGCCACTGGTGGGTGTAGTAGTACTTACACTTGGCTACATGGCTACTGTGCCTCTGGATACCACGGGTATCGTGGATACAATGGTTATCGTATCATGATTGGAATTTTAATGGCCAATAAAAGCTAATTAAATGTTAATTCAAAAGATTCTCTTTGCCGATGACAAAAGAGTTTTGATCAAGTCGTTCAAATATGGAAAATTGTTTTGTATAAATCAAAATAATACGATAAGCTACTATTCCAAGTATACCAATTGACATACATAAACAGGCAGCGTGTGTGTGTGTGTGTGTGTGTCTGTGAGTGTGTGTGTGTGTCATGCTGACGTATAACTGGCAATCTTCACTTCAGGGATAGCCTCTCGTTGACAGCCGACCAAAAGGCGAATCCGAATTGTAGTTTGTGTGGTTGCATGGTGGGATGGGGGTTGGGTGGGGAAGCTCTCTATTTGTCTGTCTGGCAGTGGCAACCGCCTGCATCTCTTTAACTTTGACAACGACGTGGTTCTCTTGACTTCTTGCCTGTCTTTTGAGTGCCTGTCCCTGTGCGAGGGCAGAGGAAGACAAGGGAACGGGAGTGGGACTGAGATGGGGACTACAAATGGGAGTGGGAACTGTGACTCCTCGTCCAACCGAGGAAATCGTCGGTTGTTTGCTTTTGCGTACGTATTTTCAAAATTGATGCGGTGTCTGCGTTTAGGTGGAAAATTGAATTTTCATTTTCATTTTCATTTTCATTTTGAGTTTTCATTTTATTTTTTGCTCTCGGTCGCCGTCTGTCGCAATGCTCCCTGCTTTGGGGAGTGTGTGTGTGTTAACTTAAATTTGATGAGCCCGAGGTATTTAAATAAATTGTTGCATGCGCTCTGTTTGACATTTTGTTATTTTTGTTGTTGTCGTCGATTGGTGAAGTTGCCGAGCCCCGAGAATGTGTGTGACTTCCCATCCCATCCCATCTAGCCCCATCTAGCCCCATCCGTTTCCCTCTGCCTTTTCATGTCACCCACTCATTTGTGTTATGCATTTTGGCGCCTCCCCCCCTTTGTGCACCTGCAACGGGCGCCCACAGTTTCTGCAGTTTTTGGTTTTTTGTGTGGCATAAATTTAGATAAATGGCCTCTCACCAAATTTATAATTCTTGTTAGGGTGAAGTTGATGTTGCAAAGAAAGTTCTTAAATGCATTAATAAAGACATTTGGGTTCGAACACGCAACGCATAATTGTCGGAGCAAAAGGTTAAGAAATTAATAAAAATTTATTTTTGTTGTTCCATAAATATTATTTTGTAAAATATTATTATTATTATTATTTCAATATAAGACATATCACATGGCAACTAATCTGAAGTATCCAAGGGAATTAAAACAAAATTCCCAAGAGTTTTTTTTACTGACTTTGCGACTATTTCGGTTAGCATATTTGGTTGCTAATTAAGTTAATATGTCTTAAGTTCTCAATTCATCAAACTGAACTTTTTAATCAAGATTAGTTTTATGGTTAATTATGTGTAATTGCCAATAGCTAAAAGTATTGATTTCACATGCATAGCATTAAATTTCTATTATTTAAGTGTTGAGTTCTAATCAGGTTTAAATGAAGACAACTTAACTTCTTAAAAGAAAATCTATCTAACAACGAATGTCTAATGCGGGGAATGCGGTGGGTCTGGACAATCAAGCGCAGACATTGCTAATTGCAGGGCACTTTCATTAGGTTATCTATGCCCATACCTGGAGCAGCAGTAAATAGAATCATCAGACTTCGATAAACGTTATCAGGCCATCACTTTTATGGGCGCTGATTAATGAAGTCAAGCGCCGAGCGTCGATTGCCGTCGGCGGCAGCAGCTCATTAATTGCTCCAATGCCAACTTGGTTGTAAATACGGCAAAGAGCAGACCCAACTCAAGCCAGCAATATCTGGAGGCAGCGCCAAACTCTTGCCACTTTTATTTTTGTTTTTGTTGTTAGGGCTGTTTCTGTTGCTGGTGTTGGAGTTGTTGTTGTTGTTGCTGTTGTTGTTGTTGTTGCTGTTGCGTTGCGCCTCATTGTCTCCGCATGCCGCGCATATTGCCCTGCCTTGTCGGCTCTTAAGCGGCCGACTGCAACATTCTTTGCTGACAACGCAGTAATTAAAATTCAATTGCAATTAAAAGTGCGCACGCAAAACAGCCAACGACAAACAAAATGAAGCACGCTGCCACTGCCACTGCCACAAGGCGCACAGAGGGCACACAGAGAGCGCATTGTAAAAATTTGTCGCATAGCCAACATTTTGCCTGCTCCTCGTTTTGTTGTTTGTCTGCTGTCTGTTGTCTCTGTTGTCTCTTGTCTGCTGACTGTTCTTTCCACTCTTGTCGATTTTCAACTTGTTCGCACATTTTCGCGTAGGCGTTTGACGTGCCGCTGATTAGCTTTTCAGTTCTCAGTTCTCAGCTCTCAGCTTTTGCCAAATATGTGTGCGACATCTGAGAATTCTCTCGGCCCAACTGTAAATATTTGTCAATTCGAAATTGGCTTAGCCAACAGCAATTGGCAAGTGGCTGGGCCAAGCGCCGAATGCCGATCGTCTGAGAAATGTTTTTTCTAATCAGTATTTTCCGCGAAACTCGTAAAATTCATATATTTTTTTTATTGTAATGATTAAATTACTTGCAATGTTACAATGTAACACGAATGCAGCAAAATTCGTAATTAATTTAATCAAATACATACAAATGTCAACTGCCGAACCGACCCTTGTGTGGCCTTTGTTTCCATTGCTGCAGTTCGCATGAATTTTGCATGCCTGTTGTCAGCAGAAACTTCGAATTATTAATAAGCGCAAAATTAATAGGAATTATAAACAATTACAGCACAAAGAGCTTTTGACTCGACACTTTCGTGTGTGCACTTAAAGGTTTTGCTTGTGAAGCTAATGACCGTTTAGACAGGTGCCAAAAAGAGCTCAAATCAAATGTTGTCTTTGTTGATAAATAAATGTCTGGCAAATGGAATCTGGCAACTGGCAACTGACAACTGGCAACTGGCAACTGGCAACTGGCAACTGGCAACTGGCAACTGGCAACTGGCAGCTTGCTTCACTGAATGTTGCTTTAATTAATATCTTAGACAATTAATTGTTATTAAACACTTATAAAATGATATGTATATATATACATATGTGATTACCACTCATTTGCAGCATGTGATATGAAGTTTGTTTCATATCTCACAATATAAACATGCAAATCCAGTTCATGGCGAACTCGATGCGAATCTCAACTTGACAGATGCCAATCAGCTTGTTTCTGTCCATGATTCCGGTTCATTAGTTTGGCATATGATCCGAATATATATATATTTACATTCATATTTATGTATGCTGTGTAGTTATGCATGGAATTTACACACACTCTCTCAAAATGATTGATTGAAAGGATACTAAAGCTATACAGAATATAAGCTCTTAAGCGTTAAACAATTATTTGAAAGCAATCACAATAATGATTTACAATCTCATCTCTTAGGTGTAAACATCTGATGAATACATTTAAATTTTTAGAGTACTTGGTTGTTTGCTAAATAAACTTACGTTTATATTGATGGGTTAAACAGGTGTAGAGAAAACACTTGAAGTATGTTTGTGAAAATATTTCAATGAATTGCAAAGGGTAGTTGAGTAGCCTGAACTGAAGCTATCAGATTTATTTACTTTATGCATTTGCTGGCATACACTCTACGAATTGAAGGCACATTCATCAATAATTATTAAGTCGAAAATTACATAAGTATTTGCAAGCGCAACATAATAATTAATGTTTTTAAAATTTGTTTGTACAAATAATTTGTATTTTCTCACACCCCATTTCTCTCAGTGGCAGCATGCAGACGGGAAAAACCCCGCTTAATTGTCACGGCACATGTGGGAAATAATTCTGAAATAATTTCATCAATTATGGTACTCAGCTGTGGAGCAGCGGGCATTGCATGCGTTGTTGCCGTTTCAATTATGTTGATATCAATTTTCATATTTAATTTAACGCGAAAATAAAATGGCAACACGACTGACCGGCAATCACACATACACGCACACTCGCACACTCGCACACACATAAATATGGCCGAATCGTAAAGAGAAATATATATATATATATATATATATATATATATATATATATATATTGTGCATATGTTCGGATACAGGAATAAAACAACATTTGTAATATGCATTTTGCAGTAAAAACCGCATGCATTATTTAAATTTTAAGTGAAATCAATTATAAGCTCGTTGGAACTGGCCTCAAAAGAGACTGAGGGGGGCGGGGGACGGCTGCCCAAGGCTTTTGATGTTAAATACCAATCGCCGTCGAATGATACCAAAGGCTCACAATCCAGTCGGAGCAACAGCAGCAGCAGCAGAGGAGTGTGAGGGCGACGGAAGTGCGCATAAATGCAGTTGCAGTCGAATAAATAAATAAAAATATATTTTGCCATTAAATTTCAATTAATAACAACGCAAACACACACACGTGCAGCGCATCAGCGACAGTTTACAGTTGCTTTTGCTTTTGCTGTTATTGTTGCTGTTGCTGCTGCTGCTGCTGCTGCACTCACAGCTGCGGCTGGTGCTGCAATATTAATACATTTTGGCAGTCGTGCGTGCGCTGATTGCCGCAAGCCCATGAAATTAAGTCACAAATTAATTAATTAATTAATGCAATCAATACGTGCGACATTTGCATTTGCAATTACACTTTGGCTTATGGCTTCGCAGTGCTTGGCTGCAAGTCAAACAATTTCTTATGCTCTAAATTTGATTACATATCTACATACACATATATATATATATACTAAACGTAGGTAAGTACATACATATATATATAGAGCCATCCAGTCCGCTAAGGTTGCTCTGGACGGAGAACACCTAAACACGAGTCCAGTACGCCAAAACGAACATAATTTTTTAATGGACTTTTAATGTTTGTCGCCTGCATTTAGCTGGCTTATGTGTGTGTGTGTGTGTGTGTCGCGTGAGCTTTTTTGGGGTCAACTTGATTGCCTGTGCACAATTAGCGGCTGTTAGTACTTAACATATGTAAGCGACATAGGTGGGTTTTCCGGCTGCTTTTCATTATGAAACAATTGGTTATTTAGGTGAAAAATACAACTCTATATCAGATTCAGATAATTAACTTTAATTTATATTTAATAAAGGTGTATAGCAGTTGCTTAGCTTAACTGATTTTTACTTATTAATACATATGCATAATTGATAAGAGCAATACAAAATATGGCGACTTTTGCTATTATTTCCCCTTTTTTAATTTGTTTATTTTTTAATACAACTTATCTCTATTTTTTTTTTATTAATAACTGCTTATTTTGACCAGCTCATATGCCCTGCTTTCTTATTAATTAAATGAACTGCTTGCTATGCTCACGAGCAACAGATGACGCCACTCCGCTCCCAGCTATTTATGCTTACAATATATTTAGTTCTCCTAGTTGCCGATAGATGGCTGGTCTCCAAATTGAACGATTGATTGAAGTAATATTTATAATAGTAGAAAATAAATAATAATGAATTTAACAAAGATTTCGTAGTGCTCTTCGTTCCGAGTAGGATATTTGATCATTAGGCATGGTATTTTTGGCAGGTTGCTGTTTACGATATGCACGCATCTTTGATAAAATTTAACAAAACAAGTTAGTAAAAAATTACTGCATACTTCTAGGACTTTTCCGATTTGCAGAAAAAGGATCCCACTCGGCCAATCTCAGTAGAACTCCATTCAAGGATTATATGGTCATCAAGCAATCCACAAACTTGTAGAAATTTCAATGCACAGCTTAAGTTAAAATTCTAGGTGTCACTTAAAATTACACCGACTATTTCTATGTCCTTGGCCAAGTTATGTAAGATTTTTTTTAATTTTCCTACTTTGCGTAATTTGTTTCCCCATTGCTAATCGACAGTCCCACATCCTGAATGCCCAAAATGACCTTTTTTTTATTGGAAATTCTTAATATGGTCAAAATAAAAATAAAAGAATGTATTGCAGTTATTTTTGCACAGTTCAAAGTAATTTTATTGTGTTTCTTTCAGTTGTATTTATTTGATTATGTATAAGTAATACATAGGGATATGCTTTGCTTTCCACACACCATTCCTTGACATTAGTTGGTTTGGTTTTATTTGTCATTACTGCCTGTAGTACTGTAGTATAACTCGTACTTGTCATACATTTATATTATCGTAGCATACAGATAGATAGATAGTTAGATATACATAGATATACATTCATAAAACTACATCGCCAAAATGGGCATTTACAATATATATTGATCAAGGATCATAAGGTTAATACATGTACATACATATACATACATCAATAATATATATATGATGTGACTTAAACTAGTATTAACTCCGATACAACACCATAAATATTTAAATTGCATTTGAAAATATATTTATATAGGCGATGCTTAATATTACCCAATCAATGAATTTCTTTTCCTGCTTGAAACCGAACCAATGCAATTTGCCGTTAACTTGGTAAGCAATTTGTTGTTGTTTTTTTTTTTTTTTTTTTTTGAGTGTATTGGGGTTAGTACTTTAACTTAAAATTACAAAATTTGACTAGTTGAATTTTCTTTACATATTTAAAGGTTGGTTTCTTCTGATTTCTAGAAAATGTTTATCTGTGTTTAACGTTTTACACATCGCGAAGACTACAAACTAATTAACATTAAAGATATTTTGGGGGTGCCATAAACATAATTTGAAGCTTTTTTTAAGAAGTCGTAAAAGTACATTTGTGATATTATTGTGTTGAGTATTTTGGATGTTAGATTTCGTTTCGTAAAGTTAAAGATTTTTAAATTTAAAGTATGCATAAATTAAGACCACATATAAATATAATACAGTAAATTATAGTTAAACAAAAAACGTATTGAAGCTTTTGTAAACAAAATTTTGGAATTATCATAATTAGTTAAGTATTTACAAGAATATATATTGTATATATATATATGTATATATATATTTATATATATATATATATATATATATATCTTTTTACTGCCCTTGCTCGGGGTAGTGTATTTTATAAGTTGAATGTGGTCCAGGTTGTTTTGATTTATCTACTCGTTAGGGTTGTTATATCGAAGTGTGGATTACACCTGCATCTATATAGATCCATATTAAACTTTACTCTCGGGCCCATCGGCGACATGCTTGAAGGCCTGACGTATGCGGGCCAAGTAGTGTGAGCAAATGTGCCCATAGTTCTTGTTGTACCACTCCGGTGTCTTGCCCCTTGAAGTAGGCAATTGTTGTTTTAATTAACTATAATTTATATAGATGATATCGTTACTTACTTGACATCCACCCGTGCCAAGTGCATGACTCGGGAACGTCCACTGCCACACGGTTCGATAAGGTAGCGGGAGGCCAGGACGACACCGCGCACAGCACAGAACAGCGGCTTTGCCTTGGCATGATCGATCGACGTTTCCACAATGACACAGGCACCGCGCGGCAAATCCGTTTGCCAAGATCTAAAATACACATTTTGTTTATCAATGAATACCAATGTTGGTAATTCCATGTACTTACCGCAACACACAAAAGTCTGTGGTCAGCTGACCATCCTGAGCATACTGATAGATTTCGGTGCGATCGTCCAGCTTCTTAACGGTTTGGCACTGCAGCAGATTGGGATCCCAGGAGGCGCGCTGTTTGATTATGTACTCGAGCACCTCGCGCGGCGGACCCTCGATTTCCGTGGAGCAGCGCCAGAGACGCAATGAATGACCATCGCCAACCTTTTTGTAAGCAATATCCACATTGCTGTCGTTCATCGAATTGATCGTGATCCAGCTTCGCGTTCTGTTCAAAATAAACAGATTTATCAGATTAGTTAAGCATTAAAACCAGGCTGTAGGAAACTTACTTCTCGCGTCCCTCTTTAATGGTGGCACTGGTGCACTCGTACAGATATCCGCGCCAGTTATGGAATTGCATGCCCTCGCCAAGTGCCTCCAGTGGCACCGGCTTGGACTCCTCCATGTAGCCAAAGTTGCATTTGCCGAGCTTCTCCTTGGAGGCCGTATATATGGGCTTGTAGTGCTCGATCATAAAGGAGAGACACTCGTGGGAAGCCTTCGCTTCGGCCAGCTCTTTCATGTCGGGCATGCCCGAACCCTTGCCTTTGCGTCGCGGCGATGCCGAAACGGATGCGGAACCCGTTGAGATGGACGAGTGGAATATGGACTGGGCCAGGCATACGCCCAGATTGTTGCTGGTCATTTGGTTCAGCTGCGAGTTGGCAGCCACAATGGTAAGGAACTCCAGCAGAACATATAGTATCTCCCGGTTCTCATCAGGTAGCAAGAGAACAGCACACTGAACCGCATCCAGGCGCACATCAGCGGGTAAATCTAAGAGAAAAACATGACAATTAGTTGGGCAACTAGTGGGATTAAGATTGTGGTTGATTTACGCTGAAAGATGGCCACAAATGTCTCAGACATTTTGGTGGTTAGCAGCGATTCGGGCAGCTCGCGGAAGTATTGCTTGAGCATGTCGGCCACGTCGTATGCCTGCTGCAAGTCAAAGACGTCCATGCACTCCGCCGTGGACTCGGTGACTTCGATCTGCTCGCGCAGTTTCATGATGCGCGACTTGCCGCCACTCTTGCGGAAGAGTCCCACCTGGTCGAGGGCGTTCAGCTGCAGCCAGCGGAAAGCAGAGCGCACCACCAGCGGCAGGGTTTGACCACTGCGCTGAAGGATTAGTAGAAGTGGTACTCCGAAGACCTTCTTGTCCTTATAATCGGGCATCTTAATCTTCTTGATAAACTTGGGCAGCTCCCAGTTCCAGCCGGAGCGATGGCTGGGACAATAGCGTTCCATGTAGCCGGTCAGTGTGACCAGAGCCAACTTGCGTATGATTTGCAACTGGCCAGCTGACATGGCAGCAAATGGAATGCCTGCATCCTCTTCTGGAACATGGGGCTCGATCTTTTGGGAGAAGCATTTTCGAAAGATCATATTGGGACGCTCCTCCATTTGGAAGCTATGCCAGCGTACCACTGGCTGTCGCTTGGAGCTGCTTGTGTGCTCCCAGCTATTAATGCTTACAATATATTTAGTTTTGCTAGTTGCCGATAGATGGATAGTCTCTGAATAGAGTGATTGATTGAAGTAATATTTATAATAGTTGAAAATAAATAATAATGAATTTAACAAAAATTTCGTAGAGCTCTTCGTTCCGAGTAGAATATTTGATCATTAGGCAGGGTATTTTTTGGCAGGTTGCTGTTTACGATATGCACGCATGTTTGATATAATTTAACAAAACAAGTTAGTAAAAAATTACTGCATACTTCTAGGACTTTTCCGATTTGCAGAAAAAGGATCCCACTCGGCCAATCTCAGTAAAACTCCATTCAAGGATTATATGGTCATCAAGCAATCCACAAACTTGTAGAAATTTCAATGCACAGCTTAAGTTAAAATTCTAGGTGTCACTTAAAATTACACCGACTATTTCTATGTCCTTGGCCAAGTTATGTAAGATTTTTTTTAATTTTCCTACTTTGCGTAATTTGTTTCCCCATTGCTAATCGACAGTCCCACATCCTGTATGCCCAAAATGACCTTTTTTTTTTATTGAAATTCTTAATATGGTCAAAATAAAAATAAAAGAATGTATTGCAGTTATTTTTGCACAGTTCAAAGTAATTTTATTGTGTTTCTTTCAGTTGTATTTATTTGATTATGTATAAGTAATACATAGGGATATGCTTTGCTTTCCACACACCATTCCTTGACATTAGTTGGTTTGGTTTTATTTGTCATTACTGCCTGTAGTACTGTAGTATAACTCGTACTTGTCATACATTTATATTATCGTAGCATACAGATAGATAGATAGTTAGATATACATAGATATACATTCATAAAACTACATCGCCAAAATGGGCATTTACAATATATATTGATCAAGGATCATAAGGTTCATACATGTACATACATATACATACATCAATAATATATATATGATGTGACTTAAACTAGCATTAACTCCGATACAACACCATAAATATTTAAATTGCATTTGAAAATATATTTATATAGGCGATGCTTAATATTACCCAATCAATGAATTTCTTTTCCTGCTTGAAACCGAACCAATGCAATTTGCCGTTAACTTGGTAAGCAATTTGTTGTTTTTTTTTTTTTTTTTTTAGTGTATTGGGGTTAGTACTTTAACTTAAAATTACAAAATTTGACTAGTTGAATTTTCTTTACATATTTAAAGGTTGGTTTCTTCTGATTTCTAGAAAATGTTTATCTGTGTTTAACGTTTTACACATCGCGAAGACTACAAACTAATTAACATTAAAGATATTTTGGGGGTGCCATAAACATAATTTGAAGCTTTTTTTAAGAAGTCGTAAAAGTACATTTGTGATATTATTGTGTTGAGTATTTTGGATGTTAGATTTCGTTTCGTAAAGTTAAAGATTTTTAAATTTAAAGTATGCATAAATTAAGACCACATATAAATATAATACAGTAAATTATAGTTAAACAAAAAACGTATTGAAGCTTTTGTAAACAAAATTTTGGAATTATCATAATTAGTTAAGTATTTACAAGATTATATATTGTATATATATATATATATATATATTTATATATCTTTTTACTGCCCTTGCTCGGGGTAGTGTATTTTATAAGTTGAATGTGGTCCAGGTTGTTTTGATTTATCTACTCGTTAGGGTTGTTATATCGAAGTGTGGATTACACCTGCATCTATATAGATCCATATTAAACTTTACTCTCGGGCCCATCGGCGACATGCTTGAAGGCCTGACGTATGCGGGCCAAGTAGTGTGAGCAAATGTGCCCATAGTTCTTGTTGTACCACTCCGGTGTCTTGCCCCTTGAAGTAGGCAATTGTTGTTTTAATTAACTATAATTTATGTAGATGATATCGTTACTTACTTGACATCCACCCGTGCCAAGTGCATGACTCGGGAACGTCCACTGCCACACGGTTCGATAAGGTAGCGGGAGGCCAGGACGACACCGCGCACAGCACAGAACAGCGGCTTTGCCTTGGCATGATCGATCGACGTTTCCACAATGACACAGGCACCGCGCGGCAAATCCGTTTGCCAAGATCTAAAATACACATTTTGTTTATCAATGAATACCAATGTTGGTAATTCCATGTACTTACCGCAACACACAAAAGTCTGTGGTCAGCTGACCATCCTGAGCATACTGATAGATTTCGGTGCGATCGTCCAGCTTCTTAACGGTTTGGCACTGCAGCAGATTGGGATCCCAGGAGGCGCGCTGTTTGATTATGTACTCGAGCACCTCGCGCGGCGGACCCTCGATTTCCGTGGAGCAGCGCCAGAGACGCAATGAATGACCATCGCCAACCTTTTTGTAAGCAATATCCACATTGCTGTCGTTCATCGAATTGATCGTGATCCAGCTTCGCGTTCTGTTCAAAATAAACAGATTTATCAGATTAGTTAAGCATTAAAACCAGGCTGTAGGAAACTTACTTCTCGCGTCCCTCTTTAATGGTGGCACTGGTGCACTCGTACAGATATCCGCGCCAGTTATGGAATTGCATGCCCTCGCCAAGTGCCTCCAGTGGCACCGGCTTGGACTCCTCCATGTAGCCAAAGTTGCATTTGCCGAGCTTCTCCTTGGAGGCCGTATATATGGGCTTGTAGTGCTCGATCATAAAGGAGAGACACTCGTGGGAAGCCTTCGCTTCGGCCAGCTCTTTCATGTCGGGCATGCCCGAACCCTTGCCCTTGCGTCGCGGCGATGCCGAAACGGATGCGGAACCCGTTGAGATGGACGAGTGGAATATGGACTGGGCCAGGCATACGCCCAGATTGTTGCTGGTCATTTGGTTCAGCTGCGAGTTGGCAGCCACAATGGTAAGGAACTCCAGCAGAACATATAGTATCTCCCGGTTCTCATCAGGTAGCAAGAGGACAGCACACTGAACCGCATCCAGGCGCACATCAGCGGGTAAATCTAAGAGAAAAACATGACAATTAGTTGGGCAACTAGTGGGATTAAGATTGTGGTTGACTTACGCTGAAAGATGGCCACAAATGTCTCAGACATTTTGGTGGTTAGCAGCGATTCGGGCAGCTCGCGGAAGTATTGCTTGAGCATGTCGGCCACGTCGTATGCCTGCTGCAAGTCAAAGACGTCCATGCACTCCGCCGTGGACTCGGTGACCTCGATCTGCTCGCGCAGTTTCATGATGCGCGACTTGCCGCCACTCTTGCGGAAGAGTCCCACCTGGTCGAGGGCGTTCAGCTGCAGCCAGCGGAAAGCAGAGCGCACCACCAGCGGCAGGGTTTGACCACTGCGCTGAAGGATTAGTAGAAGTGGTACTCCGAAGACCTTCTTGTCCTTATAATCGGGCATCTTAATCTTTTTGATAAACTTGGGCAGCTCCCAGTTCCAGCCGGAGCGATGGCTGGGACAATAGCGTTCCATGTAGCCGGTCAGTGTGACCAGAGCCAACTTGCGTATGATCTGCAACTGGCCAGCTGACATGGCAGCAAATGGAATGCCTGCATCCTCTTCTGGAACATGGGGCTCGATCTTTTGGGAGAAGCATTTTCGAAAGATCATATTGGGACGCTCCTCCATTTGGAAGCTATGCCAGCGTACCACTGGCTGTCGCTTGGAGCTGCTTGTGTGCTCCTCCTCGTTCTTCGCCTCCTTGCGGGATGTGCTACGCGAGCGGAATGAGGACGTGCGGAGGCCATCACGTTTCTTTGCATCCTTGCCCAGATTGAGAGAGCCGCCGCGCGTCAACTTCTTGATCTTGACCTCAGTGGTATTGGAATTGGCATCTTTGATGAGCAGCTTGCGTCCCTGATGGCACTCGGAGTCGGAGTGGGCACCAATGTCGTCCACCTTGCCGGAGCGCTGCAGGAATCGTCTAGCCTTGGAGGGTTTGCGCAGGGATAGGGATAGTTTGCCGCCCGTCGACGACTCTTGACTGTCGCTGTAGTAGGAGGAGGAATCATCCGACTTGCCCTCCTTCAGCTGTGTCATCGGACTGGAAAAGAAGTGCAGCGGACTTGTTCGCATCGAGCGGGGCGTTGTGGGCGTACGCTTGGGACTGGAACGATTGGGACTGAGGAAGTTCTCGCTATGACTGGGCACCTTCAGCTCGTTGCCAAAGAACGGCACCTTGGGGAATGTGTGTATGGGACTGAGAGCCGATGGCGAGGGGGGCGTGGAGTAGACGGCGTCCGGTTTACGCAAACTGCTACGCTGGCCCAGCTGTGCCAGGTCAAGCACTTGGGGTCCACTAATTACCACATTCTCGCGATTCTGGCGCTTGCGACGTCGCGACTTGATCGACTCGACGCGACGCAGGAATGCCTTGGCGCCATCCTTAAACCGTTCACTGCCCGAACGACGCAGACGTGCTCCAGCTCCATCGGAGCTCTCGTGCAGGGAACTATCATTGGCGTCACCCTTGCTGTTGCTGCAGCCGGGTATCATTAGGGTAATGCCAGCGCCGCCAATGTCATACGTATCGTCGTCAAACCGATCGGGACTGGACTCCTTGGAGGAGCTCTCGGTTTTCTCCAAATTGAGTAGTCCCGGCGGCGGCAGCTCTAAACCCATTTCGCCAATGCGCGACCAGCGTCGAATGTGTGGTTGGAATGTCCAGTTCTCGCTCAGCGCAAAGTTCTCATCATCAGATTCTTCCTTCTGCTGCCAAATCCGAGATGACAGATTAGCTAAGTTTTTGCTGGGAAATTGTTTGCAATTTACCTGTGGCGTCTGCGGCTTGTGTGACTGATCCAGTCGCATGTTGGCGCAACGATTGAGAACACAGAGTCGCCGATAGAGCGACTGCAGCTGATCGTTCTCAAGATTGGTGTGATCTTTGGCTACATTGTTGAGTTCAATCGGAAACTGATGATCTGCAAGAGGCAAAAATAAAATGTTGTATATATTTGTCAATTGATGCTGATTATTGGCCAAAGTTCGTTGCCGCCGCTGCTGCTGCTGCTTATTATTGCTGCGTCCGCACACTTCGACGGCGAATGAAATTCTAATTGAGAAACCAGAAAAAATCGAGCGCCTACAGTCACAAATGGCCAGGCGGCAGGCGCCTATTAAACGCAATATACAAATGCAAAATTCAATTTGTGTGTGTGTGTGTGTGTGTGTGTGTGGCAGTGCGAGTATGGAAGATATTGTCGCGCTGCAGAAACATTTTCACAGAGTTTTGCCACATAGCTATTTGCGTGGCCAATTTGCACGTAGGAAATCAAGTTGGCAGACAACAACAACAACAACAACAAGAACAACAACATCAACAACAACAACAATAACAACAACAACAGCAACAACAACAACGACGACGACAACGACGAGAGACCAGAGACCAGCGACCACATAAAACAGATACGCCAGACAATTTACACATGTCGCGTCGCACTGTTACAGATACAGATACAAATGCAGTTGCAGTTGCAGATACATTTACAGCTACAGCTATGGCTATGGCTATGGCTATGGCTATGGCTACAGGCAGCAGGGAGCCAGCCAGGCTGAGTGGCAGGCGATGCCGTGAGATACGAACTGTTGCAGTTCCGTAGGATGTACGCCTCAAAAACGCTGGCGCAACTCGGCTTTTGTTTGTACAAATAAAAAACAACAAAAAAAAACAACAAACAAAAAAAAAAATACGATTCACAGTTTGTTGAACTTTTGACGATTCCGTTTAACCTCAAACTTCATCCCTTTTGCCCTATTCCTGCAAAGCTTTTGATATCATTTTGTTTACACTTTTTTTTTCTCTTTTCCAATTTAATTTTTTTTTTTTTTTGTTATTCTTGTGTTATTTATAATTGAATTTAAATGTTGTGTTTAGTTTCTAATTGTATGCACTTTGATGCTAATGAAATAAACAGAATTTGCTCGAACGGCATGCATATTGGAGACCCAATTCTGAGAGTGTGCCACGCCACTTAATGCAATATGTGGTGGCAGCCAACCACGGCGGGTGGTCCACCAATAAGCAGCATCATTATCAACAAAATCCGCAGCGCGCCCCGTTGACGTCATAGTGAAATTGTTGGTAAACTTATTAGAGTTTTTTTTTCACGATAGTTTACAACAAATTACACAGGGCAGCGCGTCCGGATTTGTTGAGACCCGCCGGTATTTAGTTTATTGGGCCAATCATATGATTAATTTTTCGCCATGGCACAATGTAAATGGAAAAGCGAATTGTTTGTTTGTATAAGAAAGCAACAGCAGCAGCAGCAGCAGCGGATGACGCAGTCTGCAGAAATATACATCTTTTTTTTTTGTAATAAATTCTTATTTATGGTTAATTTAGGAAAATTTGGAAATCATTAAGAATAGATTTGGACATTTGCAGCAGCAGCAGCTGGTTTGATATTGGGTAATCACACAAAGTTTGAGAAAGCTTATTGTTGCCTTATATAAATCGTTCTTCGCTCCAATCATACTTGGTGAACACATGTGGACACGAACTTGCCACGGTGCAAGCCACACCCTCGAATTAAGGCTGCCACTTTTAGTGAATAATGTGCGTATGGAATGAAAGCTTGAAGAGAACAAACAAAACAAACAGATATTACACAGTGTCTTCTTATCTTGTCTTGTTTATTTCTCTTTTTTTTTTCCTTTTCAATTTTTGTATTTATTTTTCTGTTTTTGTTTTGGTTTTTTTTTTTTTTTGTGGCTGTTGCAAGAGTGCCCATAAGCAAATTAACAGCCGCTTACAGCTGCTACACCTCCTTTCAGCAGTTCATGGAGTCCAAATGACAGAGCAATAAAGTGCTGAACCTACGGCATTTTAATCTGCACAAATGCAGACCAAACCCAAAAGAATACCCAAATCCTGATGCACAAATCCAACATGGATATTTGAGGCACCTTCTGCAAATGCGCCGCTGCCTTGTTTACTCGAAACTCATTAAAATACGCATTAATCATGTGTGTGTGTGTGTGTTTGCGTGTGTGTGTGTGGTGTGTGGCTCGGCAATGGGTTGGGCCCTGTGCAGCGGTGCACGTTGTGCTGCAGCCAGATACAAATTTTGGTCGGGTTCTCCTCCTCCTGCTCCGACGACGACTCTGGCGAATTTATGCAACAAAATGGGCATATTTCAAGGTCGGCGACAGCCCGCAAGTAAACCTGAACAACACACACAAATCATGTGTGTGTGTGTGTGTGTGTGTGAATTGTAAATCGTGTGCAGCAATGCAGATCGGAGTAAAGCATTCGGGCGCCTCGGGTTATGCCCAAAACAGCGGGTTCTTCATTTCAGATTCACTTTTTTTTTTATTAGTTGCTTTTTGGCTCATAATTCAAGTGAAGTCGGCGATTTTTTTGGCCAACTCTAAAGAATTTGAATTTTTTTTTTCTGCGTTTTGAATTTTGCAGATTTGGCGGCATCATCCATCTGAGTGGTCTTCAGGCGTTAAATGCAAAGCGACGGCTCACAAGAATCTTTGGCGACAAAACCACCGATTGTCGAGAGTAGGAGAGTGTGCACAAGGGGGGGGGGGGGATTCAGTGTGCGGCAATAGCGATTAAGAGACTCAAATAAATATGCAGCTTGAGTCGGGTTCAACAAACTCTTGCTAACATTTTGGCTAGTGGCTGAGCAAGGGGGCTTTGCCCTCCGTGATCAGCAAACAAAAAAACGAAACGAAAAAAAAATATAAAAAAAAACGAAACCATTTTAATTTCGGTGCTCGAAATAATCGTTCTTTTTTTTTTTGTATATATTCTCATACAAAGGTGGTCTTCATAAATTCTTGCGCAACGTGTCCTTTAGCCTTTTATTATATTTTATCTGCGCTGCGCTTGATGAGTTTTTTTTGGGCTGTTTTGTTACCTGTGCTTTGGATATGTTTTTATTTTTTTTTTAATAAAATTCTTTCGGGGCACGATCACACAAAGTTGGGGCGGGGCGTTTCTTTGCTTTCGATTTCGCTCGAGCGGAGATAGCTGGCAATCTGTGGCTCTGGCTCTCTGGCTTGCTCCTAATTGTTGTCGCGCCGTCGTGCTGGGGATATCAGATTTGCTTGGCGGTTGGCCAACCGAGCCAGCATATCAATGGCATGGCATTTTAGCTGGGGTGTCGGAATCTTTGGATGCTGTGCGCTTCATTGGCCAACGTTTAACAAAGAGCCGCGCGTGATCCAGCACTAAACAAAAACAATGTGGCTTGTTCTTTTTTAAAAAACACAAAAAAAAAACACACACACAAACACAGTAAAAAGTGAAGAAACAAAAAAGTTGCCACGTCATAAATGTGGTGTGCTGACCAACTGGGACTATTTGATGGCCTTTTTTTTTTTTTTTTTTGTTGTTATTTTTAGTGGCAAGCGAAAGTGAAAGTGCGCTTCATGAAATTAATAAATGCCACTGGGGAAGCATAAAATACTCCAAGCAATATAAAGACTAAATGGCAAGACAACTACTCGAGTCACTCCTGATGACGTTGCCACCGACGTCATTGTTGGCGTCAAGCGAGACCATCAATTACTCTGACGCTGGCACGGCACAGCCCACGTGGCCACGCCCACTAGGCGACCATGTTCAACGTGACATGGCCAACTCATAGGCAGGCGGAAGTGCGTATTTTTTTCTCCTTCTCCTTCTCCTTTTTTATTGTTTTTTGTTTTATTGAGTACAACCCGTACAAGTCGACTTACCTTCGTACATCTGTGCGTATTGGGGAAAACCTGCAGCTCGCAGCCATTTGCATGCTTCCACGGCTTCGATTTCTGCAAAAAAGACAGCAAGATTATGGGATGAGTTTTAATAGGAAAGAGTATTTGACATTCGAGCACACAAATCGGTTTAATTGTAATTAAATTGTTGTGCAAATTTAAGGGACTGACGCAACCTCAATGCGTTTCGCCCGAAACCAATTGTGGTTTCTGCATTGCGCTTTTATTTATGTGAAGTGAGTGGATTTTTTTTTTTTTTATTTATTTTTTTGTTTTTTAAGTGGTGCGTGGTGGTGCAGTTATTGTCTTCAGACATGGCCACTTGATGGATTATGTTGTAAGCTGTCCAAATGATGTCGACGCCGAAAGCGTTGTGGCTGCAAACTTTGCTTTAAAAATGGGTTTTGGTTATGGCCCTTGGCCTTTAAACCACATTTTTTTGGCTGTCTGTTTTGTTGGCTTGATATGAAAGTAAAAGTTACAAAGAATTCTTTGCACAATGCAGCCTAAGGCAAATTATAATTCAACGCATCAGTAAAAATTACTTTTGTTCTTGGCCAAATTTATATTTACTCAATTTATGTCAACTGGCGTTTTCAATCAATCGAAATATATATTTATTTATGCTCATAAGATTGGCATAATCATTAGCAAAAGCAACAAATTTCCAAACCAATGCTCAGAAATAGGCAACGATTTCTTTTGTAAGCCAACCAATGAATTTATATGAATCTCTTTTCGGTTCGTCAGCCACAGCAGATTTTATCGAATCAATTCAAGGTACTCAAAGCCAATTGAGTAACAATAAATAAGCAGATATATATATACATATATATCTATATATATATGTTTATACATACATGTATATGTAAAAGCTAAGCTGCTATTTTAAATGCTAATCTGTTCTATTTTATATTGTTCGCTGGCTTTCAAAACGGAATCAATTTGAGTCAAGACTACGGCAACGTAGAGGTAGACCTTGTTTTTTTTTGCCTGGACTATTGATTTTTAATCAACTTTGTGGGGCAGGTATCTATCGAAACACATACTTGGAAACGACAACATGAAACACTTTCAGGCTGCTTACTGTCAAAGCAACAATCTGTGTTGGTTGCATAGGGAGAATTATTATTGAATTTTGCAAGCGATTAACTTGCACGATGGCCGGATAGGGTGACGGTCTATGAAATGAACCGGGCCAGTTGCCAGTTACCAGTTACCAGTTGCCAGTTGCCAGTTGCCTGTTGCCTGTTGCCAGTCAGGCAAGCTGCAATGCTGCCAAGCTTGTTTCCTGTGCAAAGGTTTCACTCGTGTCTCTGGTTCTATTTTTAAATCAGCCACACACACAATACCCCCCCCCCCCCCCCCCTAGCATGGATTTGAAATCCATTCAAGTTAACTGGAGATTATGGCTATTACTAGCTTTAGATATGATCACACTTGACCTACCCAAAAAAGCGTTGTCAGTTTTGAGTTGAGTAAACCTGACCTGCTCTACAAATCATACTCGATAAAATCGGGACAATTAGCCATACTTTGACCATAATTACACAACGTGCTGCAAGGTGGCAGCTAGCCAAAAATGAACCCAACAACAGCTCATTAATTATTCATGCATATGGCAAGGATAACTGGCGATAACAACTCTTCCACTGACAGCGACAACGACAAATAAAACAAATAAAACAAATACAACATTTAACAATGCGAATGTCACTTCAGCGTTATTAAAATTGCGCATACGCCGCATTGGCTGAACTGAGCTGAGCTGATCTAAAAGCCATTTAAAGTGCGCACAATATTTGTTATGGACGCTTGTTTGGGGGCGTTTTGCTGCGAAGTTTATTGCGCTCGAGTCAATATTTGATGTTGTTCCTGGTCACACAAAGGCCAAACGTTCAGTGGTGCGGGAAGAGGCGGGGCGTGAACGGGGGGGGCGGTGCAAACATTCCCTTTGTTGTACTTTCCGTTCACATTGTGCTATTCATTTTCTACGCTTGGCGGTGTTAAAAAAAAAACATTTTAAAGCCAAACTCGCGCAAATTTCTGCAGGTGGTTGAATAATTATTTTCCCGTAAGGCTTGCATGTGTGTGTGTATGTGTGTGTGTGTGTGAGTGTGTGTTTAGGGCCAGCTTATGACAATGGAATCGCTTGAATTAAGTGCCCAGCAAAAGCATGTGTATAACAGTAAATCGGATCAGGATCTAATAAAAAATCCGCTTTAATTGGAATGACCTTAAATAAAATCGATAAAGCCATAAAAAAAAGAGTAACGTTTAAAGTTGTTGCTTTTGCCTGATGAATTTTATGGCAACATTTGAGCTGAACTAAATTAAATGTTGTTAATTGAAAGCAATCAGTAAATATCAAGACTAAGTCGAAAAAAAAATTAAATTTCCTACAAGTTGAACAGCTTTTAATCAACTGTGCGGCAAACTGCTGCGTTGTGGTAAATGCGTCATTGGAAACGAATCCTTAACACAATTACTGCGTCAAGGATATTCTGCTGCATAGTCGTCTACTGACTTGAGTGTGTGTGCGAGTGTGTGTGTGTGTGTGTGTGTGTGTGGGCTGTCAGTGTCAGTGACATGCTTTGTCTTTACGCGTGCTCCAGAAAACGTTTAGTAAACCACACATTCAGACACACACACTCCATCACACACACACCCACACATGCCACACATATGACGCACTGCATGCAAATGACACACACTTCCGATTATGGCTAACAACGTAGTAAGAAACTTACATAAAGTGTGTTAATATAACCAAGGCACAAACTGAGCCACAATCCATGTCTGAACGAACGCATGTGAAACGTTGTTGCACGTGGCAAGTGGCAAGTGGCAACTGGCGTATGCATTTCAAACAGGCCAAAGCGTTTTCACTTCATTTGTTTATTACACAAACTTGGCTTGTGCAAAGTTCAAATTCATGAAATGAAATGCTGAACATAATTACAATTTCTGTTGCCTTTGTTTTGTTGGCTTTGTAATAATATTGACATTTTAAAAAGCTTAAAAAAATTTTTTAATTAATTTAGTTAAATTGCCAGCGGCAACATTTTGTAGTGCAATTATTGTTGCTGACATGACAACGATTATGCATTGAAGTTTGTGCAAAAATCCAACGCTAAATGCCGCTTTTGGTGCGATTTTTTAAGCTAATCGATTAGCCGCAGGAGCATTTTTTGAGTTATTATGGACAAATTATGGAGAATGGCTTTTAACGAGTAAATGCGCATATAATTCACGTGCTTGTAAATACAAAAAAAAAAAAAAAAATGTTAAGCATATTTCCTGTAAGTGCAAAATGTGCAATTATCTGATGTATTCGCTTTTGTTGTAGGTGTTTTGGTGTTTAATTAATTGCTTTCAACAGCCGCAAGTCATTGTCTGTGTTGTCTACTAAACACTTACATAAATGTCATTTGCAACATAAATTTCCGTCAACACAATTTATATTTGCATTGAATTTGGATTAGGCATTCATGCAACAAGGCTATTCGTATAAATAACAACTATGATGCAAAATATAAATAACAGATTAAAAATACATTTTATGGAAATGTTCATTAAAATCAAAACATGCTCAAAATTTAGATTGTTTGCGGAAAAAACAACAGACTAGAAATACTTTTAATTGGAAGCTTCATTAAAATAAAACATTCTCGAAATTTAGTTCTTTTGAGGCTTAAAATAGCAGTCACCCTTATTGATTGAACAGAGAGAGAGAGAGAGAGAGAGAGAGAGAGAGAGAAAGAGATAGTCAGAGTGAAAGGGGTTAGGGTTATTTGCACACAAATTTACTCTTCAATGCCCTCAACTGGCTGGCTGGCAAAGGATCAAGTTATTTATAAATCTATGCATAAGGCACATGTTGAGCTGCCTTTCTAATATGCCAAGGCATGCGGATGAGCTGCGTCCAGAGGCTGGGTGCAACAAGTGGCAGGTTGTCAGTTCAATTTGCCGTAACCATGATGACAATGAGGTCTTGTGGCCCGATGAAAATGCTTAACTTGAAATTAGCTCAAGGAACGCTTCACAGCAACCACTTATGGATTGCTACTGCGACTGAGACAGCATCTCAGGAACAGAGATGCCCACCTGCCTTGCTTTGAAGTAGTCCACCAGAAATATCAGATCATTGAGCTCTTAATGCGTTTTTAATGTCAGCGTTTTATACGCCGCATATTTCCTGCTGAGTCGTTGTCGAGCGGGCGGTCGTCCACCCCTGTCATCACAACCCACCTCGTCAGCCCAACAAATGCCGCCCGCATACAATTAAAATAATTCAGCCAACTTGCTGTTATTTTGCTACCAAAAACGAACACCAACACACACACACAAAAACAGGCAAAACGTCCAAAGCAAAACAAAATAAAAATCGCATATAAAAATAATTACATTTGAATAGCGAATGCCGAAAATTTTAAACAAATATAAAAGAGAAAAAAACAAGCGAATTAAATAAAGAGAAGCATTTGCGGAAAATTTATGCGTTTTATTGTTATGCAAAGAAATGGGCTAAATAAAAGCAATTTAAATTAAACACCAGTCAAAATGCTGTTTTATATTATTGTGGAAATTTTTTTGGAAAAGATTAAAACAAAAATTTGCATAATTTTGAACATGACAATCAAAATTGGTGGTTCTTCTGCGCGGCATCAATTTAAAGTAGTTGAAGACTGGTGCTTTAAAATTAAGGTATTTTTTTTTTTTTTATATAAATACAGAAGAAGAAACTTTAAGAATATATTTCGTTTTTTAAAGAATAAAATTAACTAGATGACTTGGTTGCCTGCCTGCATTTTTTTTGTTTAATTTGTTCAAACGAGCTTTTAAAAATAATAAAGTATTTTGTAAACAGGCAGACAAAGTTTATTTTCATTTTTTTTTAATATGTTCAAGTGAAACTATCACAATTAAAGTCGACTTTTTTAGTTTTCCTTTAAAACTATTTGTTGACATTTATTTAATGAATTTGATTTGAAGCTGATTTTGCGACGATTTCTGCTTAGCTCATTGCACCGGGAACATCTTTTGATTCAGGCAGTATTCAAAGTGAATGAAATCGAAATAATTTTGCAACCGCATTCAGCTTATACAACAACAACAACAACAACGGAACACATTTGGCGGGGGGCACGAACCATGGAGGCAGGTGCTTATTAATTTTCTCGTAGCTGTTTTTTTTATCTTTTTTTTTTTTTGCTCACACAGATATATACAGATATTTGTGTGAACAGTATGTGCATATTAATTGTATAATAACTTTTCTCATTTATTACTACATGCAAACAATTTTCTTTATTTAAATGAATTGCCTTGCTTGACTGGCACGCAATTTCACTTGGGTGTACAAAAAAACGAAAAAAGAAAAAAAAAGGCGAAATCGTAGCGTAAATGATTATGGGGTTTTGAGTACGAGTAAGATTAGCTATGAGTGGGGCAGACTGACAAAATGAAGTGACGTACAAACTGACGGACTGACTGACGGACTGACTGACTGACATACTGACTGATCTTACTGACGGACGTGGCCAGCTGTGTATCAAATGCAAAATGACAGACTTCCCATATATCGTGTATGATATGACGGCAACTTGTTGCCGCATTTATCCTATTCCTTTTTTCTTTTGTACTATATTCAAGACAAAGTCAGGCATATTTATAAATATATATATATATACATATAGATATATATATATAGGCATCGCTTAATAATGCAATGAATAATTCGATTAAATTGTGCGCCGTGCAGCGTCGATTGATATGTTCAGGCTGTGCGCGTTCGGTCCAGCTGAAAATAGCCCCCCTGATTGGCTCCTAAAATAGTTTGCGGGGGGGCAACCCCTCCTAATGGGGTGTGGAAAAACAATAAACAGCCAGCGGCACGCGTCCAGCCACAGACAGACGATGTGTGTAAATACTAGAACCAGTTCAAATTTAATAATTTTTGCCCTTGGGGCCGAGTGGAAATTGTGTTTTTTTTTTGTTTTCCATTTTGGCGATCGTCGTCAGACTCACCTGCAATTTTACGCTCGCGCATTTTGCGCCACAGTGCCTCCGCCTTGCGTTTTGGCCAGTTCTCGAATTTTTGGGAGAAGCTCCTAAAGAACTTGTACTCCCTTATCGATACGGACATGCGGCGCTGCATTTTGGCTAACGTTGGCAGCGCCGTTTTGCCTGTTTGTCAACGATTGCTGGCAAGTTGCGCGAAATACTTGACAGTTTGCACTGCCTAAAGTTCAGCGCCCAAATTTATGGAGATGCAAAAATTGAAATTTCTCAAATAAAAATCACACACATTCTGGCACTTGTACACACACTGAGTACACTGCACACGATTTTAATGTGTTTTTTTTTTTATTTTTTAAATAAACGTTAGAAATTTTAAACCGTTACACAGCTAATTGAGTCGCTGGCGTCGACGCGTCCCCTTTGCCTGCCCCAGACTAGATGCGGCCACGAATGCGTCTACCGTGCACGGCGCCTGTAAGAGCACTAATAATTTTGCCCGCACGTCCAAGCAAAATGGCAGAGCCGAGCAGTATCCGTGCCCGAAGCGAAACGAGCTGATGCGAGGCGAATCGTGGCGAGGGGAGGCGTGGCGTGGTGAGGCGCGGCGAGGCGAGTCAAGTGCATGTAGCACTGAACAAGTAAGCAACGGGGCGTATGAGCAATGTTGCTGCTTGTCTGACTGCCGCTATTCTTGTTCCTTGTGATGGCCACTGAAGCTGCTTGTGATCCGTTTGCCCCGCTAGTCTATCAATCGGCCAATCTCATATTATTTTTTTTTTATTATTATATATTATTATATATACATCAACCTGTGCCTTGTGGCTGGCTCTTTACTTCAACAATAAAAAAAAAAGGTAACAAATAAATAAATAAATGAATAACTGCTGTCATGTTTGCCCTTGCCATATTTATTGAAAGGATTCGCACACATCCACAAGCACATAAATAATCCCCCCTCTCCAACCCCCTTTTAGAATAAGGACAGCTTTTGTATTAAGTAGTTGCTTTTTGTGGCCATGTTCACATAAATTGCTGCGAAAGTTTTTAAGTCGATGGCCAACCGCACCTGTTGCTCATTCCGAGCCGACAATATGGCAAGGGAAGTAGCTTGTGGCTTTTGTGTCTGTTGTGTGTGCTCAACTTTTTTATTATTGTAATTTTAATAAAAAACTTAAGCCATTTAATCAATTGCAGTTTTCTGTTTTAAATTCGTTAATTAAAACAACAAATTAATGTTTAAATCTTAGAAAATCCCAGAAGTAATTTATCCATTTATTGCATTTTATGGAGAGCAAAATGACAAGATGCTTTCAACAAACATGACATTGACACATGACGTTATTTGTTCACATAAATTGATGTGTGCATTTTGTGTTCATATAGTATATCTTAAAGCATTTACACGAACGATGAGCAAGATAAATATAAATATAAATAAATGATTGCAATTTTTATTTATGCAATATCAGAAATAAATCTTGAAATACTGCGTGTTAATCTTTTCAACAAAATAAACAATAAAATCATCAGACGCGAAAGCAACAAACAACAACAACAACAACGCCAGCAGCTGAAGCGCCAGCCACTTGTGATGCGTCCTGCTTCCGTTATGAAACGACAACCACAACGACACAACCACAACAAGAGGCAGCCCAGCCTCAATCCAAATGCTGATGACCAAACCCGAACCCAGTAGCAAAGCACTGACCGGCAACCCTGACAGTGAACACATAATAAATGGTTTGAGACGTCATGTTGGAATGGCCATAATATGGTATTAGCCATATAAATACAAGCGATGCTAAAGGCCACAGCATTTGGCTACTTTAAGAACAAGTTGTTCTGACCTGACCTTTGCAGTCGTCACACACTGATGACGTCACGGGCCGTGCTCAACAAAAGCTCGACCAGATAGTCTGGTTGAAAATGACAAAAAAAAAAAAAATGAAACCAGCATTTTCTGATGCTTCGGCTGGCTGACGTCATCGTTGGATGCTGATAATGTTGCTGATGTTGAAATTGAAAAAGGGGCCCCATTTCGGTGTATTGAATGCTTGGCCGAACAGTTGACTGAGAGCACTTTGCTGTTGGTTCAATTTTAGTTCATTTTGTATGCCAGTTTTGGAAGCAAAAACACCCAAAAACACCCACCATCAATTGGCCAGCAATACAATGCCGACAAAACGTTTGTGTGTGTGTGTGTGAGTTGTATTTGTGTGTGTTGGCCAACAGCCGCATGCACATTGACAGATTGACAGTCATTCATGGTTCGCCATTTGTGTTGAAGTGTTGACGGAAGTGTTGGAAATTGGCAAAAGAGCTGCGTTTGCCCGTCTCTGCTTGCTTTGATATTGTTGTTATTGTAGTTGTTGTTGTTGCTGCTGTTGTCCAAAGAACATGAAAGTAATTTAAATGACAGCCGCCTCCCCCTCCTTGCCATAAAGCCTGTCGCAACCGGCTGTCGCCATTGATTGCCTTCAATTGTTTGGCTGCAAAAATCAAATTATGCCAACTGATTGAAAACGAAAGTTTCAACTGCGATTTTGCGACGAGCAAAAAAAACTCAACTCAAGGCATATAGTAGATGAACGGGCTTCTAGGCACGAATTCAAGTCATAATTATAGAAATTATGAAATGCAGTCTGCACTATTATTATAAACCACTCACGCTTAATAACAGGCCGCTAATTGGCTGGCAGGACCACCAGCGCATCAAATCAACAGCCCACCACTCCACTCTACATACACACACACACACACACATACACACACACAGATCTCGGCTTGGGGCTCGGGCTGGGATTCAGCAACGGCCTCGGCCACGGCCTCGATCTTGGTCGCGGCCAGGCCATTTAAATAACTCATTTAGTACGCACATCAAGCTAAACAAAAAAAAACTAAAAAAAAAAATCTAAAAAAAAACTTGTTGCTGACCACTTACCTGCTAAATAGCGATCACTCTGCGAACGAGAATAGCGCAGCGTCTGTTGGATAAAAGATGAAAAAGAAGAAGAAGAAGAACATATTAATGTCTGATCATCAACGGATTGCGAGTGTTGCTCGAAAAGTTGCTGGTTCTTTTTTTAGTTAATTGAAATCACAAATGAGATTAATACCAACTGACTTGTTTAATATATTAAATAAGTTATTTAGTTTAAGTAAAATTTAAATACATTTCTCATATTTGCAATTTGTACATTAATATATTATTCCCAATTATATATATACACATATATAAAGTGCATAAATAATTGGGAATAGTATATTGATGTACAAAATGCAAAAACTGAGCATATAGAATTAATGAGAATACATTTGAGTTAGAATTTTCGAATTTTTTCTGCTACTCAAAATAAATTTAAGAAAATTGTGTATTGAGGAAAAATGAGAATACATTTAAATTTTACGCTTAAGCTTAACATTTTGGTTCGATTTTTAAAAACTTTTCTGCTACTCAAAACTAAATTTTTTTTACTGATTTATTTAAAGCATTTGCTTAATAACATAAAATCTGCTTTATTATATATATATATATATATATATTTATATATATTTATATATTTATATTTATATATATATATATATTTATTTATTTTTATATATTTCTTTTTCAACATTCTCTTTGCATTTATGTCAGGTGACCCTCGAATACTAACCAAATGCTGTGCGGCAAAATCATCGCATCGACGACTCCGTTCACGCTCCTTGAGCAGCAGCGGGGCTGAGTTTGACTTGGTGGTCAGTTCCTGTATGCCACCGGTGTCGCTGTGCAGCGAGGCGCTGCTGGGCGACGGCAGCTCCACAAAGTGATGCAGCTGCGTTACCGCCGTGGTGGTGGGCGAGAGCAGCGACTGGAAGGGTTCCTGGCGCAGTGCCAGCGACAGTTGGGCGCGTTCCTTGTGATTGTGGCGCGGCAGAAGTTTTCGCGGCTGCAGCAGCAGTTGATGATGATGGTCAAGTGAGAGGCTGCGTTGGGTGCGACGTGTCACACATGGTAGCGGCACCATGATGGGCGGTGCGGCGCTATACTTGCGACGCAGCACCACCGGTGTAGCAATGGAGGCAGTACCTCCGCTGGCACTGCTCGCATCGCCATCGGTGCAATCGCAGTCACAGTAGTGTTGGGCCAGCTCGAATTCATCCTGGCATTCGTCGTATTCGGCGGCTGTGGTTTTGTTTGGCAGCGGCTTGCCTGTCTGGTCGTCCAGCATATCATCCTGGGACTCATTGGCCGCCTCGCCGCCACTGCCGCACAGGCTGAGCACCTCGAGCAGGTCGGGATCATCGGAGGAGGCCACCGAGCCGCTCTTTTGGAATTTCATTTTGCGAAGCGCCTCCAAACTGCTCACGGACTCATTGTCGGGCGCACTGCCGCCAGTCCTATGATGATGGTGATGCGAATGATGGTGCTGCAGATGATGGCTCTTCCAGTAGGACATGTCCTTGGGTGGCGTCGCCGTGCCAATACCGCTCTCATTATTGTCATTGTCCAGACCGGATGAGTCAAGCGATATGCCTGACTTTCCGGAGCTTAGCACACCGGTTGCCTCCTCACAGGCCGAAGAGGATGAAGTGGAGCTGCGGGACGGAACGGGTGAGAGTTGGATAAATGAATATTGAAGAGGAGAAATAAAGTAATGACATTATTGGCAACAACTCACTTGTTATCTTCATCGACGGCGCCAACGCTGCGCAGTATGGACTCCTCCGATGTCCATATCGTTGAGGTGGATCCTTTTTTGGTCACATCCACCAGATAGCCAGGCGTGGCGGCGCCTTTCACCGAGGTCAGCTGCGTTCCACTTGCCGCAGTTGCAACGGCGTTTGCCTTTGCTGGCGGCGGGGTTATAACATTTCTGCTCGTCAACGTTGGCGACGTCGCGACTGCTGCATGATTAATGCCCACCCGTTTTGGCATCGACATGGTAGCGGTTTCCATGTCCAAGCCACTGAATTGCCGCTGTCGCCTAGATTTAAAATCATCCATGGTGGTCGATGCTGCAGTTGATGTTGGAATTGATGTTGAGCTTGCTGCCGCCGCCGCTGCCGCTGTTAGTTCTTCGATTTTCAATGCGCTTTGGAAATTTGTCAGCTTATGAGTTGTCGACATCTCTGCATGGCCATTGAACGCGGACAACGCCAGACTTTTGCGCTGGTTCTGTGCCCCCAGTGCCACAGTTGCTTTTGGTGCTGCTCCATGGCCGCCCGGCGCCGACAGCGTTCGCATGTAGGCAACAACTTTTGGCTTGCCTGCTGCTGCTGCTGCTGCCTCGTTGCGTCCACAATCAAGGTTAAACGATTGCAATGGAATGGTTGCCTGCAAAAGACAGAGACAGCAACAATATGAGTGAGTGAGCAAGATAGAGTTAATAAGTTAAGAAGAGAAGCATGCAACGTATTAAAATATCGTCAGTCAAGTTTAATATAGAAAAGTCGACTGACAGATTCGAGGGGACGCAACCTCAACCTTTTAGACGAAGGACCTTGAATGCATAATGAGCTTCAACTGGAGGCGGGAGACCGCCGACTGGTGATCTGTGTTCTGGACACAACGCGTTTTCACGACTTGCAGCCAGCAGCCAGTGCCCCCAAAGACAGTATGCGCACAAAAACAATGCCAAAGGAAATATCAATGGCATTTTTAAGCGTTGTCAAGTGGCTGCAGGAACAGCAGCAAAAAAAAAAAAAACGGAATACAATCAGAATTTGTATTTTATGCAAATCGCAAAAAAAAAACCTCTTTGGTGCAGGTAAGTTTTCTGTGGAATCTTCGCAAAGCCATTTCAAGTGGCCGACACGCAAAATGTTCGCTGTTTTTTTTTTTGTATAATATAGAAAAATGTGCTATTGTTGTGGTTTATGATTTATAAGTCGGAGCTGGTGACCGCTGTCTTCCACGAACTATGCAGAATATTCACAAGTGTCCAAGCATTTACGACTAGTCAGTCCAATCACCAGAACCAGTATCTGTCCACCGGCTCTATTCGGGCTGTGCCCGTGGAGCATTCGTTAAGTTCGTTATGTCAATTCGATTTACAAGCCTTTGGCAAGCGATTGACAATTTACTTTTTACCTTGGCTTGGTAACCAGCGAAAATTCATTTAAAAAAGCAGCAACAGGCGGAAATTGATTTAAATGATTTATTGGCAACAAAAATGCCTGAAGTGCGCATGTGTGTGTGTGTGTGTGTGTGTGTGTACGGCTCAAAGCAAAAAAAAAATATGTACAGCAGGTTGTTGTTTTAGCTGATGGTGCTGCTGTTGCTGCTGTTGCTACTTGAAAGCACTCTCAGCTCCTTGGGGGCTTTTGGCGGTCGAAACTGTAACAACAGTAAATTGGCTAACGAGCCTGGTCAAACTGTAACAGGAATATGATGAGAAGGCCGAGGTTTAATGGAGTTGGGTAAAGAAATCTTGGGTATTTGGTTGTCAGGCCAGCTGCTCTGGCTCCTGTTCGAAATAATGATTAAAGCATGAGTTTTTATTTAAGGCAATGTGATTGGAATTTTGCACAAAATATGTAAGCGATGTTTTCTGAAAAATCAACAAATTATGTTTTAGTATTTATATATTGATATGTGCCTAATATATTCTGTTCAACACATATTCGAGTAGTCCATAAAATTGTGCACCTATTTAACTGTCCTGCTCCGCGCAATGTAATGTAATTATTTGCACACAGGATGTGGACAGAGTGACTGGACAGGGATCATATCCTTAGGGACATTGGCTGGTCATGGATAAAAGCTCTGCAGTGGCAGTCGCTGTTGCGGCAATCGAATTTGTAATGCATTATGGAGCAGCTACCCGATTGCGGTCTGTGTGCGCAGACTTCGATGAATTATTAATAAAGGTTGGATACACTGGCTCCGATACGGGCTCTGATACCGATACCAATACCCATTGGCGATCGGGCCAACTGCGTGTTAATGAGCCGCCAACTCTCGCTGGCGACGCATTAATTGGGCGGCCAGCAGCCACGTCGTTTATGGTCATCCAAACATTTCTATGTATAGCCGGGCAGGCGCCAGTTGCCCAGCCAAGCCAGCTCCGAATGTGCTTTAGCAGATTATAAATTGAATAACTAATAAAACTTTTACATTTTATAGCTTTTTATTGGTGCAGTCGATTGTTCTATTAATTTAGAGATTTTTATCAAAACTGAAAACAAAATTCTCATTTATGCATTCAAGTTGAACTTTGTTTTACATATGTTTCCCAGCCAAGTCAATTCTTTAGTTTTATTTTTTTTTAGATTTGGAAATATGTTGTGATTGAAATTAAAGCGTTTTACGATTGGGGCGAGTGACAAGGAAATTCAATTTTATGTGTATTGCAGTAGAATTCAATATCCGAAACGCTGCCAAAAGCCAATTTAAATGCAATAAAAATGGTAAAGATTTCTCACAACAAATGCGACGACTGGCCGATAGCCAAATGAAATATTTTCATCGGTTAGTTAATGAAAAGTGCAATAAAAAGAACATAAAATGAAACAATAAAATATTTTCGGGTTATCTGGAAAATGCATTGAATTAAGGCAACTGTAAATGCCACTAATTGATCATAAAATATGTGGACAGAGAACAAATTTGTATGTGCCCCCTCAGCTGCCATATCAAAATATTTAATGACAAATGCAATGGGGCAACGCCTCAATGTGCCACATTCGTTGATGTATGACCCAAAAAGCAGTGCAGTCCCCCTCCACACACATCCGCTTGCTGTACCAACTTGATACACATATTTACGTGGACGAGCCCGTCCAGACAATCGCAAATCGATTGGACATGCCTCTGCCAGAAAGCCTGCCTGCCAGACTTGCAGACTGCCAGACTGCCTGGCCTGGTCTGGCCAGGCCAGGCCTGCGGACACGCATGCCCACTGATAATAATTATCAAATCAAATCACTTAAACGCCTGCCCAGCCCCATCTTTTTAAGGCGCATCTTTGCCAAAGGGTGCTTGCAACTCCTTTTTCCTCATCCCTCAACCAACCTTGCCTGGCGTTCGTTGCTCGTCATGTTTGTTTGCCTTGGAGTGATTTGCAAGTTCTACTTAAGTCAAAAACAATGTCCAATGTCCGCGGTCCATTGATGCTGCTGTGCCTGCTGCTGCTGTGCCTGCCGCTGCTGCTGCTGCTCTTTGCAACAACAAAGTTGCACACGCGTTGCGTCCTATGTGTTTATACCTGCCCCATGTGCAACATGTGGCCCAACTGCTCAGCATGCATATCTGCATGGCTCGTCATCATTAAGCGCGGATTGCATTGCGCTGCCATTGCGCGGCATGCCACACATGCGAAGATTCACTTTCGCAGCACAATCCGAATGTGCCTCAGAAACATCGCAGAGCCCAACATCAACAATTGGGGCGTTCGGTTCCACTTGGTCTGGCACAGCAGCCGGCTCCAGTTCCACTGTGCTGACAGCTGGGCATGAGTGAAGTGTACGGCGCTGCAGCAGCGTCTTGATCTCAGCCGCAGGGCGGCATATTGACCCAATTCGCTGCTCCACCTTTCGAAAGAAAGACACAAAAAACAAACAACCAAAAACAAGAAAAAAAATTGAAAAAAATGCGAAATACAACATCTGTTTTTGCTTTACTTTCGTTGACAGTTTGTCCGATTTTGCCATTTTTTTTGGGGCTCTTATTGGCAAACAAGGCACGCACTTGTGTCCTCGATAAGGTTGCCGCTTGCTGCTGCACTTTTGTGATTTATACAGCCATCGACTGCATATAAATCATGGCCAGCTCTCCCACTGACTGACTGACTGACTAACAGACTCAGTTGCCTGCAGCATGGATCACATTCTCTGCGTTAATTAGTGACCTGCATGTTTTAAGCTGAGCACTCTTAATTGGCACTTTTACTTGAACGATTGCTGCGGAATATGACAGCTTAGCTGACTACGTTTTGGGGCCAACAGAAAACGGCAGCAAAATGTCAAAACCGTCGCCCACATTTTGCCCACATTTTGCCTGCTGCAGTTCCTAAAGGAAATCAATTTCACACAGCTGCTGCAAATTTTGCTTTTAGCGCGAAATCATGCCCGAAACTGTGGCGCAAATATTTCACAAACATGCCACGGAATATTTAACAGTCGACATGAGTTTCCTGTTGCAGTTCCAAATTAATGCCACGCTAAGTGACAGCCCCCCCGAAGATAATATGTGCACCGTAGCAATGGGTAAACAGACATGCATATCATTAGCACAGAAAATATGCCTGGATGGCTCTGAGCCATAGATTAATGTATATATTATATATTGCTTAACTTGTATTAAAAACTTGACAACACTCAACAATAATATTTTCAGTCATGAGTCGTATTGGTTCGAGTTCAGCCATTGTTTGCTTGGGTTATTCAGTTTTCATAAAAGATAGTAAAAAACTATAATCTGTTTAAATATAAAACTTCCACTTTTCTTTTAAGACAAACTTTTCGTGTAGAGCAACTCCTAGTCGAGCCTTATCTTGTTAATTTGGCTGCTTTATTTATTTGGTTTTGAGTGTGATTTTGGAGTTGTGGCACGCGTTTTCAAAATTAATATTTGCTTTGCTTTTTTTTGAGACTTTTCCACAGATAATCACAAGCAGCTCTGAGCGAAATATATGCTAAGCATATGCAACAAACAACAAATAACAAAAAAACAACAGACGACAGACAACAGACAACAAAACTAAACTAAAAAAACAACAGGAGACCACAAACTCAGTGCCGTTTATGAGCTGCTTTGGCTTATAAATGTTTTAATTAGATCTATTTGATATGATAAACCAGAGACAACCAACAAGTTGCTTAGGTTTCTGGGCTTTGGTTTATGGTTTATGGTTTAGTTTTGGATTAAGTGGGTCATCGAGTTTGGCTCTGTGTATGTGTATGTGTGTGTGTGTATGTGTTTGTGTGTGTGTGTAGCTGTGACCGCAGTTGAGTTGTTTCAGAGTCTAAAAGAGTTGTAAGCGCTGCTTAGCTTTTGGGCTATACAATAAATTAATATATAATTTGGGAAGTTTATACATTTTTTTTTTTTGCTCTTTTGAAAGAATCATGCATCAATTGACTTTTAATACTCGAACTCTTGAGGAGCTCTCTCTAATTAGAACATTTTATTACACATTTTATAGTGCGGCAAGTCAACGATTCATTTACTTTTCACATTTCAGCCCAAAATGCAACTGGCAGTCGTAAAACTTGCCACTGTTTTATACACCATCAATTCTCTATCTATATGCAACAGTTCAAAGTTTAACTTATTCAAGTGGCACTCTGCAAACGACTGTCTATCACCGCCCTCTGCCCGCTGCCTGCCCTGTGCCCCCTCCGCTGTGTAAGTTTCTATCAGCATCAATGCTGCTCATAAATTTCACGCGCTTCACTTGTGCATCCGGCACTGCCTCCAAGCACAGCACATGGCACATATGGCGGCAGTTCTTGAGAGAAGAAAAAAAACATTCCTCTATTTTTTTTTTGGGGGGAAACTTGCTCGAGTTGGTTTTTTTTTTTTAAAAAAAGGGGCGTGGAGCTTTACATTATGTGTGGACAACATTGTTTGGCTTTAGATTAAATGCCATTCTTTAGGCACTTTTTATCTAACCTACATAAAATGTGCATGTTGAAATCGTGCCAAAGATTACAAGAGAATTCAAGCGATTTTATATTATGAAATCATTGTGTGTAAAATTTGTGATTTCATTTGACTTACATGTTTCTCCGGTTTTAGGGAGAGTCCGTTCTGCTGCTGCTGTTCGTCACTAACAACTGTGTTTGGGATCTTGCCAAAGCGACTCTGCAGTGCTGCGCTGGCTGCTGCGGAGAGCAGCATGGGCGATGTCCTGGACGTGGGCGAGCTGCTGGTCGACGCTGAATAGGCTTGCAGTGGCAGCTTATCGCCACTCATCAAATTATCCAAATCACGTAGAAATTTGTTTGCCCAAATGTGTACATCATCCAGCTGTCCAGCGGCAGGCGTTGTGCTCGTGTCGGAGCTGGAGCCTGATCCTGCACTGGGTGGTGGTGGAGGCAGGGCTCTTAGTTTAGTTGTCACTGCTTTGCTGCTGTTTCCATTTGCAGTTGCTGCTGCTGCTGCTGCTGTTGCTGGTGTCGTTGTTGTGACTGCTGTTGTTGCTGTGGTGCTGCTGCTGTCAAAACCGCTATCAGATTCCGTAGAACGCGACAATTCATCAAGCTGCTTGGCTGCCGCGGCTGCCTGCCGGACCGCATCCAGTTGCTCCTGCAGTTGCTGTTGCAAGCGATGTGCCTTGCGCAGCTCGAAGACCTCGTTGATTTCCAGCTGCAATTAGAATACGAGTTGTTAGTTAGCAGTTGCACATAAATTCAGAGCGCTGCTCGCAATTGGTTTTGATTAGTGCTCTAATTGCGTTCATATATCAAGCGAAAATAGTCGGCAGTTGGTAGAAGCTAGAGTCGATTAATCGCTCTCAGCGTTGCTGCAAGCGCCAGATTCTAATGGATCGGTAAATGATGTATGTTTGCTTAATTTGCCCAACATAAAAGACGCTAACGCAACCGGGATAGAGACAGACAGACAGACAGAGAGGCAGAGAGGCAGACAGTGAGGCAGAGACACGATCAGACATTACTTACATAGCGACACAGACATGGGCACAATCAAAGACAAATAAATTAGAACACGACCGCAAAAGGTATACAAAAAGGTTTTCTAAACGTCGTCTCATTGTGTTGACTACACCCTATACGTGTTTCACACATTTTGTGGTCCTTCGAGCCGGTCAAAGATTTTGAAACTAATCGTCGAATCTGTGTGAATAGTTCTACACTAATCGTAATCTATTTAATTTGAACTTCGCGTCGGTTTCTGAGTTCGAGATTACGCATCGAATCGGAAAATAAAGTGCTGACTAAAATAAACATTGTGAAAATATTATTAACGTCGCGTCGGTTTCAGAGTTCGAATTGAAACAATCCTTCTCCGACAATTTTCAACGGAGGCTTTGCAGCAATACGAACAGCATGTAAAAACAAAGAACAGAGAAATCCAATCACTGGAAGACGTATTGGATTTTATCGACCAACTATACAATGCGGTGGATTCTGTACAAAGAAGCGTGATAAAAGAGCCAACACAACGCCAACAGAAGTCGTGCCGTTTTTGTGCGATGAACGGGCACGAAATAAACCGGTGTCCGAGATTTAAAGCAACATACATAAAAAATCGAAAAGAGTTTGTAAAAACGCAGCATCTCTGCTTCCGTTGCCTGGGCAATCATGCTATGGCGGAGGGCAGGAAGGATTGGAGATGTCAGAAGTGTAGCAAGTCACACAATACCTTGCTACATGAAGATGAAAAAAGGGAGAGTGTGAACTGTCTCAAACTGAAAAAAAAGCAGGAAACACTGTTGGCCACTGCTGTGGTTAACGTAAGAAATGCTAGTGGGAGCTACGAGTAGCTTCGCGCACTGATGGCTGGAGGTTCGCAACTACAGGGAATATTTTCAAAAGGAATGGAACTGGCAAAAAATAGTGTACTTCTTGAAGTCAAACCTAGATTTTCAAGTAAATTCAATGCACGGACTTCAGCGCTAGTAGTTCCAAAATTACAAGGAGCACTCCCCGGCAGAAATATTGATATGGATGTTAATACAGTCTGGAAAAATTGCACTTTGGCAGATCCAACATTTAATATATCAAGAAGAATTGACATGATCATTGGTGTGGACCTGTTTCCCTTAATAATGATGGGTCAAGTCAGAACGATCAATGGAACGTTGGGG
Organism: Drosophila longiperda; assembly: GCA_035042125.1. Taxonomy (NCBI): domain Eukaryota; kingdom Metazoa; phylum Arthropoda; class Insecta; order Diptera; family Drosophilidae; genus Drosophila; species Drosophila longiperda. Next base: position 2,688,828 of record JAWNLV010000002.1, read on the forward strand.
CAAAAGACACGGCTCGGATGGATAGTTTCCGGAAATATTGCTCGAGCACCACCAAAGAAGATTCTGGCGGCGGGTATGACTGTGAACATGAATGATCTGGAGCGCTTTTGGGAACTGGAAAAAGAAGACACCGATGAAACAGAAGAAATTCTGCGTTGCGAAAGCCACTATCAGAAGATGACGTCAGTGGATGAGGAGGGACGAGTTATAGTCTCGATTCCATTTCAGGCAGGCAGGCAGTAACAAGATTGATGCAACAATTACCAAATAAGATGTACAAAAGAGGGAAGCAATTAGTATCGCAGTTGGCCCCCTGGAGAATGTTCAAGTTTGAACATGCCAAGCAGCGGGATCAGCTATTGTTTAATGACAGAAAACACAGCGCCTCTTCGTACAACACATAAACTCACTTACAACACATGGAGTCGTAGTAGGCGACGCCATGTACTTAGATTTAAGATTTTTGTATAAATAAAGTTCAGTTCGATTCTAAACGTCGTCTCATTGTGTTGACTACACCCTATACGTGTTTCCTACATTTTTTGGTACTTGAATAGTTCTACACTAATCGTAGTCTATTTAATTTGAACTTCGCGTCGGTTTCTGAGTTCGAGATTACGCATCGAATCGGAAAATAAACAGCTGACTAAAATAAACATTGTGAAAATATTATTAACGTCGCGTCGGTTTCAGAGTTCGAATTGAAACATCGAATCTGAAAATAATTTGATAAAATAAAGACATTTTTTTTTAAAAAAAACTATGATGCAAACAAGAGCATCGAAAAAAAGTAAGCTGCTGGGAGTTCAATCGGAACGCATGGAGGAGATTAAGCCATCCAAAGATGGGGCTGGTGAAGGGGATCCTTTTGACCAGAATTAAAAGATACGAAGCCCAACTACAGGATGCAATGGATCAAGCCAAACGTAGCTTGACTAATCGATCACTTGAAGAGCTGCTGGATATCAAGGCTACAATTTAAATTCGTTTGAGAGCGACCCAAGAGACGCTAACAAAGGTCGAAGGGAAATACGAATCATGGGAAATGATTACAGAGGAATTGGAGCATCTTAATGGGAAGCCGAGATTTTGTTGGAAAAAATTAACAATGCTTTACCGTATCTGCAACCTTCATAGGGTCAAGACATACTCTCGATTAAGCAAGAAGTTCCAAAGGTGGATATACCTCAGTTCAACGGTAATGCCAAGGATTGGCCAAACTTTTATGGCCTATTTACCGAGATGATACACAACCGAGCATATATCAGCGACACCATAAAACTGAACTACTTGAGATCGTGTCTGAAAGGCGATGCAGCGACAATGGTGAGTCACTTACTGATTGGCTCAGCTGCAAACTACAAAGAGGCATGGAAGCTGATTTGTAAGCGGTACGAAAATAATCGAAAAATTTTCTCTGACCGACTGAACAGTTTACTGGAATTGGAACCATTAAGATGTGACTCCGAGGAAAATATCCGCAGATTCTTAGATCAAGCAACTGAGAGTATTTATATAATAAAGGAGAAATCAAAAATTGACAATGCTGCAGATGTTATCTTTGCGCAAATCCTTCTCCGACAATTTTCAACGGAGGCTTTGCAGCAATACGAACAGCATGTAAAAACAAGGAACAGAGAAATCCATTCACTGGAAGACGTATTGGATTTCATCGACCAACTATACAATGCGATGGATTCTGTACAAAGAAGCGTGATAAAAGAGCCAACACAACGCCAACAGAAGTCGTGTCGTTTTTGTTCGATGAACGGGCACGAAATAAACCGATGTCCGAAATTTAAGGCAGCATACATAAAAAATCGAAAAGAGTTTGTGAAAACGCAGCATCTCTGCTTCCGTTGCCTGGGAAATCATGCTATGGCGGAGTGCAGGAAGGAATGGAGATGTCAGAAACGTAGTAAGTCCCACAATACCTTGCTACATGAACTGAAAAAAAAGCAGGAAACACTGTTGGCCACTGCTGTGGTCAACGTAAGAAATGCTAGTGGGAGCTACGAGCAGCTTCGCGCACTGATGGATGTAGGTTCGCAGCGTACTCTCATGTGTGAAACACGTATAGGGTGTAGTCAACACGATGAGACGACGTTTAGAATCAAACTTAAATTAAACAATCAATTTCGAAAATGAACACAAACAATAGCAATGCACATAGTTTCATAATTTTGGGATAATGGTTCCAAAACATTTATATCATCAAAATATAAAAAATCTTCATTGATCATTGCATTAATATGCAATTCATAACGCAGCTTGTTCTTCTTAGTCAGGCATAAAGCTTGGACTATATTCTTTCCAATTGCCAGAACAGTGTCACTATCGTATCCGCTAGTTATCCAGATGGCAATCTCATTGTTTTTATCACCTATGCTAACAAAATCTCCGCATATTTTATCCATATAACCAAATCCTCCTTCAATCAAGAGTACCATCACAGATTGCCATATGTTATCCAAATGAGCAGAGGATTTCTTTCCGATAGTGAAAACCCAGCGACCGTCATTCCAATTAAAAGGATCCACCAAAATGGGCAGTTTTATGCACTTGAAGAACGAATAGTAACCACTCATAGCGCGAAGCTGCTCGTAGCTCCCACTAGCATTTCTTACGTTGACCACAGCAGTGGCCAACAGTGTTTCCTGCTTTTTTTTTCAGTTCATGTAGCAAGGTATTGTGGGACTTGCTACACTTCTGACATCTCCAATCCTTCCTGCACTCCGCCATAGCATGATTGCCCAGGCAACGGAAGCATAGATGCTGCGTTTTCAAACAGAAATTGAATAAGAATAGTTAAAAATTGCATAGCTAATAGCTAATGTTATTTGAATTGCTCCATTATCCAATATTAATTATGTTTTGGGTTCTTAAGTCGATATTTAAAAGCAAAGCTAAAGCTCCTAAACGCTATACCAAAAAAGTGAAAGAAATAATTATAACAGAAGTGACAAAAAAGGCTCCTGCTGAAGCCTTAGTATCTGAAGTAGACCAAAAACCACCAACACAAGAATCTTCAATTACGAATGAAGATGTGGCTGTCGTATCCAGTGAACCATCGCTCATAACTTGGAAGCTATGTAATAGCATTTATGTACCCTTACAGATTTGGCCGGGCATAATTAATGAATTAGGCAGATTTACCAGAGGCGAAGATCTTTCGGAGGTAAATTACGAGCCGCCGTCACAACTCCCTATGAGTGGTCACTATTCATTCTTCAAGTGCATAAAACTGCCCATTTTGGTGGATCCTTTTAATTGGAATGGCGGTCGCTGGGTTTTCACTATCGGAAAGAAATCCTCTGCTCATTTGGATAACATATGGCAATCTGTGATGGTACTCTTGATTGAAGGAGGATTTGGTTATATGGATAAAATATGCGGAGCTTTTGTTAGCATAGGTGATAAAAACAATGAGATTGCCATCTGGATAACTAGCGGATACGATAGTGACACTGTTCTGGCAATTGGAAAGAATATAGTCCAAGCTTTATGTCTGACTAAGAAGAACAAGCTGCGTTATGAATTGCATATTAATGCAATGATCAATGAAGATTTTGATATTTTGATGATATAAATGTTTTGGAACCATTATCCCAAAATAATAAAACTATTTGCATTGCTATTGTTTGTGTTTATTTGCGAAATTGATTGTTTAATTTAAGTTCGATTCTAAACGTCGTCTCATACACCCTATACGTGTTTCACACATGAGAGTACGCTGCGAACCTCCATCCATCAGTGCGCGAAGCCACTCGTAGCTCCCACTAGCATTTCTTACGTTAACCACAGCAGTGGCCAACAGTGTTTCCTGCTTTTTTTTCAGTTTGAGACAGTTCACACTCTCCCTTTTTTCATCTTCATGTAGCAAGGTATTGTGTGACTTGCTACACTTCTGACATCTCCAATCCTTCCTGCCCTCCGCCATAGCATGATTGCCCAGGCAACGGAAGCATAGATGCTGCGTTTTCACAAGCTCTTTTCGATTTTTTATGTATGTTGCTTTAAATCTCGGACATCGGTTTATCTCGTGCCCGTTCATCGCACAAAAACGGCACGACTTCTGTTGGCGTTGTATTGGCTCTTTAACAACCCTTCTTTGTACCGATTCCACCGCATTGTAAAGTGGTTGATGAACTCTAATACGTCTTCCAGTGATTGGATTTCGTTGCTCTTGGTTTTTACATGTTGCTCGTATTGCTGCAAAGCCTCCGTTGAAAATTGTCGGAGAAGGATTTGCGCAAGGACAACATCTGCAGCATTGTCAATTTTTGAGATCTCCTTTATTATGTTAATACTCTCAGTTGCTTGATCTAAGAATCTGCGGATATTTTCCTCGGAGTCACATCTTAATGGTTGCAATTCCAATAAACTATTCAGACGGCCAGCGAAAATTTTCCGATTATTTTCGTACCGCTTACAAATCAGCTTCCATGCCTCTTTGTAGTTTGCAGCTGAGCCAATCAGTAAGTGACTCACCATTGTCGCTGCATCGCCTTTCAGACACGATCTCAAGTAGTTCAGTTTTATGGTGTCGCTGATATCTCCTCGGTTGTGTATCATCTCGGTAAATAGGCCATAAAAGTTTGGCCAATCCTTGGCATTACCGTAGAACTGAGGTATATCCACCTTTGGAACTTCTTGCTTAAACGAGAGTATGTCTTGACCCGATGAAGGTTGCAGCAACAGTCGCCGCAGCAGCAGCAGCAGCAACAACAAATGCAAATAAATTAAAATGAAGCAATTTGTTAGCCAGATTAAAAAAAAAAAAAAGCTGCAACAAAAGCAGAGAGCAGCGTTTCCAAAGAAGATCAGACAGAGAACCCACAGGGCTAACAAAGTCAGCGAATTACTTAATTAAAAATCGTGGCCCTAAGATACAAAAAAGCGACTGCTGCTGCGCGTGCACGAGAACTCGAAACAACTATGAAAACAGGAACGGGAACGTGAACAGGAACGGGAATGGGAACGTACCAAGGCACAGTGACATTAATAACGTGCCGAGCTCATTACTCAACAATTGTGTTTGTGTTGCTCTTGTTGCTGTTGCTGTTTTTGTTGTTGTTGCTATTGCTTTTGTTGCTGTGGTTGGCCCTTGCAGCAGACAAATGCGATCGGGCATTAGCAAGTAATAAATTCTCAAAGGTAGACCCTCATCTCATCTATTGGTTGCGCCATGAAACGAAAGCGCCGACCAGAAACTTGGAGCGTAGCGCTTCTTAGCCTTAGCTTGTTGCTCTTGGCCAAAATGATTTTTATCGCTGGGAATGTTTTTGGCGCAGACGCCAAACGCTGCCTGCCTCATTTGTCCTGCGCGTGTGAGAAGTTGTCAGCTAATTTGTGCAGCGCCCAAGCTGTTCTGGGGAACAACAGAAAAAACCCAAGCGACATTCCCATGATGCTTCACAAAAATAGAACAGAGCAATCAGTGCTGGGCAAACATTAAAGTAACGGTTAACTTCAGCGATATGTGGCAACTGTATACACTATCTAAACTTGATCTGATTGCCATTTGTGGTAGGGCATAGAAATGTGTCCAGCTTTTGGTCATAGCTATTGATTCTCTTGGGACTGCATACATATTTCCCAGTTCGGCAAAACTGCGTCAAAAGTACAATAATATTTTCTTTTTATTAATTTCATGGTAGACTGCGCTGGCCAAACAATCGCAAGCAATGCACACACAAACACACACACACACACACACACATACGAAGCAGCACCAAAGGTCCAGGGCGTATTCCCAAAACTCCATGTGCATACTTGGTCAGCATCTTGGCTATAAAAAGTGAAGTTGCTGTGCAGGCACTTTCAGTTTCTAAGAGCAGAACCGAGAAGTCGCACAGCATCAAAGTGCCCGACGTGCAAAAAAAAATTGGAACAGCCTTTCCCGATCGAGGCAGCCCACAGGCAGACTTCGAACAGACAGAGCCAGTCCAGAGACAGCATGAGGCTCACGCTCGTTTGGATCTGTGTCTGCCTGGCGATTTATTGTAGCGGCGGTTTCACCAACAACAACAGCCCAGGCAACGTGGTCTTATCTTTGCCACCATCGCTTATCTCGGCTACAGAGGCGGTGGCCTTGAGACAAAAGCTGAACCACGAGCGGCCGCTGTGGAAAAAGGATGCACGCGTCCTGTTTGACAGCAGCGGCAGCGGCAGCGGCAACGATGCACCGCGCGATATGGTGCACAGTAAGGAGTCCACTTCAGTCGAGGGTAAACACAATTTGCCCTACAACAGCAACACCAACAAAAACAATGACGACGACGTCGATGTCGAAATGCAGCAGCAACTGCGACCGGCGGATTTTAATCGAAAAACACTGAGCGAGGCTTATGATTTAGAGGCACGACAGCAATCAGCACCGCAGGAAATTGTGCAGCGAAATGGCCAACGACTCGGCGTCAAGTATGCCACGCCCCCGCCACACAAATACTGGACAAGTCGCTGCCAGGCCACAAATGGCATTTGTCCACGGGAATACAGTCGAGCCATGCTGGCGGTCAGGTGAGCATGTGTCTGTGTGTGTGTGTGTGTGTGTGTCTGGGTGGCAATCAATCGGGTTAAATCTACATGGTAACGGGTTCAAGGTAGCACCAGAAAGTGCCCCAAAAAAAAAAAACTTTCTCGCTTCAACTCAAATCGCATGTAAGCCAATTAAAGTCGATCAGCAATTTATCAAGCGCGTTAAGTCAAAAGTTAAGTTTTTTTGGGGTAAAACCTTTTGAGTGTTTTTTCTTGCGGGCGCCAGGCTTTAATCGCAATGTGAAAAGTCAACAATATGAGCAACAAATCGTCGACAATTTGGCTGTCGACCAAAAACACGCAAAACCAATTAATGGGCGTGAAAAAATCAGTTCGACAATTGCAGTTTTGTTTTCTGCATCGCATATGTTGCATATGTTGATTTATTTTTGTACAATTTTGCAAAAATAACAACTGTCAGCAAATTCATTGGCCCGCAACAAAACAGCGTAAATATATATATATAAAAAAAAAATAATAAAAACAAAATTGCAATGCGCATTGAGTTTCACTTTTCATTCAGTTTAAAAGCTGAAAGGGAACCGTCTTCTCATCCAATCCAGACCAGTGAGAATTTGTAAATTTTTAATGTGGCTAGTAATAATTATTTTTAATTAATATACGCATAAATATTATGAGAAACTGTCTATTTTATTAATAATAATATCTCTAAAATATTATATCAAAATTTATTTGTTATGTCTCATATTCAAATAGTTCAGCATACCCGCTTATTAATCTCTTTAAAGAGTATTTCATTGAAATATGATTGGTATTTGGAGCTGCTATTAACTTGCAATTAATCATTTCTTCCGTTTTCATCATTTTGGTGGCTTTTGTTGATTTGTTAAATGCGTCGATTAATTGGCCTAAAGCCCGCATAGTTTTTTTTTCAGTTGTTTTGTGCCTTTAATTTGTAATTTTACACAGTAATTTATAAGTTGGGAAAAAATCGACTATTGATTGGATAAAACCAACATGACAGCAAAATTAACGCAGAGCCTACAGATAATTCTGCATAGCATCTGGGGACCATGGGGAGGTCGATCTTTTGGTGGCTTTTCTGGGTCAGCTGCTTGAGTGGCTGGCATTGTTGCAGGCAGCCCACGTACATGCAAGACATGTTCATCAATTTTTGGGGCAGGCAGCAGGCGCTGCGTGTGGAGAGAAAAGAGAAACGCTGCGACAGCCGTGATGCACGTGGTAATTGAAACCTAAGCAGCCCACGCACCACGCATCAAAAGACAAATGTTTTCAAAGATGATGCACAATGACGATCCTTAAACTGACGGTCGCACAACAAACGACAAATCATTAATCTTCACTCTGCCATCTCAAAAAACTAATGTTACAGAATGTCAAACAAATGATTCCATTTCCATTTCCATTTTTTTTGAACAGAAATAGAGAAGCTGTCGCCCGTTTGCGACATCAGCTTTACGACATGCAGGATCAGCTGGATTCGGGTAAAAGTGACATGGATACCAGCGATTCCATTGAAGACACAAACCTGAAGAATACCAACAATGAGGTTTTCATGTTGCTTACGGGCGAGCAGGATCTGGTCAAGTTTCTGCATTGGGCCATGGAACAGCTCTATCCGCGTCAGCAGCCAAATGCTAATTTGGGATCAAGTGGTGCGGAGTTTTATCATCCAGGCATGTTCATTTGGAAGACGTTCAACTTCTCCGGGCATTTGGAGCCGCCACTGATTGTCGACGAGCCACAATATGTGATGGTGCGGCGCGAGAAGCAGAATCAAAAGGATAGCTACCAACTGGGCGGTGAGCATGAATAAATCATAATTCCCGGGGGCGGAGGATTACCGAGTAGCAGGGTGTTGAAATTGCAAAGTGCCACAGCCTCTAGTTGCTTGGAGTGCGTTTCGATTAATTTAAAATGTTGAATGTGGCATGGCATATTCTTATCTCTCCTTTATTCTCACTCTCTCTCTCTCTCTCCCTTAACTAGATGATTTAAAAACGGATGATCCGTTTATACCACCCCGTGGCCGTAAGCACACATCGCCCGATCTGGAAGAGCTGTTGCAGCGCCACGAGGCATTTGTACCGAATCGCGGCAAGCGGGATAAAGTCAAAGATCTGTTCAAGTATGACGATCTTTTTTATCCTAATCGCGGCAAAAAGCAACGCGGAATTTTCAAACTGGACGATCCCTTCTTTCCGCATCGCGGCAAAAAGCTGCATCTGCGCGATCTGTACAACATTGACGATCCATTCTTTCCGAATCGTGGCAAGCGAAATGTGCTGTCTGCCAGCAAGTGGGGAAAACTACAGAGAAAACTACAGTCTACAGGCGAAGACAACAACAACAACAACAACGAGAACAACAATGACAAAGGCGACAACAGCGACAACTGGCCGCAAAGAATGTCAACGCATGAAATTAATGGTAACGATCAATCAGTCAAGCCATCAATGTCAGCCGATGTGGCAGCAACTGAGGGCGCTAGCTTGCAACGTTTGCTACAACTGCAACTGCCACAGTCTGCTAATAGATTGCAGCCGACAAGATCAATGTCAGCAAATTTACAGCGCCTGCGCTTCATTGTCAATCCGGGCATGCGCCATCAGCAGCAGCAGCAGCAGCGAGAGCAGGTGAAAACATCCTGGCCAGGTGCTGGGGCAAGTTACCAGCATCGCTGGCAGCGATCTGTGCACGATGCCCGCGAGACACAATTAACGCGGGTGCAAAACGCTGCTAGTCCCGGCCATGACACTGACATTGACATTGATTATGGCCAATTGGACATGTAAATGCTGCGATGGCGATCGTTTTTGTAAGCGCATATTTTGGCCAGATTCCCCCCAAGGCACTCAAGTGTCGTTTCTCTCTACGTATTTTATTTATTTTTTCTGTTTTTTTTTTTGTTATTTTGTGATGCACGAAGGGTCAGTAAAAATGTATAAAATTAAAAAAATAAAGCATGCAATTGATTTTGAGTAAATCGAAATAATCGAAGGTTACTTGACTGCCCTTGGGGCCTTTCTAGAATTGTGCTGTGAAGGTCTGTGCCCTTGTGGCAGCCTCTTGGGCATAGTTTTTTGTTTCCCCTTTTTTTTTCTTCTTTTTAATTGTATTCATTGGCTAATTTATCGCTAAATGCAATCAGCATTGTGCTAGCAATTCAACTTAAGACTTCGTCGCAAGACGCAGACTCCACACAGCTGCAGCATATGGCGACGCGGGCGTGGCACGCAGTTGCTGTTGCTGTTGCCGATGCCAAGGCAGCGATATGTCCGCTTCTCAGATATGCAGCCAGATAGAACAACACACAACATACAACACACAACAGCAACAGCTATAGCAATGACAGCCATAGCAAGCTGTGACTACTAAGGTCAGCCTGGTTGCCGGGTTGCCCGGGTTGCTGCCGTCGCAATGTAATCCCCAAAACGCACATCAATCAAGCTGCTGTGGCTTTGGCTTATTAGCAAGCATTGAACCTTAAAAACATCAAGCTGGCAGCTAGAGAAAAAAAAAACCAAGCAGCAACAAAATATAATACTGAAAAATACAAAACAATTTTTAATGCCTCCGTTACAACAGCAACTGAATTTTTCCACTTCAACAAATTTCTGACATTGACATTGACCAGTTTCGTTTGCCTGTCTGGCAGTCGGCATCCAAATCGACAACAACGTCAAAATATTTGGAGAGACGCAAAGTCTGCTGGTCAGACCAGACCCGAGCAGAGCAGGCCACAGCAGGCCAGGCGAGGCACTCAGTCCGCTTAGTTCAGGCCAGGCCAGGCCAACTCTTTGTTTTGTACAAATGACCATTGAAGGTCATAGCAGAGCCAACAACAAATTGGTTAAATAATACTCACAGCAAACACACACACACACACACACACACACACACACACACACACGCATACACACATCAATATACAGTTTAAGCAGATGCGCATCAACGTCTTCGGATTTTGGTAGCTTGACGTTTGTGATCAGTCCAAAAACATATGAAGATCATTGTAATTTCAATGGCACTTCAGTCTGGGGGCAACCACCACAACTGAACCCAACTCTCGCAGCTTGGCTAGAAAAATGAGTGCAGCAAACAGTTTGATGCTGTGGGCACTCAACTGGGCAATGACACTTCGAGTGATCCACCAAAGTAGTCAAGCGAGCAATCACACGTGCACCTCTGCATATATCTTTCTTGTTTGTATGGGATTTGCCTTGAGTTGGGTAAGAATTTTGTTGGGTTAATGTCATTTGGTGAGGTGGGTCTATATCTAATATGAACTTAATAATCATTTTCGAAATTGGTATCTAATACCATCGACAAAAATTGTAATCAGTAATAAGAACATAGCTCCTATATAAATTGCATTTTTCTTAGATAAATTTAATCGTGGGATTATTTAATGGATTGTCGATTGGTCAGAAGATAAATTTAAGACGAGGCTAAATGCAGAATTTAATAATAACAATAAGTTAATAATAATATATGTCCATAAAAGTGAAAAACTCAGGTGTTCAAATATTGTCAAAACATCTTTATTTTTTCTATTTGTTTATAACTTTTACACACGTTTTGTGTGTTTGAGTATTGAACCAAATGTGTCAAAAGTGAAGATTGTACAAATTAAATTTCATTGGCTTTGAGTTTGCGCTTTTAAGGCTGACAGACTTTCAAACGGATATCACAACAACAACAACAACAACGAGTACTTTGTGTCACTTGGACTTGACAATTGGCAAGTCAGTAAAAAAAAAAAAATTTTGCCCAAGCCAGTGCAAAAAGAAAGTCCATGTAGAAAAACCGTGCAACAACAGCAGCAGCGGCCACCGTTGTGTCCAGTTCAGTCTCAGCAAATTGGCTCAATTTTTGTGGCAATAGTTTTGGGTTTTTGTTGCAGCTGATTTGCTTGTCGGAAAATATCAACGCATTGTCAACAAAGCCGCAATGAGCCAAATGCTGTTGACAACACGCCAGGCACAGGCTAAAACTGTGTCTGTGTCTGAGTCTCAGTATCCGTTCGGGGTTGCGGGTGAATTTAAATGCGCGCACGGCAGCAACATGCAACTGTGGTAACTGCAACTGTAACACGAGCAGCATGAGTAGCTGGCAATATTTGACAGCAGCTTAATTGCTGTCTGCAATTATGATAGCTGCTGGTGAAATTGTAGATGCATAGTTAAACAGTTGAACTGTCGGACAGTTGGACAATTGGACAGTTGGACAGCTGTAAAGTCGCTTCACTTTCATCTGATTTGTGGCAATGACAGCACAGCAATATGTTGCCGCTGATTGTTGGCTGTCCACTGTTGATTCGTTTTTGTTTCATTTGCTTGTTTTCGTTTGTTTGTTTGGCTTCATTTGGTGCATGGCTGCGATTTCTGGTTTATTGTCTGCATTGGGACACGGCAGCAACTCCTGGTTGACAAAAATAGTAACGTGCTCGCTGGCACTGCCTTTTATTGCCATTTGCCATTTGCTGTTTGCCGTTTGCCGTTTGCCGTTTGGTTTTTGCTATTTTGCTGTTTTGCCGTTTGCTGTTGCCATTTTGCCGTTTTGCTGTTGACGTTGACAAAAAAACGTCATTTGCAAATTGGGCAAAGACAACTTTCTCTAGGCAGCTGCGCAGACGCATTTACAGGCGCAAATTACCCAGCTTCAGCTTCAGCTTCAGCTCCAGCTTTAGCTTGAGCCAAGCCAAGCCAAGTTGCATAAAGTTATAGACTCTCAGATAAGTTAAAGGCAAAAAAAAAATAGTTTCGCCCACATTCATTAACAGCATTCGCATAATTGGCTGATATTTTCGTGGGTTCACTGAACCGCCCGATCTTTCGTTCGTCTGCATCATACTGAGACAATCCCTATGGGAGAGCAGTTGCAGCCTCCGCCTCAGAGCTTTTTGGATTTTTGAGTTTTACGTCTCAATTTCAGATTGCCGCATTGTCAATATCTATAATTAAAATCATTTGAGAACACACGCAAGCCTTGTTATTGTTGTTGTTGTTATTGTTTTTTTTTTTTGTCGATAGCTTATCCGATTTGGTTTTGAATGGCTAAAAACGTTAGACGTTGAAGGCATGATTGAGCTGATGAACTCGTCGGCCCGTTAACGAGCGCCAATTATTATTGGTGTTTGCCTGTTGTTAAATTATGGATTATGTATGTGCGTGCTTGCGAGTGTGTGTGTGTGTGAGTGTGTGTGTGTGCATAGTCAAAATGCAATACAAGCGTTAATTGATGCAGGAAGCGCGAAGCAAACGAGTTGCTAGCGCTTGTCATGTTGCATCTGTTGCAAAGGCAGCCCACCCGATATGTTGCACGCTTCGTTGCCGCAACTAAAATAGGTCAGGCAGGCAACGACGACAACGACAACATAGTCGACAATAACAGCAACAATAGCAACACCAACAACAACAATAATAATAACAACTACATCGGCGACGCCGCCATCGCCGCCTCCACAAAACGCATTTCATAACTAGGCAAATTAAGCCTAAGGCCAGGCCAACAACAACAACAACAAGCGTCTTAGCCGAGTCTTACAAGTAACGGCAAGTAACGGCAATTTGGAGCTAAAGTGCTGCACTATTTGTCATAATAAACGCGCTCGCCGCACAAATGAAGGCAGGCGCGGGGCACCAAAAGAAAACGACTTACTCCTCCACCCCCCCCTCCACCAACAACTCTAGTGTGGGCAGTAGTGTGACACATTTTGTCATCATTAGCCACAGTTGCCGGCTAATAATTCCAATTTAGCCAAAAAAAAAAAAGAGAAGAAAAATAATATAAAATAAAATTAGCCGCATTGAGGTGAAATATGAAAAAAGGCGTTAATAACTGGCTAGTACGCGGAGCCAGGGCCAAAGTCAGAGCCATAGCCACAGTCCGAGGCATAAGCCGACAGCCCACGCCAGCTAAGCAACACTAACAGCAACAACAACAACAACAACAACAACAACAACAACAACAGCAAGAACAACAACAACCACAGCAGCAAAACATTGCATGTAACGCCTTGCAGGGCGTGGCATGTCGACTCAATGGGTGTTGAGGCGATGACACTGATTATAAAATGTGCATAGATAGCGTGCATGATCGGCGACCCAAAGCCAGTCGATGGCCATACAAAAAGTGCCCGCCAGATTTAAGCCAGAAACGCATCGCAAATGCTCGCAAATTGCCAACAATATTCAAGTTTTTGACACACAAACAGAATTTTTGATTGAACTATAATTTATAATTATAATTTAATTTGATGTGCTATAATTTAATAAAAAAAAATCATAAAAGAACATATTATTCAATTCAATTCAAAATGGATCACATAAGATAAACAGACTTTTCAGCTCAATAATAAATTAATAAAAAATTGCTTACGCATTTGTGGGTTAATTATTTGAACCGTTAACTAAACCGGGTATATTTTTTTGCAGTCTGAAGTCTTCAAGTCGCGTAGAACCATAAACGCAATGCTAATGAAGAACGCGTGCGGATAGCTGCTTCCGCTATGGTCTGAGAAGCAACTTGAGCTGCGTACAAATTTCATGCGAAACAGTTATAAAAATAACCAAAGCTGCGGTCTGCAGTTGATGTTGACGGGGACGCTGACGATGTGTGTCTTTTTGTGTGTGTAATATTGCGCTTTCCGGTACAAAAACATAAAATTTAATGTACACGACGCTGACAGCGCTAACGACAACGACAACAGCAGAAGCAGCAACAGCAACAACAACAACAGCAAGAAAAACAACAACAAGAAAAACATAAAAAGGCTAAGCGTGCAACGCGTCGTATGTGTTACACATTACGAATACGCTGCTGCGCCCCAAACTGTTTGTGTTTGCTTTAACACATTTTTCTGTCACGCAAAATAATCATTTGCAAAATCACGCACTGTTGACAGTTCACTGAGGGAGCGAGCGAGAGAGGTATAGAGAGAGAGAGAGAGGGGGGTGACAAGCGCAAGTAATAGCCAGGAAGGGGACTAGTTAAGGCCGTGACAAAGTGAAAAGTGTGCGGCGACAGCAACTGTCTCTTATCATTATATGAAAAATTTATGAAATTGAATATTAGCAGCGGAGAAACAAGTGTAACAGCAACAGTTGCCGGCGGCTTGTTGCAACACGATGGGAACACAACAATCTATTTGGGTCACAGCTAATTGAAACTACTTTTAGTACTCACCTTAACACGCTCCAAATAGTCCTGGAGTGCACCGTACGGATCCTCGCCATCGCCATCGTCTATCAGGTCGAGACTGTGTGCCAGGTCCAGATTGTCCAGTGTGGCCAATTTGAGTTCGGCCTTATCGGCAAATTGCAGCTTATGATGTTGCTGTGGTGCGACGACTGAAGATGAAGCTGGTGTTGCTGTTGTGTTGGCGGGGGGTGCACGGCTTAAGAATTTCTTATCAGCTGTCATGGCTGCTCCTCCTGCAACATTGCTTCCGTATTGGCGAGTGCGCGGCATAGTTGCACAACCGGTGTTAAAAACGCTTGCAGCTGGCGCAGAAGTGGCAGATGAAGTTGCCGTTGCCGTTGCTGTTGCCGTTGCAGTTGTAGTTGCTGTTGCCATTCCCATTGCTGTTGGTGTTGTTGCCACGGCTGCATCATCAACGTCCTCGTCGTCCGCTACATCACTTAATCCCGATTTGTAGCGCGTCGTGTCAGTTGCGATAGTCGCAGTGCAGACTGACGTGTTGGCTGCTGCTGCTCTTGTTGCTGCTGCTGTTGCCGGCGGCGTTATGTTGCCGTTGATAAGCGTTTGATGTTGTTGTTGCTGCTGACTGCTGTTGCTCTTACTGTTGCTGCTGCTGTTGCTGCCGCTGTGGCTGCCACTGCTAATTGCACTTTTCACATCGCTTGTCATGCTGTTTTGATTTGTATTGCACTGAGTTTTACTAAATTTCTGGCCGCTGATGCTTTGCCGCGCCGCGTTGGCTCCAATTTTTTGTTGTTGTTGTTGCTCTGAAAGGGTAAAGAGAGGTAGAGTGTAAGCGGGTGATTTTGTATTTAATTTTAGCAATTATTCTTCAGCGAGTCAAATAAAGTTGTCAATGCACACACACAAAACACACTCATACAGTTGCAATTATTGTTACCACAACATGTTGCTCATATTTTTTGCTGGCAACACTTTGTACAAATGGCGCGCCCAAAAGACACATTTTTATAATGACTTTTACAGCAAATGAAAAATTGCGTCAATTGCGCTAAAAAAAAAATATATATATATGTGCCAAGTTGCGGCTGCTGCTGCATGTGGCAAGCAGCGACTTTAAGCCAAATCCGCGAAAATTTCTGCGCTAATCGCCTCAAATTGTTCGTCGAATGTGTGCCATTTAAATTGTCATAAATTTTGCGAAACATACTCGGACCATATGTGTGGACTTATATTTGTGACAGTCTTGCTGGAGTCTGTAAATGATTTAATTAATTTCTGACTGGCATAAAAATGTCAAGCAATTCTTTACATATTTGATAATATTGCTCGCACCACTCAATGCTTATATATGCCCCCGAAATTGTGCCGCACCCAACAGTCTGTCTGCCAAAACGGATTTTTTTCTTCTCGGATTTCTCGGATATTGTTCTTACAAAACCAGAAATGAAATACGAGTCACACACTCGCATCAAATGCACACACGGTGTGTAATTTCATAACCATTTTGCTGTGACAAGTCAATCAAATTGAAAATTCTAGTTGAGGTCAAACTCCTGAATATGCTACGGATTGAATTAAGTTTCTTATTGGTTTCCGTTGTCATACGGAAAATTGCAATTTTGTAAACCACACAGCACACACAATGTATTCTATAACACACACATGGTGTGCTCAATGGTGTGTGTAAACCATGCATATATAGATAGTTGATTTTTTTTTTTTTTTGCAGTTCATTGCAATTCTTCAGCCCACATGGATATGCAAAATAGGCAAAAAGGTATCGCAATAAATCGCATTAAATATTCGCATAGGGGCAAAGCGTCTGAAGATCAAGTGAACTTTTCATTTGAGCGTCTGTCCGTCAGTCGTTGTTGTCGCCAGCTCCCAATCGAATGCCAAAAGAGAACCAACCCAGCAGGCCACAAAGTGTGTGTATTAATTTTAGTATATATATATATTTATATATATAAATGTGTGTGTTTGTTTTGTATATATATTTTCTTGTGGATTTTATAGGTTTGATTTTATTTTTATTTTGTTTTTATTGCGCATGCGTGCGTTCGATTGAGTTTGTTGATTAAAATGTCGCCGCCACCGTCGCGACTTGGCGACAACAACAACAAAAACAACAAAAAACATGAGCAGCAGCAACAGTAAATGCGACGGGCTTGTTGGCAGGCTCAAAGATTTGGTTGTATCTTTACTGGTGCTGCTGCTGTTGATGTTGCTGTTGCTGCTGGTCAGCGTTTGGCATTTAAAAATTCTGAATCGCATGCGTTACACAACAACAACAACAACAATAACAACAACAACATATACAACAATCCATGGCGAGCTCGTAAATCAGCAACGCAAACGAGTCAGTCAGGCCGAAGACAGCGACAGTTGGCCACATTTTATGGGGGTCTGGGTCTGGCTGGGATTCAGTTGGAAAGCGTTCGCCAAATTGATCGTCTTGTGGCGATTGGCAGGCCGCCAGGCCAGGCCAGGCCGGGCCAGTAAAGGCCAAAAGCACAGCAGAGCACAGCAGTGCAGAGCTGGCCCACACTGGGCTGCAGTTTTCGTCTGCCTTTTTTTGCAATATATCAATTGTGCAACGCTAACGGTACATTTGGCAACTGTGACTGCACTGTGGCATATATGCACATATCAGTCTCATGTGTGTGTGTGTGTGTGTGTGTGTGTGTGTGGGAGGCGCGTCGCAAGTTCATGGGAGGTCCCCACGTTTTGATTTTGCCCTTCCAAGCTGGCGACATATTTGTGCACAGTTTGACAGTTTCTTGATTTTTGGTTTGGGAATTTAATTAGCACAAGTCAACGAGCGGAAATAAGTCTGACGGCCTTTGTTCTATTTAATGGCTGGCCATAAGCAATTTTTTTAGACTAAGCGACTCTACAAATACAAAAACAAACATAAACACACAAACACACACACACACACACACACACAAATAGCAATGCAAACAAAAGCGAGAAAACAAAATATATTTGTACTTATTTGCTTATTGACTTAAAATAAAATTGTTTACTGGGTGTGTCCGCTAAATGGCCACTGTCCGTCAGACATATTGTTCGTTGGGGGATGGGCGTCTGGTTTACTTTGTTATTATTGTTGTTGTTGTTGTAGCTGATTGATTCTGTGACTGAGGTCACTTAAATGTGATTACTCTGATCTATGCACAGCACATTGAACTCAACGCAGATGTCATAAAAAACTGCGAGAGTTTATCAAGAGTCGATTGAGTGTGGTCATGTGACTCAAGCAAATATATCGCTAATGGCAACTCCCTCTTAGGCCTACCTCAACAACAACAACAATATACAACATATTTGCAGCTGTTGCTTGGTTTATACAAACAAAACAAAAAAAAAGGAGCAATGCGAAAAAAAAACAAAATAAATATCAAAACGTGCGCAACAACAGAAGCTGCCAGCTCCTTAGTAAATATAATGGAAAAATCGCTGAATCGCTGGAATCGCTGGACACGATGCCCATTATGATGATGATTATGACGATGATTATCAATGGTTGAACAGTTGCAAGTGAATGCCGCTCATTCTATGAGCTGACAACGTTCGTTCGCTGTTGACCAACAGATTGGCGCCTTAAGCCGTCACTTGTCAGCTGGCTAAGAGCAAGAGAGCCCTAAGCCTGGCTTGGCTGGAGTCGAGTCCAGTTGAGCTTTGGCTTTCAAGCCTCATTTGCCTATCAAAAGGAGATAATATGTGCTCGCTGTGTACGTGTTTCCTGTGTATGTTGCAACACACACACACAAGTGCCAACTGTCAATTTGGCAGCGGGTGGCAACTGGGTGTTGCCTGTGCTACGAGCTATAAGCCAAGTGAACTACACTTTGCCGCTTGGTGACACTGTTTTTTTTTCTTCTTCTTTATCTGTTTGAGCATTTCAGTTTTATATATATGTATTTTTTATTATTATTATTTGACGGTACGCAAGTGCGTCGGGCAACTGCACCCATCTACAGTTGGTAATAATTTTTTATGCAACTCAGTTAAATGTCGGCGCTTTTACGACATATCCAAATGCCAGTCGAATGCAGACGTACTAATAATAATAATAAAAAAAAAAAAAATAATTTTTTTTCTCTTTTATTATTAATCACAATTTGAAGTGACTTTTTCATGAAAACTTTTCATGCGGCCTTAAGTGGCTTTTTTATTAAACATTGAGGCATTTAATTGATTTGTAATAGAGTCGAGTGTGTTACTGTATGTGTGTGTGTGTTTGTGTGTGTGTGTGTCTGGCTGTGTTATGCAAAAGGTGTGTCCATGTGAGTGTGTCAGGCTAACGGAAATTCATAGCTCAACGTCATGCATAATTCATATGGAATTGCAGTCAATTTCTTTTGATTTTTAATGCGCTAACCAAGCAAATAAAAAGTAAATAAAACTTGCATTTGCTGGCAGTCATTAAATATTAGTCACTTTGCAATTTTATAAAGCTAAAATTTTCAGAATCTGTTTAACAAGTCGTTAATGAACGTGACTCTAAATTACATTTAATTGTTGGCATTTGGCATTTTAAGTTATTGCCCTGAAAATGATTCAGATATTTAAGATTCCGAATCTTATATTTAATTCAACAACAGATATGTTTTTTTTCAGTTTCAGTAACAGGAAATAAGTGGACAATGTGCTGGCTGGCCAACGAATGTGTGTGTTGCCCCTTTGGGATGTAGGAGCAGCCAATCAGACGGAAATTAGGCGTCAGTATTGCGATCTCAAGCTAATCATAAGGCTCAATTAATAACTTATTGTTAGCTATTAGTTAGCCTAATGACTGTGTGCTCGGCTTGTGGCCGATTTTCCCACAGCAACAATATTTCCGCCCAAGGCACTGGCGACAACGCAACTTAGTTGCCAAAGCTGATTAAGCAGAGCGAACAAAATAACAAATACAACAACAATAACAAAAACAACAATAAGAAAAAAACACTCACCATTTCCTGCCGCAAAGGCGGCGATGCGCTCCCTAACCGATCGTCTGGGCTCGTCGTGGCCATTGCCGTTGCTGTTGTTGCCGTTGCAGCTGTTCGGTTGCAGCATATGCGTCGCAGCAGTTGACGGCGTTGAGTCATGGCTAGGACTACGCTTCACCATTGTCGTTTTGATCACAGTCTTAAGGCGGCTGGGCGTGGTCGGACGTGCTGTTATGCTGGGCTTAGGTGTTGTTGTTGGTGTTGGCGGCGGCGGCGTCGGCGATGTCAATATTGTTGTTGTTGCTGCTGTCAATGTTGCTTTATCGCTGCACAGCACTTCTGTGGCAGCACCCACAAACTCTTCTGCTGTTGCTGTTGCTGTCGCTGTTGTCGCTGTTGATGTTGCTGTTGGCAGTGTCAACCCACACTCGCTATTTGTGGCCGTTGCTGCCACGTTCGTTGTTGTTGTTGCTGTCGTAATTGTCATTTTATTCTGCGACGACTTCGGTGAATCAATTTTCGAGTTGTTGTTTTTGTTGTTGTTCGTTTGGGGCTCGGCGTCGTCGGGTAATTTACAATAATTACAGCGCAGCTTATTGTAGTTGTTGTTTTTGCTGCTGCTGCTGTTGCTGTTGTTGCTTAGTGTATTTTCCTTATTGCTATGTTGCAGTTGTTGCCGTTGATGTTGCAAACTATTGCTAAGTCTTTGGGTTGTTTGTTGCTGTTGCTGTTGTTGTTGTTGTTGCTGCTGCTTCTGTTGCTGTTGCTGCTGCTCATTGCCACTCTGCTGGCAGTTTGTGACAGCGCAAGTTTTACTTTGAGTTGTTGTTGTTGCTGTTGCTGTTGCTGCTGCTAGTTCGCTGCTACGCTTGTTGCTATTGCTGGTGTTGATGTTGCTGCTGTCTTTGTAGTCCTGCCGCCATTGTTCAGGCACATTTCGTTGATTCATTAATATCAGCGCCACATTTCCGTCGTGGTCGTTGTTGCTGCTTTTGTTGTTGCCAATGATCTCAGCGATATCATTTGGCTCATCATCATCATCATCATCATAATCATTGCAATCGTAATCACTTTCGCAATCTTGGCGTCGCTTGTTGTTGTTGTTGTTGTTGCTGGCGCGTGGCACATCATCAATATATGTAAAATCGCTATCAACGAATATATTTCTAGCATGGAGCGTATTTGCCGAAGATTTGAACTTGGGCGGCTTTAGAGTGTAGCGCCTGCGCTGCGGACAACAGCAGAATTTGATGATTGCTCGCGGCGATGTTGGCGATAGCGTTGGCAGCGTCGGTGTCGGCGGCGTTGCAATGTCAGCCCATTTCTCGGTCAATGTCAGCTCACGAGCATTGGTCATTGTAGTGTGGCCATGAAGTGTGATTCTGCAAACAGAAGACAGAAAGTAAAACGTAAATTAATTGCATATACATACAAAGAGACAAAGATTGGATTATGAGACGAGGAGGGATGGGTTGGGAGTTGCACTAAAAATCAATTAACCACATTTCTCAACGCATCTCAGCTTTTCACCAGAGTTTCCTCATTCCTGCGCCGACGCTGTCTGCCTGCGCTGAAAACCAAATTCGCTGCGCACATCAGTCGAGGCACACACACACAAACACACACACACACGCAGAGAGCAGCGCCATCTGTGCGTCATGGTAGCTGCCCCTCGTTTAGGCGACAGGAGCAACAGTTGCCGACATGTTTTAATTGCAAACTGCTTTTTGCGCAACACTTTCGAATGCGGCTTAGAAGTGACCGCCAAATATGTTGCCAACCGGCAGCCAGTAGCCAGCAGCAGATGGCAAACAACCCGCCTGTTGGCAGTTGGGAGCAGCTCCCCGGCCACATGTCGATGCATGATTAACTGCCGCGTTAAGCTGCCAATGGCCGCGGCCTGCATCCATTTAATTGCATTCGCTGCGGCGGCAGCAGCAGCAAAATATTTGCCTGCAGGGCAGCCAGAGAGCAGCAGCAGGTAGCAGTGCCACGCCTGACACTTACGTAATGCGGCGCGGTTTGAAACTTGGCTAGCGCAAGCATTCTTTTGGGGGGGTTGGCGCTGACCTTTTGTGTCGCCCGCAAAAGCTTTTTGTGAAAGTGCCGCAACAACACACTGAAATTCCTTTCACCAACAAACGGCTATTGTGCAAGTGTGCGTGTGTGTGTGTGTGTGTGTGTGTGTGGCACGCCTCTTGTCAAATCTTTGACAAATTAATTTCAATTGTCTAATGCACTCGGCTTATCTTTCACTTTATCGATGGCCGAACGACAGCGAAAATAAATTAACAATAAATAATTTTAATTATTTCATGAAGATGTCAAATTACACACACCCACACAACAAGGCGAAAGCCTAAAAGCCAAGCAACACAAAGCGCACAATTGTTTACCATGTGTGCGTCAGGCCCAGGGCCGAGCCCCAACGCCAACATCAACCCCAACCCGTACCCGTTCCCGTACTCAAGACCGACTCCGTACCCGAGCCGACATGGAGTGCTGCGATCTTTGCCACTAACTGGCGGCTATTTTTTGAGTCTTTGCACAGCTGCACAGCGCCTTTTGTATTCATTATTATTTCTCCTTTTTTTTATATATTTTATTTATTAAATTTTTTGCCAAAGCTTTTAGTGCGCCTATGGGAATTCGGACAGCTCTAATAGGATTTCGTAAAGTCCACTGGGCTCAGCCGTACCACATAAATACCAAATGTATATATAAATAAATGCGCAGTGAATTTTCAAATTTGACTATCTTTGTTGTCGCCCTATTTATCGCCAACGGGTCTCATATTACAACTATACTTCATTTGTTAAAGTTGAGAAATTACACAAGAAGCTGCCAATGGGCGTGCTACCAACGATTTGTCAATATTCCATTCAAGGCATGCCGCAAACTATGGCGTCTACCTCATTTAATGACCAATAAGCTTCGAAAATTGATTATTATCAACTGGGAGAAATGGACAGACAGCATTGAATTATGCTAGATTGTGGATTACTCACAAATCTTAAGGAAAGTCCAGCGGTCAACGATCTTTCATATTTTAATCCATAGTAAAATATTATAAATCTATCTGTAAGTTAGTACGTGTTTTTATGATGGTTTTACGATTTCGATATCAAACTTTTTAGAAAATTGAAAAGCTGCGAATTACTAAAATTTGTTGTCATACTTTTATTACGCTGCGCAATTCGAGTCATGCTATTTTTATGCACCTATTAAATGCCCCTAATATGCCCCTTTAAGGCAATTACCACATGAGAAATGTCATTAAATAAAAACAAACGATAAAAACTTAAAATAAGCCACAGCTGAGAGCTCAAAAAACCGCCCAAAAAAAGTGGCAGCTGCCTTCTTTGCCACATGTTTATATTCAATAAATCCAAATGCGGCATATAATCGTGTGCTTATATATATGATATTGTGATTTATGACTCCAAATGCTGCGATCTTGTTGTGTGTTGTTGTTGCAACTGCTGTTGTTGCTGCTGCTGCTGCTGTTGTTGTCACAAAGAGCACAAAATTAATATTGAAAAGCAACTAAATCCAGACTTACGCATAAATTTCAACTTAAGTGGGCTGACAGTTGTTGTTGTTATTGTTGTTGTTTTAATACTATTTATATGCACAATAAATGCATGAAAATAAAGGAAACAGCTACAAAAAAAATCAAAAACAAAAAACTGAGCACTGAGCACCCTTCTCGCATGCTTAACTCGTAATTTATGGCAATGCGAGAGCTGGAAAAAAAAAACACATTTCGCACATTTCGCAATGCATTTCAATGCATTTCGTTTGACATCGTAAATACATATTTGTCAATGCACTTCAAGACGTGTATAAAAATAAATGTACGTACAAATAACTACTAAATAAATATATATATACATAAACACATACATCAGTGGCAACTAATGTGTAGTTGATTGATTGAGCGCATGCGTGGCACGTACATGACTCGATTGGATTATTTATGAAGTCTAGACGCCTGATTTGGCATACTTATAATTAGCATATAACAAAAAAAAAATATATATATATGTGTGGCAAATGTTTGCTGGTACCTAAGGCTGTATTTAAGTAACGGTAGCAAAGTTCTATGAACTCGGCCAGCAGCAGCAGCAGCAGCAAAATTGTCGGCTTAGGCTAATTGAGGGGCAGCCGTTGGCAGCCGCTTAATGTCAGCCAGTACGTCACATTGGCCGTGCCGGCCATCGATCAATCAAGCAATCAATAAGTCAATCATATGCATGAGCAGTCAACAAAGCGCATACAAATTGCCGCAATGTCTCCAGCATTTTGTAAGTGCATTACAGAAAAGTTTCGCTTTTCAATTGAGCGAGAAAGAGCCGCACCATGATGAAAAATGAAAATAAAATATATATCCAATATATTTTTTTTCTATAAAGGCGCGGGAAAAGTTTCTTCAGCCATGGGCATATTGGCAATCAAAGCGACAGACATTAACGCTGCTCCGGCTTCAGCTAAAGCAACAGGAACAGCAACAGCAACAGCATCGGGGGGCATCGGCATTGCGGCTCCGACACAAACTGGAGGCTCTATTGGCCACGTACGTTTGTTGGCCCGTTAATGCTGCCCATTAACCTGTTGACCTCATGAATTTACTGGCTGCTGCATTGCGTGGCCGGCCAGCTGGTAATGACTCTTTTTCTCTTTCGACTGCTTTGGCCTCTCGGGCGCTCTCTTCACGCAAAAATGCGCAGAAGCCAAACGGTTTTGCGGAGCTGCCATTTGCCATTTATAACAAGTATTGGCCCAGTGCAGTGCCGGGCAGCAGCAGCTGTACTCGAATTTGTTGCCAATTTGCTGCGACACAACACTTTGTTGTTTATCTTTTTTTTTTTTTACTCTTTTTTTGTTTTTGCAATTTCGGCGTTGTGGTAGTCGCCCAATTAATTTCCGCATTTCCCAGACAAACTTGGCAATTAATTTTGGCCGTTTGCATTTCTTCAACCTTGTTGTCTGACCTTTTGGCTCAAGTGATTCACGCCAACGCCATCCGCCAACCGACAACTCTGCACGTCAGCTTCACCGTCATCGTCACCGTCACCGTCAGCATCAGAGTCAGCGTCATCGTCATCGTCATTTTGGCCTAACGAGAATGGCCGCGCTCTAAGTCGGCAATTAATCAAAGCGCCTTTGGCCACAGACAAATCCTTTTGTATATACACTCGCCAGCCAGCACTCGTGCTCGTATATGGCCAAAACAAACTGACAACGCAAATGGCCAAAATGACAGCGGGCCCGATCCCCGTCATGAGTCAGCCAATGCGCAACGGTAACATTAACATGCGTTCGTTCGTATTTTGGGCGGCATTTCTTCCAGCTCCAAACGCTCAACGACTCTGCCAGTCAACACAGCCGCCCAACGGGCCGGGCCAGCCCCACCATGCCAAAGGCCACAGACAGCGTTGACTGTTTATTGAAATTAACTTTGTTGCCTATTTATAACCACGCATTGGCTGAAACCAGCCAAAAGATCACATATGTTTAATAACACATGGAGTAAGCCAAAATCTCGTTTAGTTTGCCAAGACTTCGCAAGACATCTTTTGGCTAAGTTACAATCTGTTGGCAGCAGCAAGTACTCAAAAACTTGATGCTTGACAAATTTCAAAGATCAGCAAAAATAATAAATATAGAGAACAAAAGTTAATTAGAGAAGAATCCGCTTAGCAAATATCGAATCGGATTTAGACAACTAATTTTTTTTCGCCCACCGATTTTACTAATGTCAAGTGAAAATCATATTTAAACAAATATCTGCAGCTGCATCGCAGTCAAAGTTTTTTTTTTTGGGCTTTACAACCGTTTAGACAGCTGCCGACTTTAATAACTTGGCTAACAGTGTTAACATCTGTCTGTCGCTTAGCCCGTCAGTTAATTCATTTCGTTGCTAGCCAGGTTAATTGTAAAAGCGCTGACAAACTGAGTGGCTGCCAACAATTGATATAAGTTGCCAGAGTTGGAGCTGTGGCCGGCTCTTGCCGGCGCTTTGCCCAGCAGCGTATTGATTTCACGCACTTGTGGCCAGGGACAAGGACAAGGACGCCTTGTGCAAATACTTGATACGTTGCTCTCACAATTGACAGTGTTAGTGTTGGCTCTTTTGACGCATTTCGATAGCCATTCAACGGGCAGTGATTAGTGTTGGAGCCAACGTTGACGGCGAGTACTTCAACTGCACCTGTGTTCGAGTCCAGTTATTTATATATATATATATAAATTTAGGTGTGTTTGTGTGTATTATTCAATTGTTGTGCTGTCTGCAAGTGCGTGGTCGGTGCTTTGGGTAAAGGCCAAGTTAATGAAAATATCATTACAGTTTAGCCCAGAGCGTAACAATAAATTTCGTCTACGTTTGCTTGTGTGCTTAGTGCTCACATCTGCGCGTGTCCCACTCAGTTTATTGACTCATGAAATATGATCACTTCATAGGGTGTGGTGTGCACACACACACACACACACTACACTCTTCACGCTGCAGCACAACAAAGTATTCAGCCTAGCCAAGAGGCGCAGGCGACTCTCTGTTTTTTGAGGTGCGTGCTCAGCGCACATTATTCACCAAATGCTCAGCAAACTGAAATTCTCCAGCCAATTTGCTGCCATCCCGAAGCGCGAACGCTCGTCAAGATTATGTGCCAAAAGTGCGCAATTGCTGAACAGCGCCGCTGTCACTTTGACAAATGCTCAGCGCTCAGCGATTGTGACAGTTTAAGCGGATTCGTAATTAAGCATGCGCGCGCATGCATAAATAGCATAAATATCCAGTTAAAATAAAAGGCGAAAGACAAAGCTTAGATGCCAGCCATGTAATGCCTGTTGACTTTGGCTAAAAAAAAAAAAAAAAACATTGCCACTGCCCCGCTTTTGCCACACACACACACACACACTGTCAGTCAGGATGACAAATTGTGTACATCGAATGGGCTTTCTTGGCATTTGCGCATATTAAACTGCTGGCATTGGTGCTGCTGAAGGTAATTAAAATAATGCAGCTAAAGATGTCAAGGACTTGCGATGCCAAGTGAATGTTAAATGGTTACAAAATGGAACAGTCAACATGTGAGGGCATGTCACTTGCAACAATGAGTGGCACCCACATTGTATATGTATGGTAATATATGCTGGCAGCTGAGTGTTCACGTGGCTCAATTAATATCTTCTTTTCCTAATGCTGATTTTTAACTTTTCATTTTAATTTAGTTAGGCAAAACAATGATTGTTTTTAATTTCTTGTTTTGGCTGTGCCTTTTATAAGTGCACCTCAGCCAAATGACAATAGTCGACTTCAAATTCTACATACACAAATTTACACATATATCTCAAAGCCCCATCTGAGTTGCTCAAAACATTTGCATAACTTACCTGCAAATAAACAGCGACAGAGACATTTATTATTTTTTTGGGTAAACACAAAAGTATAAATAATAAAATATTAAGTACTGTTTTATGTTTGCATATATGCATTTAAATTTATAGGCACGCCTTGTGCAATAAATATTAGACACTTTGCTGCCACACAAGCGTTCACATGCTAGTAATTAAATGCACTAAAAAAATATATATATAAAACTTATAGTGAATTGGACTTGGAGTGGACGTGTGCACTGCCGGCAACTTCATTGACAAATAAATTTGAAATTCGTTTCCACCAAAAAAAATGCACGCCCTGCAGACAGCCGCAAGCGGCATCAGCAGCATCAGTAACATCTATTACTCGACATTGGCTTCCTGCACAATATGCAACATTTTGCTGCATGTCCGGATGTTTACAACAAAATAAACAACATGCACAGCCACTCACACACACATACTGACACACACACACTTTGAGCGCATTCATTTCATTTCACATCAAAATCGATATTGAATGCATAAAACTTGTTACAATTTTGTTTACTTTGACTGCGCTTTGTGCTTTTGTGCACTGATCAAAGTCACATGGAAATTTATTATATAACCCCGTTAACAACAACTCGACGGGCAGCATCCAATAATTGGGTCCAATCAATCAGTCTGATCACTTGAACGATTTGATAAATTCAAATTGGAATCGTTGTAGCCCGCTAATCTGCCCATTGACCTAGTTGACTCTTAGATCTTTCCATCTACTAACTACATCTCCATTGCATCCCGTGAAGATAGATAAAAGCAGCAGCAACTGCAGCAGGTTAATGCACCCATCTAGCCGCATTCTGTTTACTATTTTGTTTACTAATGAATTCCACAATGGCATACCGCAAGTGCGTTGAGAGAGAGATCTGTTTGAAGAGCTTTGCTTGTAATTGTTCTCTAAATGATTGGGCGAGGCCTTGTCGTCGTCATCGTCGTCGTCGTCTGCGGTTACGCCATGTGGCTTTTGGGTCGTCATAATGAGGTGCCAAAGGTAAATAATCTCCACAAATACAACTAAAACATTTATCTAGTCGCCTCATTATACTTTTTCTTCTTTACCTGACATCTGCAGCAGCGTTCTTTAATGAGCTTTTCTAAATCTTTCTCGAGCATGTTTTCGTAATTAGATTTTGTGGAATAATATTGCTCTGCTTTTTACTGGGTGCTTTACATTATTGCATTCACTTAGGCAGATTTTAAATATACATCAATTGGAATTACTATTTCGACAAATTATAATTTTCTAATAATTTTAATATTATCTATTAGAACAAATATTAAATTTTTAATAGTAATTCTTTTTAGCTTTAGTAATTTGTAGGGTATTTCATCTCGCAACTTGTAACAGATTTTTATTTATTTTTTTCTAGAAATTTTTGTAATAAATTGAGTATTATATTTTTTTTGTGGAAAACTATTGCTCTGCTTTTTACTGGATGCTTTACATTATTGCATTCAGTTCTAAAGATCTTAAATATATATCAATTGGAATTACTATTTAGACAAATAATAATTTGATTAATTTATAATAATTCAAATAATATCTAATAGAACAAATATTACATTTTTAATAGTAATTCTTTTTAGCTTTAGTAATTTGTAGGGTATTTCATAGCATCGCAACTTGTAACATATTTTTATTTATTTTTTTCTAGAAATTTAGTATTATATTTTCAATCGCAGCTAAGCTATCATATATAATGAGATTTTCGAGTGCTTTTCTAAATTTTCCCAATTTAAGCGTCTATAGTTGGTTTGGGCTGCCACTGTGGCAACAACTCAATCATCTCATTCGCATGCTTGCCACACACAATGCAATAGGCAAAGACAAACACAGCTGTCGACGGTTGGCTCCATTGAAGCTCAGAATTTATTTAGAAATTGCTGCCCCAAAAAAAAACAAAAAACCATATTTCAATAAATACTCGTTTACGAGCTGGAGCAAACCATTTGGCATGTCTGCAA
Source organism: Drosophila longiperda (assembly GCA_035042125.1). Lineage (NCBI taxonomy): Eukaryota > Metazoa > Arthropoda > Insecta > Diptera > Drosophilidae > Drosophila > Drosophila longiperda. The sequence goes on from JAWNLV010000002.1 coordinate 2,717,852, forward strand.
ATTGGGGACGCATCAACTGAAACTCAATTTGTTTTGTTATTTTTCTATGATTTTATTTGTATTTTTTTTTTTTGGGCAAAAGCACTGGCCGTTGATAGAATTGTAACAACTGTCGCCGCATAAATAAAGCGATTTTGATTTATGCTCCCTGGATGATTATGAAATTTGTGCTGAACTGTGGCGCGGTGCTGCGGCTGCAATTTCAGTTGTCCAAGGAGAACGACCAAGGAATGAGAACGAGAACGAGAACGAGTGGATGCCGTGCCGTGCCGTGCCGCATGGATTTGCATGTCTAGCGCCAATAATTCTAAGGTGTGCACTCCGATGATATTTGAAGTGGTTGGCGGTGCGCCGAGATGTCGACATTTGATATGGCGCGAGGCAATACTATACTAAAAGCAATCGCAGTCTGTAATCACCATTTGGCAATCGCCAATCTGTGGCCCATCCATCGATGTGAATGTGAATGTGAATGTAAATGTGCGTGGAATTGTAAGTTGTTTCTTGCGCTTTTTTGCAATTGCAATTAAAAGAAACCACAGCTGCAATCTTTGAGCATGGATTTTGTGCATGTAAGCGGCGCTTTTCAAACTGCTGTGTTGCTTATCAAGCAGCATGTTGCTGTTGTTGTTTCTGTTGTTGTTGTTGTTGCTGTTGTTGTTGTGATTGTTGTTATTGCAGATGCAAGCAACTGATTGGCACGCCGGCACGCAAATAACAAACGCACGCCCAGTTTCAGTTTCCCAGTGCCAAGTTCCTTGTGAGTCACAGAAGAGAGCAGGCTGAATCCACACAACCCACAGACAAAAGCCTCATTAGGCGTCGTAGTCTGCTGCATCATCATCATACATGCTGCCATTGAGAGTCTAAGGCTGTGTCTGTGTCTTCGTCTGGATCTGGGCTCGTTTCAATTTCAGCGTTGGCGTTGAAAGCGCGTCGAGCACTCCTCCTTAAGTACATAGTTATAGTCATTGCAGAAGCACCCAAGTCAACCAACCAACCAACCAACCAACCAGCCAGCCATCCAGCCAGCCAACCATTATCATCGTCATCATGTTGCGCCCATGAAGCGAATTATGCTATTTGCGTAAATTATTGTCAAGTGCTCCGACACACTAAATCATAGATGCCAGTCGGCTGATAGCTATCAGCTGAATCAGTTTTCACGCCGATTTCAAATTGTTTTTGGAGTGAAATCAAAAGTTCTGTTGACCCACAAAAGCGTCCAAAATTTATAATAATTTTCACCATGGCCTATTAAAATATAATACTTTATACATGCGAGTATAGCTTGAGCCAGTTTTTTTTTTTTTTTTTTATTTCTGCGCAGGCACAAAAACAAAGCCAAAAGAACAGCGAAGCCAACTTTCTTATTGAGAATTATGTATGCGACCATAATGAAAAGCCATAAAAAATGATACTTATATGAGTGCAGTTATTTGCAATGTTCATATAACACAGTCGACGTCGGGAGAAGGAGATGAAGTCGCGGTTACCATTTGCCAGGCTCCTCCAAAAAAAATATTTGACCCAGAATCGAGAGTCGCAGTTGCAGTAACGCGGAAGTGCTTCTTTTGCTGCTCTGCAGTGGTCGCCGGTGGGTTCATTGGATTCATTGGTGCCTTTCAACGCGTATAAATAAATTTAATGACTCAATTTGCAGTGAAAAATTTGTTCGGGTCTTAACCCATCTTGTTTACTCAGTTCGGGATATTGCATTCGTAAGCTCCACTTGCAGAGTCTGCCATAATTTAGCTTAAATTGCTGGCATCGGCGACGCCTGCGTTCCGCATAAAATGATATTGAATTTTTCTTGGTTTTAATCAGTGAATTAATTTATGTAAATTATTGTAAGGGTTATTTTTTTTTGCCTTTGTTCATAATGCATAAGGACTTAAGAACTTACAAGATATGCAAATAATTGTCAAGCATCACATTGACATCACATCGTGAAACTCAAAACAGGTTCAAAAATCATACTCGATTTGCCATTTGTTTTGCTTTTTGTTTGCTTTTTTTTGCTTTTTTTCTTCGGTTTATCTTTGTGTTTATTTAATAATTGTATAAAATCTTTATTTGTCGTACAACAAAATTCGCTTAATTGCGAATTGTGTTACCAGCACGAGACAAAAAACCAACAACAAAAGCTTTTTTTAACTAGATTGTTTTTTTTTTTTTTTAGCTATTTTGAGTGCTTTTATTTTTTATGGGTAGAGCAACTGGCAAAAATAAAAACAGAAAAGTGTCAATAGGCCACAACGCATAAATTTTACTAATTAACTTTTATTGTTTGCTGATATCACAATAACAACAACAACAAAAATAGCAATAAATGCTATTCAATTTGTTTTTTAATCAAATTTTATGAGCTAGCGATTTTACCAAATGGAACTCGTTGCCGATAGCATCTTGCAAATATTCCAAAAAATAAATATCAACAACATTGGAAGCATTCAAGACTCTTATGCGATTTGAAATCCGCAAACAAAGAGCTGTAGAAAAAAAATTATCTTAAGTTTAGCATTATATTCAACTTATATATATTCAAATATATTTCTTATGAAAAGTAGGCGAGACAAAACATTGCCAATTCTTTTCGAACTATAAATTCAATTTAGACATATTTATTGCTATTAATACGAATATTTCCTGTTACATATATTCTGGAATATAGCATAGAAAACAAAGTTCAAACTTTGCTCAACTGATCAATCGGGGTCTAAGCATTAGCTCATGGAATTTGTTCTTGTTCGTGTGTTGATAAGAACTGGGAGCATGGTCCAAGTGTTCCGTAATCAGCACTTACTCATTGCTCGATCCACAAACCCAGCTCCAGCTCCAGTTCCAGCTGCAATTTGAGTAGATGAAGACTGGCGACTGGTAATTAACCTAGTGCATTATTGACCGTTTGATCTATACAAAAACAATATTTTTTATAACGCACACACACACACACACAAAATTTCAAGTTTTTTAAAAGAGTAGACAGAGACAGATAGTGTGTGTTTGAGCGAGATGGAGAAGTACTGAGAAACCAAATTGACATGATTGAGGCAACGCAATGGGGCAAAAGCAGTGCGTGTTGTCTGCTTCTGCTTTTGCGTCTTTGGCTTTGTCTTTGTCTTTGTAGCGGTTATTATTATTATTATGATTTTTATTGTTGTTGCTGCTGTAAACAAACTAATTAAAACTGACACTGACAGCTGATGACAATTTACGCAGCTGCTGCTGCTGTTGCTGTTGCTGCGTCTGCTGCTGCGTCTGCTTCCAAAGGGACACATTCGAGCTAAGCTCCAAGTGAGCTGCGCCTTTAGTTTCTCCGCAAGAATGTCTGATGTCTGGGGCACCAATCACATTCTGTACTCCCCCCCCTCACCGCTCCTAACCCATTAGCCGCATAATAAATGTCGCAGCAGTGCATTTGTTCAATTGAAATGTTGCACGCGTAATTGCGAAAGGAAAAACTTCAGCTCCACTTCAAAGCATGCATTACAATCAAGCAAGAAGCAGACGACGATTTAAAATAGAAATGCAATTTAAAAGACGATCATTTAAATTAGCGGCAACTGCGCGCGGCATACAAATTGATGATTGCCACTAGCAAATGAGGCATTGGCAACATGTTGCCAACAGCTGCTGTTGCTGTCGCATTGCTGGCAACACATGTTGCACACATTGCGCCTAGCCAAATAAATTATTCAGTTCATTGCATATCATTATGCACGACTCTTAGATATCCTGTAAATTGGTAAGCTAAGTCATGTCTACAAAATGATGTAAATGCCCCGTTTGTAATTTTTTTTGCTTTTTTCTTTGACTACAGGGTATCAATGTGGCAGCATTCTGTGGAGAGACACACCTTAGAGCAACGTTTGCGACTTCGACGACAGTCAGTCTGGCAAAACATGCGAAACGTGGGCAAATAATTATATAGAGACCCACTTGGCATTGCTCATGTGGTTGCTGTTGTTGTTGTTGTTGTTGTTGTAGTTACTGTAATTGTTGTCTATTTGGTGTTGCCTTTAGCGTAAATGCAAAACCAAAAAACCAAAACAAAAACATCAAAAAGAGCAACGAGTGCGGCAAACAAAGCGCATGTTTAACTTGAAATTGTTACACATTTTTGTTGCTATTCCGCTGCTGCTGCTGCTTTGGCTGGGTTTATTGTTGTTGCAACAACAGCAGCAGCAACAACAACAGTTGAGCCAACCAAGCGACCAGTGACAATCATAATTTTTCATAACTCAACCGGTTTTTCGGCGAGCCTGACTGACGTTTATGTTGCTTGTTTTGTGCTAGCGGCAGTTTTTAGCTTTTATATGCCAGCAAAATGAATGTGTGTGTGCGAGTGTGTCTGTGTGTGTGTGCGTATGTGTATGTGAGGCTGCACATGCGCACAAGTGTCGTCGATATTGGCGTCTGCGTCCGCATCTACAAGAGCTACTTACACGAAAATACAAAAAAAAAACCGCTAAGCGGCAATCCGTATGGGATTCATGGGGCAGGCAGGGTGGTGCCGGGTTCAGGGAGCGTATTCGTGCTCATTGCACAAAAGAATAATGTGGCATGTGCTCGACCTGTAATTACCAGTGGGTACACGCACTCACACACACACATTATATATATATATATATATATATATATAGTAGCTCAATCGCGTAATTAGCCGCATTTTTTTATTTTATAACGTTGCTGGTCCCCAATGAAGGCCCTTGTCTCAAGGTACGAGTATTTTGTTAATAAAAACATGTTGTTTGCATAATATTGTTACCGCTTTACTTGTTGTTCTTGTTGTTGTTGTTGTTGTTGTTGGGCATAGTTTTATAGATTTGTTGGACTGTCAAGGTGACTAACGTGTTTGTTAGAAACTTGAACACACATGTTTGTAATCTTGTTGTTAGCTTTGAAATTGTAAGCCAATGTTTAGTTAAATATTTTATATATATCTATTTTTTTTTTGAGCTTAGCTTGCAACAATTGCTAGTGGAATTTTCTTTCCTTTTTTTGGGGTTTTTTACTTTTAGACCGACATCTGTGAAATGTATACGACAGAGTAGTCTATAATTTTCAAACATTCAAGTGCCCATCATGCCGGCATGCCACAGCCATTTTTCTTGGCTGCCTTGTGAAAGGAAGACAACAACAACAACAACAACAGCAGCAGCAGCAACAACAGCAACAATATTGCCAAAATGCCGAGGAACTTGGCCAGTCGACAAGACAACATGAAAAACTATTGCAGCTGCAATTACTCGCACTTCAAAATGCCAACATTTTCAACAAAGAGAATTTTTCGTTATGCATACTTTTTTTTCTTTTTATTTTGTTGTTGCATTGCAACAAAAAAAGCCACAACAACAAATGGCAATGTGGCAACATCAATCATTTTAAATTTTGCATTTGCATGCAATGGGCAACAGTAGCAGCGACAGCAGCAGCAGCAACAACAATAGAAATAATACATAAATTAGTTGCAGGGTCCGTGTTGCACTTGCGGCTTCCTGCCCTCCTTAGCTGCATGAGGGTGGCAAGCATTGAGGGCAGTTAAAGCAATGGGCGCTCAATTGTAAACAATCCAGCGACAATGCCCCTGACCATTGAGACTGCCTCAAGTCCATTCAACACAAGGTGCAACTCTTGGATTATTTAATGGCCAACGTCGCGACGCATGACTCACTCGGCCCATTTGCGAGCCCTGCATTGTCATTTAGTAGTTGGCTTACATGTTTTGCTTGAGGGTGTATTTTGTTTTTTTTTTTACTTCCCTGCTTTTTGTGTTAAAGTTGTATGCCAAGTCTCCCACACTCAATTCTCCGACAAGCCCCTGTAATTTTATTGACCACATCCGCTACGATTTTGTGAGTTACTCGGTTAGTGGGTAGATAAATGTTGCTCTGTTGTGCACAATTGGAAATTTTGCATTTTGTATTTGGCTAAAATGCCAATAAAAAATCTCTCATGGCGATCAAGGCCAGGAATTTTGATATTTATATTCTCGTTTCGTCAAGTGAAAAATCGATGAGTTCGACAAAATTCTTGCGAATTATGAGTCACTTTCACTGCAGCCCGAAAAAATTAACAGACAAAAATTCTAGTAACTGCAGATACAATCCATTAGCTCTTATCGGTGTTTTTTTTCTATCAGTCAGTTGGAAATTTTGTCTCTTATCAAAGAACCGGAAATACTCTATTCAACTACTATCTATTATAAGACTTTTAGCATATTTTAAAATGTGTTTTTATTTTGGGATTTACAAATTAAGCGCTAAATTGAATTTTGTTTTTATTTAATTAATTATTATTTATTTATTATAATGTGTTAAACATGTGCTAAGAAAGAAAGAAATATATGCAAGAATTCATTAGACTATTAAGGTCATTAGACAAAATTGACTGTTAGTTAATATATCAAAACACAACTCGTTTTCAATAAAAATCTACCAACTCTACAAGCAGAGCAAACACCTTAGAATATCAGCATTTTCATTATACACAAATCGTATAATAATAAAGACAAAGCGATATGCATTTTGCTAGCCAAATAGTAGAAGAGGCTTTTCTTGTTATTTCTTCATTTTAGAGCTGCTGACATAACATTTCGCATGACCATGATTTATGCAAAATCCAAATGCGTACAAACAGACAGGCTTATCTCAATGAGCTGCTGCTGCTGCTGATGTTGCTGTTGTTGCTGCTGTTGCTGCTGCTGTTGTTGCTGCTGTTGCTGCTGCTGACGATGGCCATGGGGGCCTGGCTAAGCACGCAGCAAACTTTTTGGCTTGTGCTTTGGCTTTGGCTATGGCTTTGGCCATATGCGTGCAGCTTTTGCTGTAGCTACAATAACAATAGGCAACAACAACGACGACGACACACCAGCGATATTGATAGGCGCAATTAATTATACGCGACTCACACTGACAGTAAGCGTTTTGCTTTGCTCGCACCGTGTTGCCGCACAGCACTATCAAAGGCTGCACCACATTGCCCCTTTTAAAGTCTTCTTCTTTCGCTTGTTGTATGGCACATGCACATGGCGGCACGGCCATCGTCGCACGTATCAATGACCAAATGACATATTAGCCATCGTCTTAGTGTAAAAAGCCGCGATAACTTTGGCAGACGCACACGCAACGCAACGCCAACAATACTAACAGGCAACAGCAGCAACACCAACAACAACAACAACAACAGCAGCAACAACAACAACAACAGCAACAACACTGTTAATGTCTGTTAGAACTGGGCGGTCAGCTAATCGTTTATTGAACCCGTCTGAAAAATAATGCGCATACGCAGCGTGCCACATGCAGCGTTATGTTTAGCGTTTTGTGGCTATGACTGTGGCTGTGCATTTCCAACTGTGCCGCGCCGCTGGCCCGCTGCTCGCGTTGAGTGCTCCAAATTACTACCAAATGGCACTGGAACCCCATAGGGCGGCACTGATTAGCAGCCCAAATATGGACAAGTGTGTCTGTCTATCTGTGTGTGCGTGTGTGTGTGTGTGTGTGTGTAATAAACTTGAATGTATTATATATATGAGGTATATGAGTAGGTAGCCTGTGTGCACGTTTTATTTGAAATATGAGCAGCTAAGTGACTCCATTGCCGGGATAGCAACCGAGCCAGGGACAGCGATTGTGTATTGTGCGTGTTAGTTAGAATGATATAGCGCCATTGGCAGTGCTTCCCATGAACTTGGAGAAAAGAAGACTGTAACTCCCACGCTCTAAAGTAGCTCGTTTAGTGCATTTGTCACGTCTTTGTTGTTGTTGTTGCTTTAACTACATTTCGTTGGTTGGATTCTATGTGGTTATTTACGAGTGCAGAGCGTGTTGGGTCTGCTTGGCATTATAATGGTTACCAGGAGCAAAGTCAAGCAAACAAACCAAACTTTCCCGTTGACAGCCAACTGACTGATAAAAACTGGCAAACGAGTTACTATTTAAAGTTATTTCCTAAACATCACAAATTACATTCGCATTACATTTGTATCAATTGTGTTAACGCATTTCCTGTCCATAAGCGAATGTTATTGCAAATTGTCAGCAACTACTGTATAATCAGGCAACAATAACAACAACAAATGAAGAACATTTTTTGCAGAAAAAAGAGCAAAACACTTATTTGCAATTGCATTGAGAACATTGCCTCTCAACTGATTTGCTAAACAATTACGAGTACGAGGAGTAAGTAGACGCTGCTCTCCGGCAGTGCTGCAAATAGGCTGAACAAGCACTTTAGATAAAAATCTTAATAGAATTGCAAGGCACATTGCAATACAAATACTTGTACAAACAGACACAACTGCAAGTAACAACAATAACAACAACAACAAAATAAATAAAGAGAAGAAAAAGAAGAAGAATAAAAGCAATGGAACCTCACCAGTTGTTCGGCAGTTGAGACCTAATGATATTTATCAGCGATTTATACAATTTCCATGGGGCATCATCATATTTACAAGTTAATATTTGCGCTAACAAGATTTGCCTGGGCCAACAACAAAGCTGGCGAATGGAATGGTCTGATCGGTCTGATCGGACAGATCTGTCTGTCTGCCTAGCAAAGGAATCCCACACAAAAGGATCGCATCTATGCTTATGAGAGAGAGAGAGAGAGGGAGAGAGATAGAGGGAGAGAGAGAGAGAGAGAGAGAGGGAGTGCGAGTAGACAAGCAAAATGCTTGTTAAGGCACAAAACATGCAGATTTCATTAAAGATATCGCCAACTGGGGAACTGCTGTCGTTGAAGGGAGCACAGACCAGGGCCACTTTGCATGCCACCACCAACAGCGGATGTGCCTTGTGCCTTGTGTCTTGTGATTGTGGCATAGTGGTGCAATATGTGCCCTAACCATACTTAGCTTCTTTTCTTTTTTTTTTTTGGTTTTCGTTTCTGATGAGTAAATGAAGTGCAGGACGTGTGAGAGAGTACAAGTTCTAATAAAGGATAGACTGTGACGGTGACTGTGACTGTGGCGAGCAGTTAAGGCCTAATAGTTGAGGTAATAAAATGGCAATTAAGTGTCTTTATGGTTTCTGGGGAGACCCAGACTTGGTCCATAGCCGCTGGGCATCCTTTTATGCGTTGCAATAAAAATACTTGTTTACCCATGTAAGAACAACTTTATACATTGGAAAAGGAGTTCAGCATTTGCTTTTCGGCGTATTTTTTTTTTTTTTTGTAGGGCTTGTCGTTGCACACATGGCTTGTTTATGCTTATTGTATGCATAAGTTTGTGCTATTTTATAGTTTTATAGCTTACACATGTCCAATGCACCACTCGTAGGTGGGCAGGCGTTGCACAGTTTACGTTTATTGATTTTAAGTGTGAGTTTATGTTGTGGCCCCTGCTCACAATGCAGATGGACTCATGGACTCAGATTGCACTGCGATGAGTGCAGCATGTCCGTATAGCCATGGAATGATTTGGATGCAACGTTTTGCCTTCTTGCTGCATGTCAAGTTCATAAGCAGCGCATACAATTAACAAGACACTGCAGTGGTTGGAGGGGTGCAGGGAGCGAAGAGTTGATGGCTGGAGCCATGCTGTGCCTGGTAATGAAAGGCATTGGACGCGGGCTTCCATTCCATATTGGGGCAGCATAACAAAAGCGGCGTTAAGATTAACGCAAATCAAGCAACAGGCGGGCATATTTAGACGCATTCTGCTTAAATGGGAAACAAGAGCGACACATTATGACTGCTGCTGCAGATGAACAGAACAGAAATGACTTGGCAATAAAAAATGATATCATAAACAAACTACTATTTAAGAAAAGAAAAAAAAAACCGAAAAGTTGAGATAAAAGTTATATGATATCCCCATTTATTTATGTTCGTTATTCATATATAGTTATCAACTTACTTCTGATAAATTTAAAGTTTTTATGCACTTCTATTTCCAATCTTAACATTTGCATTTGCCAAAAAGCATTGGTTAATAAACTAAGTTATCATTTGAGTTAAAGGCATAAATAATTTATTTACTGTGAACAACTTTTTAAGTGTTTCTTTAATAAATTAAGATAGGAAAATCCAAATGGATTCAATCGGAAATGCTTCGGTCAATACGTGGGCCAAGTCAATTTCATAAGAACTAAAATCCATTATAAAGTGTATTTTTGCTCACAAATCAAGTCATCTTTTGTGAGTCATGTTGAGGGGAAAAAACACAAAAACCATCATGGGGCGTATGCGTAATGTTGTTGAGCACATTATTTTTTTTTATTTTTTATTTAGCTTGTTTACTTTTACAGTTGTGTCTCTGTTCGAGTCAAGCTGGTTCTGATTCTGGTCGGCGACAGAAGCGCCGCATTCACGTCACTTGGCGATTCAGTTGCCACTTTATGGTCAGCCTTTATCTGCTCTGTCACTTATGGTTATTTAAAAGTGTTAGTTATCATTGTTGTTGTTGTTGTTCTCTGTTGTCTCTGGTTTCGTGGTTTGAGCGCATTAAAAAGTTGTTTTCACCTTTTACGCTTAACTCGTTTAGAAATTAATGCGAATTCGATTTTGAAATGTGTATTTGACAAGTTTGACGATTTGAGTCACAGAAATTTCGCAAGAATTCAAAAACAGCGTCATGTGCAAGGGGTTTCAAGTTTTTGTGTTTTTTTATTGTATATAAAAGAGAGTTTTGGAGCAAGAGAAGCTACAGCAACTATAGCACTCGTAGCTATGGGAACAACTCGTCGGCATTGGCACTGCATATTTGCATAAGAATTAGAAAACCAGCAGCGCGACAACGAGGCACGCAAATATCTTGTACGGCCATATAAAGTCGGCGGCACACCAGAATAACTCTCTTGTCTACACCTTCAACAACAACAACAACAACAACAACAACGACGACACGAACAACACCAAACTGGCCCATCAATGCTGCCAGCGGCAACAGCAACAATATTAACAAAAACAACAACAACAATACAAATGGCAACATTAGCGCAAAATTTTAACGGCGCACAATTTGAGTTTGATTTTGTTGTGCGACAAAACAACACACAGATGAGAAAAAAACACGTTTGTCGCATATATTTATTTTGTTTCGGTTTTTTGGGCATTTTAATATGCATATAGAAAAAAACAAAAAACCAAAACAAAAAGGCACACACACAATCCAGTGTGGCAGACATTACATTAGCCAGATCTATCGGGCCTCTGGTCTTCGGGTCTATGGTCTACGGGTCTGGCCAATGACTTCGAAAAACATGTGTTGATTAACATAAATGATTTTTGTCTGCCTCACAGCATGTTGTTATTGTTGTTGTTGTTGTTGTTGCTGTTTATTTCTTGTCATCTTCTGCTGCTGCTGTGGTATTTGTAAGAAATATATTATTTCGGAAGTCTTTATTGATATTTGGTGTCAAAATGCGAATAGTTTCGCCTGACATCAGCAGCTGGTAAATATTTATTGTTAAAAAACGACATATTTGTTCATTGATTGCTGGTATTTTGCACAACGGTTAATGCTTTTTGTTAATGAAATCAGTTATTTACATACCTTTTTTGGTTGCAATTTTCATGCAAATCGACCAGCTTCAAGCTGCAAAGAGAAAGGTAAAGTTTCTTAAGTTAAAACTGTTAAAACTTTCAAGTTTGATATAAATTATAATTTTGTTGAATTTTGCTAGAAAACTTGAAATTGATGTGATAAACATGTGGCTATAAATCAAGGCAAGTGTTGAGTGTATTAATTTGCAAAATTAGTATGCAGCTTTTGTGCGATTTGGCTAGTTGATAAGTCGACTGATTGAGTATTCATTATGCCAAATGTTATATGTCTGTGAGAAGGTAGACAATTAGAATAGCCAGCAGCTGCTAGGGGTGGGGATTGCCAAATGTATTTGGGATGAGAGTGCAGAGCAGCAGTTAGCACAAATTTTGCAATTCAATCAGCTGACATTGGCGCAGTCAACGGAACCAGACGTCATTTGAAATACAAATCGCTACACGTAGCACATCAGGTTTTGTGTCCATGGCCAGCAGAATCCGGCTGTCATAGACAGTCAGAGAGTCTGTCAGGTCGTCAGTCAGTCAGTCAGTCAGTCAGTGAGTGACTCAAAAGCAGTAGTATTTCTAAAACTGGTTGAGTGACACAAAAGGCTGAGAATGCTGAATGCTTCGCATATACTAAACGCAAGTATAACAAATTCCAGTAGGTGCTCCTCAACTGTTTTTACTTTCAAATGCCGCGCATATTTCACAGCAGTCAACAGCAGCAACGACAGCAACAACAACAACAACAACAACAACCACTCTGGATGGTCACTGGTCTGTGGCTTTGGGTAGCTCTGGATAATTTGCGTGTGTTAATTGAGACTAAATGTCGGCAGGCAATGGCTCGGCTGGAGTCGGCCATCAGCGGGTTGGCGGCCCTAAGTCTTTGATTAATTATGGACAGGCTGTCATAATTTACATTGCATTGGAAGTAACAGCATAGACAATTGGCCAGGCCCACAATTTGACAGAGTCTGTCAGCCTGACAGTTGTGCCTGTTAATTTGCTGTAATTGTGTGGCATAAACAAATACATGCAACATATGTCGCCGCATTGCATGCAAGAATTCAATTAGTCAGCGATGGGAAATGTTGCACAATGTTTGGCCAGTCTGCCTGCCCCCCTCCCTGCCCATCCTGCCTGTCTGAAAATGAAAGCAGCGATGATTTTTCCATTTGTCTATTATTATAACCCACAAATATCAAATGCCACTTGAGCGTTGACAAATCATCATCAGATTTACTTTTCAAGAATTAATCCGCCTGCCCCAATGCAAATAACGCCAACTCATTTCTTAATCAAAAGTAAGAGTAAAGAAATTGTTAATAACAGACAGTGTGAAGCATCCATAAACAAATACAAATAATAAACCCAAATACAATCAACAATGAAAACAAATAATTGTTGCTTGCGCATTAACCCATATTTTTTTTTTGCCACAGAAAAAGAGACGACATAAGAAGAGAGAGAGAGAGAGAGAGAGGGAAGTAGCGAGAGGGAAAAGTGCTTGCGTGCCTGGAGCTTATTGATCAGAGCTACGTGATCGAATCAGCAATAGCAGCAGCAGCAGCAGCAACCGTTGCAGCAACAGTTGCAACTACTGACACACTTCTAGGTAAAGTAAAGAAAACGGCAATGCTGCCGCTGCAACTGTTGCAATAATGAGCAACTGTATGGCAGATAAGACAATTTGTGTGGGTGCCACAGTTAAAGTTGAAGCCACCTGCATTTGCAGCAGCATTCGCTTTGCAATTTGAAAGCCTGCCAATCAGCTGGCAAACAATGCGATTGCTGAGCAACAAGCACACAACAACAAAAAAAAACCAAAAATTCAAACAACTGAAAACCGCTAAGCAGAGTGCCACAAACTTGTGGCACACAGCGTGTGATTGCCAAAAATATATTGTGTGCACACGATTTTGTTATGCATTTCAAATGCAAATTGGTTTTGAAAGGTAATTGATCCCCAAGCTCAGGCGGCCAATGACAGAATAATTCTCTGTCTGCGACTTTCAAATGCAGCACAGGAAATACAACAAACGACAACAACAACACACAAAAAAAAAATACAAAATGATATTGCACACGATTTTCCAAAACTGATTTTGTATGCCGTCAGCAAAGACAAACATATATCGACAAAAAAAAAAACAAAAAAAACCAAATCAAAAATCGACAAAAAAAAATTAAATAAACTCTGCACGCGCTGTGGCACATTTATAACTTTGAACTTGATGGGGGCCAAGAGATCGCAAGACTTGCGACTGTGTTTTTTTTTTTTTATAGCCTCTCGCTTTTTGGTCTGACAGTGTTAATTGATTTTCGTTTTCATTAACATTTTTCCACGGTGCCACAGCGTTTTCCCTTCGCTATCGATTTTCGTTTATTTTGTACGCTTCGTTGAGAAATTTCAAATTACTTATCACAGCCAAAGAAAACGAAGAAAGAACAACGAAAAAAAAAAAATACCTATCAGATTTAGTTCTATTTTTTTTCGTAGCTTTTGTTGCTGTGTTGCTAATCGGGTTAAACGGTTCATTACGCATGCATTCAAGCGTTACAAATTAACCCAGTTATTTATGATTATTTAGTCTCTAATTTTGGGCAGTATTCAAAAAATGATTTATATTCAGATGCGACAGCAATGAAAAAAAAAGAAAACAAAAAAATGGAACAACAATCTAGTCAATTGGGACTGCAGTGCGCAACTAGAGAAAATCTAATCTCTCTTGACAAAGTCAACTTATCCCCCCCTGAGGGGGGATGTAAATTGCATAATCATTGGGCAGCTGGTCAGCATTTGGCTTGGCCAACTCTCTTAGGCCTTAGAGTCAGTTGTTCTATGCTAGCCAAACTAGTTTTCGGTTTGGCTTCATTGCTCCATTTTCCCCCTGGTAATTGGCCTGGCCAATTGCAAATTGCAATTGTGTTGCCTGCTGCTGCTGCTGCCCCATCAGATTGATGCCTCAGTTTGATAATGGCCAATGCACTTTTACCGGTTGCGTGCCTAACTGCATCAAAAAGAGACACACTATGGAGAAAGATGCCAAGAGAGAGGAGAGACAGAGAATGCTAAAGTGTTGATGATAATTCCCAGTAGCCAAATGGTCACGCTGCTCCAACAAAAGAAGCAACAAACTGGCTTGTTATTTCTCTACCCCCCAAAAGGGTGGATCGGTCACGTGATTGACCTCAAAAGAAGCTTTGCGCTAAACTTGACCGGTTCTTGGCCTTAAATCAGTTTTTTAGTTTTTTAGTTGCATCACAAAACGTATTTATTTATGGCGGCGAAGAAAAAAGAAAAACATAAAATTAGCCAAAAAAAAAAAAAAACAAAGTGTTATGTGCAACAATGCTGGCGACAATTAGCCGCATTTTGTTGTCGACACTTTTCAAGCTGGCTGGCACCCCCCCTTGCACCTATGTCTACAATAGCCAGTTGTGGCAATTGCATTGAATTCCCAAAACAAAAAAAAAAAGAGGAAAAAAAATACCAAAATTGTGCAATAACAATTTGAGCTGCACACAAAAATGCGCCAGCAAACTGGCCAAAAACAAGCAGTTAAACAAAGAGACAGCTTTAGAGCGCTAGCCGGGCCAAAATTGTTGGGTACAGGTGGGGGGGGGGGGCAGCTATTATTATGGGTAGAGTGTGGGCGGGTGTGGGCAATTGCATAAAACAGAGCGTAGAAAACTACGAAAACGAATTGGTTTCACACAGTTCATTAAGAGAAACAAATAAATAAATAAATAAAGTTCAATTGTGAAATCGATGACGATCAAAATTGTCAACACAACAAAGACAATTTCAATCATCACACCAACAAAAAAAATAAAAATTAAATAACGAGTGCAATTACAACATCAACACAGCAACAACAATTTATGGCTAAGCCTAATGAAGGTTAATGAACAGCAAAATGCAGCTGGAAAATTGTCAAAACTCACATATAGATGACGAGTGAAAATGGTATGGTGAGGGGAGGTTATGGGGGGTCGCCACGCCATACAAGAGCAGAGCATATTCAGTTAATAAATCGATCGAATTTCATTAATTGTAAAACAAAACTGGAAAGCAGTGGCAAATCCAGATGAGCTGCTGGCTTCACTTTACATAGACGTATATATATATATATATATGTACATATGTTAGTATATATATATATATATATATCTTGAGGAAGCGTCGACAACAATCATGCGGAAAATGCGATGCTTGGCAACTTGGCAACACGGCGACAACTGCATGCCAATGAAAGGCTGCTGCCTGTCTGCAAAAAACACACACACACACACAGCAAAGACAAAGATGATGCGTGTGTTGCAACTGTATTGGTGGCGAGTTAGTTATAGATACAGCTACAGCTTCAGCTACAAATACAGTTACAGATACTCACTCGCACTGGTGGTGGACAGTGTGCTGGCATTGTTGATTGGTAGGCTGTTAGCTGGCGACGTTAATTTCACTTTAACAAACATTTCGCTTGTCTCACTGCCGACCGCAGCCAGCAAGCAGCAGCCAGCAAGCAGCAAGCAGCAGCCAGCGAGCAGCATGCGGCAAGCGGCCAGTGGCAAGGGGGGCAACCGGCAAAGACTTTTGCGGCTGCTTTCAGGCCGATGTCTGGCTGTCTGGCTGTCTGTGACAGATCATACAGAAATGTGTTGCATTTTTAATCAAAACGATCGATCAAACGGTAGTTTTATGTTTAACTCAACCCATGCCACACTCACGTACACCACATACAGTACGGTGGGTATCATATATATACATATATATATAAACATGTATCATATATATACATATATATATAAACATATATCTATATTGCAAGTATGTGCATTTAAGCTAACAAACATACACTGAGACAAATATGAAAATAATGATTTCTATTTGCACAAAATGCTAATTTTTATAATCGTAACAAAATGTTCTATGGCTTCAGTAAGTATTAATTTTGATTTTCGAGAGTTTAACTCAATTTACCTATTTTTATCTTAATATAAAAAAATTTTTAGCTCTTTGCAAATGCTTTTTAATATTTGTAGTAAATTTTCAGCACTTAAAAAAGTAACAAATAAAATTAATTTAAAAATAATTTAGCATTTGTCATGTTTTCTTCAAAACGATGTATTATTTTTTTTTAAATTATTGAGTTTTTAAAACTTTTTGTAAATTTTTTACATTAGAAAAGTTTAAATAGAAAAAAATAAAACTTTTTTTATAATAAAAATAATTTACAATCTGCTGTACATTTTCTTCTACTGAAAAGCATTATTATTTTCAAGAATTTTATAATTCAGCTGCTAAAGTACATTTTTTTTTTTTTCAAGATGATTAATTTTTTTCCCCTTCTTTTTTTTGTGTGTGCTGACATGTTTTTATGTATGAGGCGAACGGTGTGTGTACGCACAGCACATATGGCGCTCAGTGTCTGGCTGTCCGCCCGTTTATTTGTTTGTTTGTTTGTTTGTCTGTTTATCTAACCGGGTTGTCTGTCCGTCCGGTGGCAGCGAATGCATCGGTTGACATACGATACCCTTCCCTAACCCAACCTAGCCTGCATATATATGCATTTCTGTGTGTGCGTATGTTGTGTGTGTGTGTGTGCGATTCCATTTGAATATGATCGATCGCTGTTGAAAATAGAATTTGGCAGGGTTTGTAATTTAGGGAAACGAGCTATGTTTGGGGGTTATGGGATATGCTATTAGTCGAATAAAAAGTATCAATTACCTGAGACTTTTGTATGGGAAATCGGAGAATGCAGCTGCTGTGAGATTTTGAACTCTACTATTAGCTCTTACCGTTAGCAACCCTAAGACAGGCTCAACCCTTAGCTCAGCTTAAATTAACCTTCAAATTACAGTCTTCCCTAGAGAAACATTTTCGTCAGCTCCAAAACCTTTTTGGGCTGCCGCCTGCATTCAACTTTCGTTAAGCTGCGAGTTGTTGTTTTTTTTGTATTTTTTTTTTTTTTTGAGTATTTACCAACATCATTATGATGAGGTTGCACATTTTCTTAAGAACTATTACAGTAACTAAACAAAATTATACAAAGCATGAAGCATGAGGCAGCATTGAGAAAACTTCGGTGTGTGTGTGTGTGTGTGTGTGTGTGTGTGTGTGTGTAACACAGCCACACATACTCCACCCACCCACCAGCTGAGCAAGCGGGCAACGTTTGTTAGAGATACGCGCACAACAAAAAAAATAAAGGAAAAAAATGAAAAAGAATAAAAAATGTATCTTTACTTTTCTAAGAAGCATTTAATGCCCTCACACGCCGACGCCACGTAGGCGGGGCATGCGTTTTGTTGTTGTACCGCTGCTGCAATACTTTGTAATTTCAGCTTTGTTGCAGCAGCGACTGGTACTGGGGCTGGGGCGCTATGCTGTTGCAAGTGTGACTATTAAATTGGCGGCGGTAATTTTAGGTTATTTCTCTCTTTTTTTTTTTGTTGTTGTTATTGTTGTTGCAAGTTGCAAGCCCAAACTCAAACACACGCAAAGCGACGTCGCCTGCAGCAGCAGCAGCAGCAGCAGCAGCAGCAACACTAAAATCAGCAGAAGAAGAAGAAAAAAAACCGTCTGGGCTTGGCAAGAGTCTGGACCACACAGCCAAGCCCGAGACTCACATTGCGTCGTCGTCGTAGTTGCTTTGGGTTTGTTTGCCTTTACTGAAATTAACTCTGTTGTGCCGTCAGTGTGTGTATGTGTATGTGTGTGTGTGTATGCTTGTGATTACTTCGTTGGGAATTATGCAATCGAAGAGACTGCGTTGCACCCGCGGCACATATGAAAAGCGAGTCTGAGAGTCTCACAGAGAGTCTGCGCCTTTCGGATTCTCAATTGACTTTTTATGACGAACTCTGGTTTTTTACGAGGCCATCTAACCAACAATCTAAGCAACCAGTCAATGGACACCGGTCAGTGGGCCACCCAGCATTTTTAATTGCCTATCGATTGTGTAATTAAAACAGGTCCGTTTTTTTCCAGTGCACATCGCAGCGGCAAATCTGATTAGCGACCTACGCGCCACATTTCAGAATCTTTCGCAGCATTCTTGACTGTCACAAATATTGGAACTAAAGCTGATGCTGATGTTGCAGCTAAAGCTGTTGCTGTTGCTGCAACTGGAGGCTGGAGGCTGGAGGCTGGGGGCCTGTCCAACTGTCAGACATTGCCCACACGCTTCGCTGCACATGTAAAGCAGCTTTGGCGACTGTCAGTTGCTGTTTATTTGTGCCGCCTAAAGAGGCTGCCACTCATTCAGCCAACCCAAACCAACCCAAACCCAACCCAACCCAACCCAACCAAGCTAGCCAGCCAGCTAGCTAGCTAGTCAGCAGTGCCATCCATCCACTGACAAATCAATAGGATAGGAACGAACGTAGGCCGCCAATTCGCAGTATAGCAGACAGCCCCCAGTTCTCAATTCTCAATTCTCAGTTCACAGCTCTTTGCATCGGCCAAGTGTAGGCATTAAATATGCTGCTGACACTTTTAAATCTGTCACACACAGTGTTCGATGCAGCCGTAATATAAAGCTATAAAGCAGAGACTATCTGTGGCCAGTGAGGCAATCACTTGATATTGCAACATAATCGAGAATCTCATGCCGGGCGTGGGCTTGCAACTAATTAAACTACTTTTTCACTGTTTGCCAAAAGCAGAGCTAAATAAGCACAGAAACGATAAACATTTTTTGTACATTTTTTCTCAACTTTGATGAGTTAAAATAAAAAAAAAAAAAAAACCGCCCATTAAGACAAACAACTTTGAAGCTGAGATAAAAGAGCACCGCAAAGCGCTTGTTACAAACTTAATGAGATCACTTTAATAATAAAAAAAAAATATATATATATATATATATAATAATAGATTTTAAAAGCGGTAGCCATAAATGGTGGACGTGAGTTAGGCTGCCACAAAATAATGTTAAGGTCAAGGACTGGGCAAATTTCAAGCCACAGCTCAGGTCCAAATGGGTCAGGCGTAGATTGAAATAACCTTGAATTTAGATATTTTTTGATATAAACGCTAAGAATACGAATGATGATATAGTATATAATATAGCATATTATAATAAAGTATACAGTATCTCCAGAATGATCAAGCATTTATATACATATTAATATAGATCACTATAATACATAAATACTATGTAAAAAATCTAGGTTCTACACCAACATTATATTCTACACATTAGTAACAATTAGACGCAGCTTTGATAGAAACCACAAATAATAAATACTTATTCCTCATATCATATTTCATATCATTTTAGTACTTTTCATTCACACTTTAAACCAAGTTGCGCTCACTGCAATAATTGGCCAAATAATAGAATAAGTCTCAACACAATTTGTTTGATTGCGAATGCAATTACAGTTTCGCATTTTGGCCAAAATGAGCAAGAGCTGAGAGAACTGAGAGATTTCAAATGTATGTCCAATCAGAAGAAAATCATTTGATTTACATTTTATGCGCCTGCTGCTTTCATTTCAATTGCGCATTCTGAATTTATTAGTGAAATGCAAAAGCTGAATGCCAAATCTAATTTATGCGAATTGAAAAGACAAGAGCCAAGCCAACAACAACAATAACATCGACTGACTGACTGACTGACTGACTGACTGACTGACTGACTGACTGACTGACTGACTGACTGACTGACTGCCTGACGGACTGACTGACTCTGTGGGCTCCAGCCAAATGCTATGCCAATGCCAATGGCTTTTTGGATAAGACTCGGATGCCGAATACGAGTGCATTTGTGAATGTGTATGTGAATGCGAAGACGAATGCAAATTTGGCGTTGTCTCGGACCACTTGAACTTTTTGCGCCGTATTGGCCAATGATGCTGGCTAAGATAGAAAGATGCTGATGCGCAGGACGCTGTTGTCAGCTGGCATTGCAACTGCAACTGCAATGGAAGCACAGGCACAAGCCTAAAACAGCAATCGAAACAGAAACTTGAAACTTAAACTGAAACTGAAACAGTGAACTGCAACAGATCTTGGAGCTTGGACTATGGATCAGGCAGCGTCGAGGCTTATCTTGTCACACAGGCACAGAGCCAGATACTGAAACATCTTCGCAACGAGATTCGCTCTGTTGCGCCTCGGCGACGAATTGACGTATGTTTTGGGGCACGCTGCTCATGGGACGACAAAAGGAGAATAGAAATGGAAATAGAGAGATAGCAAGAGAAAGAGAGATGGCGACAAACGATGGCTGGACGAGTCCAAGTTGATACATTGTTGGAGGAAGTGATCTCATCGTAAATTACAAATTACACAAAGTCACGATATCAATTTCAGATACACTCGTGTTGCCGTCGTTGTTGCCGCTGCTGTTTGTTGTTATAATTAAATTGTCGCTGTTTTCTTTCAATTTTTGTTATTGTTGTTGGTATTTTTTTTTGCGACCCAAGTCGAACCGAAAAAACAAAAAAAAAACAAATGTTTGAAATGGGCATTGATTAATGTATTTGAGATTGTGACCCCGGCAAAAAGCTTCACCAAACATAGCTAATTGAATAAGAATTTTGAAGTCGAACAAAATTTACATAATTCAAAGCCAAAACAAAGACAAAAACAAAATCAACAACAAACACAAATCGTTAGCTGAGGGTCAAACACCAACACTCAGAAAACAAGTTGTGGCAACTTAGTCACCAAATGGCTACAAGAACAAGTTCATTAGAAGCACCACAGTGCTCTTTCATCCACATTACTCTTGCGATCTGTGTGTGATGTTGCCGTTGCCAGAATGGGAATACTGGCTGGCGAAAGGTGACCCACATGCCGGGTGAAAGCATCGGCAATAAGGCAAAAGCGCCTTTAATCAGCAAATAGCAGAGCGGCCTTTGCCCAAAAAATATTTTCATTGAACAATTTTAACGAAAAATGCATAGTCATGGCATAGGCCGATCGCTAATAACTAACTCTGACCCATATATGTTCACAGGTATGCCCAATCCACCCACACAAGCACAAAGCACACACAAACACACACACAAACACACACATGAGCATTTTAATTGAAATTCAATTTGCTGCCTCGTAGATTTTACAATTATGTTTTTTTTTTTTTTTTTGGTTCTTTGGAAGCGGCATTTTGCAATCCGCTGATTTAGTTAGTCATTTCCTGGTAGCGGCCAAACGGTTAATGGCCTTTTTTTGGTCTCTTGCGTATATTTACGCAATCGGCAAACCGAGCACACAACAAACAATTTATAACCATAACAAAACAAACTTTTCATTCCCTTATGTCATTGCACCGACAGCTCGATCGCAGCTTCCGCATCTTTTGGCATTAATCATAAATGCTTGCCACACGTGATGCTGATGATGTCTTTTCTTTGATTTATTTTTTCGACTTGTTTACCCCGCCCGTATTGTTGACATTTGGCTAAGTGCATGTGCCTTAATCGGCTCAGCTGTTTATTAGTTGGTCAAAACAAAACGCATTGCAAAATCATTTTGAAGTATTCATAGCATAAGCAAATATTATTAATTGATAAACATTGCATGCAATTGCAGCGTTGCCTAATTAATAACGCAAATATTTTGCTATTTGCGGTGCGCATAAAAGCCAGCCAAAAAGCAAAATAGTTGCATAATTTTGCTGCAACGACAACAGGCACAACAACAACAACAACAACAACAGCAATAAACACTGTCATAAATTTACATATTGTCATGTGCGCAGTTTTTTGCCTGTTGCTGTTGCTTTTATTGTTGATGCCAATTTTCTAACAAGTTCTGCCAACAACAATTTGTAATAATATTTGCATGCACAAGTGTTTTGCTCTCCGTTTTTTTTTTTTTTGGGGGCCTGTTGGTGGTTATCTGTGGCATGTCCAGTGCTGACATTTGGCTCGTTCGTAGGTGGCATGCCACCTAAAGATAAAAGGGAAAACGCGTCATGTAAGCATGTGGCAATACCCTATATTAACAATATGACAGACAACTTTATGTTACACCAATACCACTCTCTTGGTTATGGTATGCAAAAATGCTTATTTGCACTGCGCAGAGTTCGAGTTATGTCACCCGGCTGGGCAGGGGCTGCACCTGGTCCGGCCACGGCTTCGTTTTTGACGTGTTGCAGACACCATCAACAATAACAACAACAACAAAGCACACCAACAATGCCAAGTTGCACTTGTTGTTGACGCGGCTAGTAATGTGAGACGACGACTCTGCTGGCGTTTTTTTTTTTTTCTTGGACTGTTGCTTGCATTTTGCATAGTTTGTTCAAAAGCTTTGCTTGCGTTGACCTTCGGTATTTTGTAACTATGATAATTCACATGACGAGAGCAAAAAAAAGTAAACCAAAATACAAAAAAAGAGCCACAACAATAAATAAACGATCCTCGCCAGGGACAAGGTCAACTGCATATAAAAGCTGTGGCCTTTTTTTTATGTGAATTACAAATCAATATAAATCGAAGAGTCATAAAAAAAAAAAAATAAAGCTGAGCAGACCATAAATAAAAGGCAAATACAATGAAATGCCTGAAGATGCCACCAACAGCAATGCAAGAAACTGGAATATCGCTCGGGTGAATGGCTGCCAATGCAGCTAAAGCTAAAGATGAAGCTGCCTTGAATGTGAATGTGGATGTGGATGTGGTGGCAATGCTGTTGTCTGTGGTACGGGTTAGCATGGGGTGGATGTGGAGGTAGTGGCTGCTGCATGGCTGCTGCGTGGCTGCCGCCTGGCAGTGGCTGCTGTGGGGCCAACGCATTGATAACTGCGGCTAGATGCTTGCCAGGCACATAAATCTTTTCACACCCAGCCGCTCGAGCAGCCTCCACAAGATGCTGCATCTGCCGAGTAGCTGTGCAAAGTGCATGTAGTTTTGAAATTTGAGCTACGCATGCGACGTACAAACCAGCTAATTACTATACCAAACTCATGGCGGGCAAACAGTTCTCAAAATGTAAGCAAAAAAAAAAAACAACAAAGTGCCACGTAGTGTGATTATCGCTAGTCATAATTTACAGCAACAACAACAACAGCAGCAGATATTTTCTGGTTTTTTAATTGGCAAAAGCGAAAAAGCATGATATCATATTGTATATACTATAGGCAGTAATAATTTATTTTTAGCCAAATTGACAGCAGGTGAGAGAAGTCAAAAAAGTAAGAGCTCAGATAAAACAGTTTAGTTAAGAACGACAGCGATAAATAAAAGAAACGAGCAAGCGCAAAAGATAGAGAGAGTGAGAGAGGGAGAACAAGTATTGGCCAAGTTTGTGTGAGAGAGAAAGAGAGAGAGCAAAACTGATGTGTATTTAATCGAGTTCTGATTTGGCTTATCAATTTTGGCTGGTCTGTGGCCGCTGCAGTTCAAGGTTTAATGTCATTAAATATGCCAATGAAATATTTCATGGCCTGCTAACTGCAATAACAAAAGTACAAACAAAAAAAAAAAAAAAATACAATGAATTTCCCTCAGGTTTATATATTCAATTTCACTTTACCAAATGCATTTCAATTATGTATGTGTGTGCGTGTGTATTTTATACACATGTATGTAAGTAAATGCAAACTCACCTTTACTTCAATCGATTGGCTTTGAGCAACGCACAACGTTGCGTATGATTGACATGCGCCCAAGGCAAAACCAGGCACAACAGCAATGGAGAAATGTGTCGATATTGAAAAAAAAAAACACGAAAAACTAAACACAACTGGCCGCCTGCTGTAAAAATGAAATGCACCTTAATCCATGGAAGAAACGCTTCGAATCTGTAATGAAACCAACGAAGGCAACAATGAAAATTAATTGTAAATTGTAAATTCAATGTTTTTCAGTTGTTGTATACAAAAAAAAAAACCTCCCCACAACCAACAACAAAAAAAAAAAAAAAAAATAATGTTTACAATCTTTGCTATTTTTGTTTGGTTCAACCAGCGCAACCAGCAACATCGTCGACGACAAGGGAGCATGCGGCGTATGCGCTATTTGAGCAGTGGCCACAGCAGCAACAGCAACCACTCTGTTGCAAGTTGTTGTAGATATTTGAAAACGCATCGTGTCGTATGGCAATCAACGCGCACAGCTGGAAACTTCTTAGTTTGTTTATACCAAATCCAAAAAACGAACAACAACAACAACAACAGCAACAACTATGTGTGTGAAATATTTATTTTTTTTTTTAGTCTTGTATATATATTTTATTACACAATATACCCTGTACCTGCAAAGTTGTTGAAAAAACAAGTGGTATGCAACATAATGTTTTTTAGATGTACATATCTAAAAAAAAAAAAAATTACATGAGACTCAGCAATTTATAGAGTATCTATAAGTCGATTACGCTTGGCTAAAGCATTAAAAGTTTTGTTTTTTTTTTGTTTTTTTGTGTGATGCTGCAACTTTCTTATTGCTGCAAGCAATACCAAATTACTTGAAAGTCAACAATGCAATAATAATAATAAAGCCATTCAAATCTATGATTAAGCCAAATACTACTCACTCTGTTTTATTAGTATTTGGTTAAATATTATTATTACCAAGTCGGTTTCTAAAAATAAAAAATGTGAGGTTGCCAGATCTCTGCAAAGCATGAAGAAGATTTAACATACATCACTGATTAATTTTAACTAAAAATACAAAAAAATAAAAACGTCAAAGGGATTCGGCTGATTAGGAAAACCGAAAACAAGACTTATCAGTAGATGATGAAATTTAGTTCTTTCTTTGGAACTAATCGTTGCCAAGCTTCGATAGCAACGCATCAATTCCTGTTCAGAATGATGTTGTTAAAGTGCAGCCCTGGTCTGGTGTACAGAAAGAAACAGGGTCAAATGCCAATGGGATTTATTAGCTCATAAATTGTTTCTGGCAATCTAATGGCGCTTGAAGTAGTCAAGGCGTGGCACAAAAACAATCATTATAAAAATTTACTTATCAAAATACAAGAGCAGTGACTCAGATTGGGTTAACGATGATTATGAGTTGACGAAAACAAAAAATGAATTGCTTTAAGGAAACAACAACAAAACAAGTCATAAATACAAATAAATTAAATTTGCAAAAAAATTTCCATAAAACGTTTAATTTTTGTTTATCTAATCGCAATTGCATGCGGCACTCTTTGTTTAGTTTTTATGTATATATATTTGTACATTTTGCGCTTATCAATGAATTTTTATTCATGCCAATATTTTCCCTTTAAATTTATATGAATTTTGTGCTATCGAAAACATTCTGCAAATCGAAGTGGGTTTTATGATCAAGGGTATTTGATATGAATTTTGGGTTAGTGAAACAATACCTTGAAATTGTATACGGCAAAACAGTCACCCACATTTTTGTGCCTGCGCAATTTGAATTTGCAATTTAATGCACTCAACGATGCAAACGATGTGAAATTCAATATAGCTGCTTGACTTTATGAGTAATGCAATTCTACAGCCTTGACTTAATTTGCAGCGTCTCTTTTTACTTTGAAAGTTGCAACGAAAACAGTATTCATACGCTTGGCCAGCCAACAATGCGGCAGCAACAGCAACAGCAACAGCAACAACAACAACAGACAACCCATTTTCAGCGACATTTGACTTTTGTTTTCAATGTCAAGCTATAGCTAAACTCTCCACATATATGGTTGTGGAAGAAAGAGATAAAAAGCGAGAGAAAGAGATGGAGAGAGACATAGGTAGAGTTCACAATCGATTGTTGTCCCACAATAAATCACTAATGGCACCAAGCATATCTGTCTGTTTAAGGCGCCATAAATTCTTAAAAGTCAAAAACGAAAAAACCAAAATGTTCTAACACCTATACCAAAACTTCATCTAACTCTCCCATGGACTGCACAATCGCCAGTCGTTCATAATTTATGCGATCTAGAGGCAAGAGAGCTCTTTGATATCAAATTGTTTTTGTTGTTGTTGCCGCCACATGAGTTATGGCATTTTATATCCGCCAACCAAAAAAATTATCTTACTCCCCAAGTCCCAGATTTGTTGCTGATGTTGTTTTGTTTGTGGCGTTGAATTTAGCGCGCCATTTCCTGTCTGAGGCAACGCAATTAAAGTTATGGCTCAGACGCATGCCAAGCCCCAAAAAGTCATTCTCCATGCAGGTAGAACAAAGTAACAAGAAATATTAGTGGAGTCACTCAGAGTTATCCAGTAGCACAATCAAAGGTTGTCAATTTATTTAATATACTCATTTGTTCGATTGACACAGGGTATAAAACCCGTTCCCGGTTGACGTAAGAAAATCGATTAAAAATTTGCATAAAAATTATTATAATTACAATAATAAACAAAAGTCTAACAAATCACATAGATTAGCTCACCAAAG
Source organism: Drosophila longiperda (assembly GCA_035042125.1). Lineage (NCBI taxonomy): Eukaryota > Metazoa > Arthropoda > Insecta > Diptera > Drosophilidae > Drosophila > Drosophila longiperda. The sequence goes on from JAWNLV010000002.1 coordinate 2,744,690, forward strand.
CAACCAAAAATGCGTATTAACATTTCAAAGAGCCAAACAGAAAGAAAAATACAAAAAAAAAATAAAACAAATCGAAATCCATCGCTAAGCTGCTGATAATCGAAAGCAAATTGAATTAATAATAACGAGCCAATAGCTGTCCGCCATGCACAAAATTATTTTGAATTATTGTATTAGGAAAATTGTCATAATTTCAACTAATGTGCCACAAGAGCGACTTGTCACATTGCGTATACGACGCATTGCGCTTTCAAGTCGCTGTCGCTGTCGACGTCGTCGATTCGAGTTGTATTTGTGCATGTTATCGAAAAGAAATTTGTTTGTACGCATTTTGCCGTAGACGGTTATTTTTTTGTTTTTTTTTTTTTTGGCTTTTTTGTATGCCAGGCATGTGTGCTTGTCAAATAAACTATAAGGTTTATGTGACAGTTTGGCGATTAAAAAACTGCTTTGAAAACTACGTTTTGATGTCAACGACGGGCAGCCCGAACAGATTAGAAACTGTCGGCAGGCCTCAGCCACAAATACACACAGAAATATTAAGAGTCAAATCGAAAAATTATATTTAAATGTAAATTAAGTGAGCCAAAAATTACCAAATATAAGTTATTTTAGTGTTTTAAGTAGTGAAAGTATTATGAGCGCCATCCGATAACCCATTCATATTGAGTAGAGTGGGTGCGAACTAAAGCTTGAGAGCGCAAAACGAAACCAAACGAAATGAAACGAAAAAAAAAAATAGAAATAAATATTAATAATCGAATGCGTGCATAATTAAAGCATAGTTTATGGGTCTGACTTGGAAAATGTAAGCAGCCGCATGCGATCCATCTATCAACACTGAAAACTCTACACTGACCCCACTGACACAGTGTGCCGATGGCATTCCCCGCTCCCTCTCCCCATATATTGTTGTGTTATATTGCGTGGCCCAGCCAACATTATTTATGCAGGTAGCTAAATTACATGCAGACAATAAGGTTATCGGTTCACATAAGGGTTGTTGAGGGTTGGCTGCGCATAAGACACATAAAAATTGAAAACATTTCAACTAAGCATGCCAAAAACTGTTTAGCTCAAGTGTTGAGTGGTTTGAGTAGTTTGAAATGAAAACAAATAAGAGAAAAAAAAAATATATATAAATTAAAGTTGAAGTAATTAAAATACGAGCCCAAACCAGCAGCAGCAGCAGCAACAACAACAGCAACTGGCAGCTGGCATGACAATTGTGCATGCGGTTCCCATTCCCATTCCCGTTCCCATTTTCCATTGTTGAAATTACCACCATGATCGTCGTTCGACAATTCCTTTACAGCTGTGTATGCTCAAACATTCATTTCGTGTGCCCAGCAAAACCAAAACAAAACAACAACAACAAAAACAACAAGAAAAACTCATTGCAAACAAAATGATCGACGATAATGCGGCTGCAGACAACGACGACAAAGTCGTTTCAAGACAATGTTTGGCAGCCCCGCATTTAGCGACAATTAAGAAATCAAACCTGGCCTGCGCCTGGCAATTGTAATGGCAACCGCTTGCCAGGAGCTGCCACAGCAGCAGCAGCAGCAGCAACAGCAACAGCAGTTGCCGTCTGCCCCACCATTTCGTTGCATGCAACAGTCCCGCATTGTTGACAGGCCCAGGTTTAGACTGCATTTCTGCTTTCCACTCTAATGCAAATGTGCAATTAAATTGTTGACGTCGCCTGTCGTTTGCTGCTAATCAAAATTGTACGATCATAGGACATGGGACATGGTCCATAGACCAGACCCAGTCGAAACGAGACCCCCCCCCCCCCCCCAAGTCCCCCTTGATTGTGATGGTGGCCAAGAGAGCGTAACGACAGCGTCGATGTCGAACGTTTGATGGGTTTTTGAAAAGCCGGCAATAAGTTGTAATTGACCTTTTTAACATTGCCAAAGCAAATAAATTGTGGGCGGTCGTTTGGCAAATGATTTATATCCAAAGTGGGGCATGGAAAACCAATAGGAAAGCTATAAACATAACAACAACAACAACAACAACAACAACAAGCGCAGTCAAATGTGTCTAAGACACTAAAAAACACAAATGGGCATTGAGCACAAATTGAAATACATTAAAGATGCATAAAACCTTAATAAAAAAAACTTATTTTCAATTAGCAATTTGAAAATTAGCTTTACATATTTGCACAAATTAATTAACAGTTGCTACGCGAATTTTATAGCATAATTAAATGTAGATTTTATGGCATAGACCAAGAGACTATCCACAGGGCATAAGGTGTGTGAGTGTGTGTGTGAGTGTTACATATATAGACTGTATAGTTAGACAGCCCTACCTAAAGACAGGGTATAAACAGTTGACAAAGCCATAAAGCAGCATGAAACCAGCCACATATGGTTACAGTTCAGTAATTTTCATTTTATTTCCAAGTGAAAATCTATGTATGAGCCAGAGAGATGTATATCTATAACTCTTTGTGTATGTGTGTGTGTGTGTGCGACGCACAGCAACTATAAACTGAAACGGGTGTGTCATTATTTTCAACTGAATTTTATGCCACATGCAATGCAGGGTTTCTAGAAGTTGTTGTTTTATTTCTTTAGTGTTTTTGTTTTTTTTTGTTTTTTTTTGCTGTTTACTGTTTTGTGTGTGTTTTTGTTGTTGCTGTTGCCTGGGCCAACGTGGGCAGGCGCAACATTTTGACAGAACAGTTAGTCAGTTAGCCTTTTTTAGACAAGGTGTTGCAAAATTCAATAGAACATTTATTGGGCAACACTTGGCAGGCAATTTATTGTAACGACACCGGGCCGAGTCAAGTCAGTTGCATAAATGAGCCAGCTGTCCGCAGTAGTATATATATATATATATGTGTTGCATCTATGTCCAGCTATGCATGTCTATCTGTATCTGCATCTGTATCTATATCTGTATCTGTATCTGTATGCAAAAGCCGTAAACTGGCCAAGAACGACGCCAGGTTTGATGGCAACTAAAAGTCGACAACGTAACTAAAAGCTGCTAAGCTTGTGCGCAATTAGAATACCCAAGCAGCAGGCAAGTTGCTGTTGTTGTTGTTGTTGCAACACGGCTACACATGTTGCTAGTTCGACAGAGCTGGCTACGCTTGGTTTGTTTGTTTGTGTTTGTCTGTATTTTGTTTTTTGTTTTTATGTTTTTTTTTTGTTTTTTTAGTTTTTATGTTTTTTTTTTTGTTTTTGGTTTGCCTGGCGTCTAACTAGCTAGCTATCTATATTTGAGCAGATTGCGCTGCTAACCTCATTGCAATCTTGGCCCAAGCCAATGCCGCATTTGCTGCATACAGAGCCAAAAGAGAGCCAACAACACAACAGACAAACTGACTGGCCAAAGTGACTAACTGACTTCAGTTGAGTGTTGCTCGTTGGGTTAGATATCACTTCTACATTTATTGCTCACATCTGTGTGAGTGTTGTGTGTGTGTGTGTGTGTGTGTGTGAGTAAATTGTTAACATGTAGACAAGTGTAATTTAGTTGTTAGGAGCGAGTGAGTGAGTGAGTGAGAGAGAGAGAGAGAGAGTGCTGTGTTGCAAGAACTTTCAAGCAGCAGCAGCAGGAGCAGCCGCAAGCATTGACAACACGTTGACTCTTCAACAAATTGAAATTTAAAACGCGCCTTTTTGGCCAACAGCCAAACTGGTTGGCCAGCAAACTCAAAGAAGTTCGACTGCCTGTCGCATTTATTTAAATAGCATCTGCATTCATTATTAGTCAGTTGGCGGCTTAATTAGCTGCCACACACACACACACACACACACACACATATATATATATATATTCACATTTGTTAAGGCATTGCCGATAAGTTCTTAGTCAGGCATAAATAAAATGTAGTTGTTGCCTGGCAGAGAGTCTGCATTATCAGCTGTTGCAAGCCGCATTGTTTGCCAGCCACAAAGCTTGAAGTTGTTGTTTATAAAGCTGAAAGTCGTTAACCTTCGTTGTAACACATTCATCATCATCACTCACCTCAGCAGCATCAGCAGCAGCAGCAGCAGCAGCAGCAGCAGCAACAGCAACAGCAGCAACAGCAACACGCACACTTATGCTGCTAAAACTACAACTAAAACTACAAGCTCCAAGTACAACAACAACAACAACAACAATAACGTCGTCGTTGTAGTCGTCGCAGCTGTAAAAAGAAGTCGTCTTAATCTTAAACGACGTCTCCATCCATCGCAGAAGGCAGCAGCAGCAGCAGCAACAGCAGCAGCAACAGCAACAACAACAAAATCAGCTGGGCAGTGGCAGCTCTTAGCTAGTTTTTGTGTTGCTGCTTTTGTTTGCCAGCATTTGAAAACAAGCAAGGAAGTTTACTGCCACACTGCCAGAATGACGAAGTGAAAAATTGAGCACTGCTGCTTTGCGCACAGAGATCACCGCACTCTGTGCGTTAAACAGAGACGAACAGTGCCCACACTTGGCAACTAGAAGGCAACTCCAACGCAAGTTGCTGTTGCAACTGCTGCAACTGCTGCTGCTGCTGCTGCTGCTGCAACTGCTGCAACTACTGCTGCTGCTGCTGCTGCAACTGCTGCTGCTGCTGCTGCAACTGCTGCTGCAACTGCTGCTGCAACTGCTGCTGCTGCTGCGACACATACAGCAAATAAGTAAACAACGCGCACTCATAACAAATTAGCTTGGCACAGAAAGTCCAATAACTAGGCAGTCCCAGAGCTATGACCAGGTGCTGCTGTGCTGAACTGCACTAAGAAACAACCAAGTGTCGAGAAAATGATCGACTAGAAGATACACTGCATTCAACTGTTAAATATATTAGATTACCACAGATTATTCGTTAAGTGTAATCAGTTCTCAAACGTAAATAAATCTAGGTTAACTTTAAGTTTTCTTCACTAATTGATGAAATTTAAATAGTTGTTGAATTCAAACGCTTTTATATAAAGCTGAATTTATTGATAAATTAAAATAAACTTACAATGCCAGACAAGCTCTCTAAGATAACTTGAGAATTTTCAATATAAAATTTATATTGTATAAAATTTTCCCTGATCCATATCTGGATTAATTTACTTTATTTATTTATTTACAATTATAAGTCGCTATCTCTAAACATACAAACAGACAGACGGACAGAAGAAAAATGAATATATAATTAATATATATATTCTATATATATCTGTAACATACTTTTGCACAATTCCAACTGATCTTTTAACAATTTAAAATTAATTGTTGTACTCATTTTCAAATATGCCGCAGAATAAAATAAAATTCCCCACAACAAACTATTTTTGTGTTATTCTTTAACTACAAATTTATAGTTTTTGAAAAAACATTGTAATCACACTAAAAGCGAAGGCCATTAAATATTTGTACACTTCAGAAAAAATGAAGCATGTTTAAAAAAAAAAAAGTGAAAATGTAAACCTAATATTTTCAAATATTTGGTTTCTAAAAAAAAAACAAATCAAGCTGCAAGTACATAACTTTTTTCGAGTGTACAAATTGCGGCTCTGCCATTTGGGAAATCGTCATGGACGTCGACATTTTGAAAGCGTTTGAAAGTGTCACGTTTGGTGAAATGTCTAGAACTAAATATGGTGAAAATTGGGTACAGCTGCAATGCAATCATTTGACTTGACACTTTCTAAGCCACACAGAGCAGACGATGTTGCCGCCGACGCCGCCGCTCAAATGAAGAATGCAAACAGACGGACAGACAGACAGACAGTGTTTGGCTGCCACAAAAAGGTTCGGGGCGGATGTTTGCCAAGAGTCAAAAAAAAAAAATAAATAATAAAAATTAAATAAAAATGCTGAGAGACAGACTCAAAGACTAACTGTAAACGAGCTAAGAATGCAAGAGCATCTGAGCGTCAGTCTCGACAGCAGCCAGTCGAGTGAAATAATTAAAATTCCATGCTCATAACTTCCGCAATTAAGGCTGATAGACTGAAGGAGTCCTCTCTCGCTCTCTCTTTTGCTCTCTCTCCCTCTCTCACATGAGGCGTCGGCAACAGCAGCTAATTTCCACGCACAGTTGACGCGATCAGCGGCGGCAACAACTTGTGTACAAGGAGCCCTGGCCAGGGCCAACAGGAACAGCCGAGCAGAGCTAGCCACTTGCAACGCGTTGCAGCAGCAACGTTGTCTGACAGCCAGCCAGGCAGGCAGACGCACAGAATGACAGAAAGGCTGGCTGTCTGTTTGCTTGGGCTCTGGTGTGGTGTGGTGTGTGGTGTGTGCATCTTTGAGATACATGGCGACGCCGGCCAACGCATGCCACACGGAACACGCCTGCACTAATGAAGTAATTCATTGAACCGTGCTACGCCAGCCAACGCTAGCCATTAGTTTAGTGTTCGTTACGGTGCTCCCAGACCCAGATCCTCCCTGCCCGCAGCACCCACGCCTAAATGCAACACAACACAACATTGTGTGGCAGCCCTTTTGTATTTGCCATATTGCTGTTTGAGACATGGCGCATTTAATGTTTAACCCAAGTTCAAACACGCTGCCTTTCTATGCAGCCTACCTTTTCTGCCTCTTGCCACATGCCGCAACTATTTGGCAAATAACCAGCAACTGGCAGCGCTTCCTGAATCGCACATTCGATCAGTGTCTGACAGGCGTCTCGCATTCGACTGGGCCATCGGCTAATGCTGACGCTGCCATTGGCTTGACCTCGCCTTAAATACATCGAACCGGACCCCAGACACGACCACAGACCACAACAACTGCAACACAGCAACAGCAACAGCAACACTCAGACCAAAAGCCACTCCTCTCTTTGTGCACTATCAGCAGCTGACCAAGCCCAAAATGATGGCCGTTGAGAAAAATGTCTTTGATAATTAAACGGGCCAGCGTACCACTCACTCTACACTCACTCTACACTCACTCCGCACTCACTCCGCACTCACTCCACACTCACTCCCCCCCTCTCACGGCGCACTCAGTCCGTGCGCATTCTAACGATTGCACTTTCACGAAAAGCGCAAGAACTTTATCTGGCATGCCGCATGCCGCAAGCGGCTTGCCACAAGGCAGGCATAAAAAGTAGCAACTTAAAGCGTAGAGTGGCTGCCACTGGAGAGTGGCTAGCGGAAAAAGGCTCATCATCTTAATAGAAATACATATGCGTGCATAGCTACACTGCAAAAAATTTCAAATAATTGCAATTATTTTTCGAGCTAAACAGAAATTTAACATAAAAAAAATATCAATCGAATTTAAACATAAAAAAAATGTAAAAATAGTTAGTTAAATATTAAAACTATTAACAACTGAACTAAGCATTAAAATGAGTCAAAATAATTCGCAAATAATCAGCTAAAACTTCAATAATAAGCACTGGAATAATACTTATAATAATAATAATAAAATAACAGTGATTTGTTTATTAAGTCAATTTCGGCTTAAAAGCTGTTAAAACTTTTTAATGAAGAATAATAAAAAAAATACTTAAGTCAACAATTTGGTGCTCGTTTTACAAAATTTGCATTAAAAAGTGCATTGCCAACACTGATAAGAAACTGAAGTTATTTTTTATATTTTTGGCAGTGTAAATGTGTTTGTAATTGTGTGTGTGTTGGTGTGTGTTGGTGTGTGTTGGTGTGTGTGCAAGCTGCTGTGTTGTGCATATCAAAATCCATTAGTGGCTTTTGTAGAAATAATCAACAACGACACCAAAAAAACTGCAAAACGGCAAAACTGCAAGCGGCGGCAGACGATGCGGAATTTCCATCGAATGTCCGTCTCTGTTTTTAGGCGTTGTCGGCGGTGGGAGCGGAGGCGACGCGGGAGCAGGCGTTGCGTCGGTTTGGTTTAGTGGTCATATCTATGCCCCGGCTAAGTGAACATTTGTAATGGTCACTCAGGCGGCCAGTGCGTCGTCTATCAGCAAACGCGTTTGTAACATTGTCCACACACACACACACACAAGCACACACATCTGTTTATAAATATATATATATATATATATATGTATATGGCTGGTTATATACCCATTTCTATAATGCACCACAACAACATGGCTTTCGCATCTAATCATTTGTTTTCGTTGTTTATTTCAAACAGAGCGTATCGAGCGCATTTTGTAGAAGTAATTACAAATGTGGTTATTTGACGAGCGATTGTGTATGTGTGTGTGTGTGTGTGTGTGTGTGTGTGTGTGTGTGCATTCAATCGCTTCAGTTGTAAGTTATAAGCTGGTCAGTGCTCCGCACATATTTGCCTTGTAGTAGTGCTTGTATAAAAAATTGCATTTAATTATAAATTCTATAATAAGGCAGCGCAAATAATATTCATGCAATCATTTTTTTACTTGGCCACTGACCACGGCAGCGATTAAATTAATCAGCGTCAAGTTGCTGACTGATTTATATAGTAAATAATATTTCTTATTAATATAAAAACTCAACATTATTTATGGTCATTGACGTCACTCGTGCAAAAAAAAAAAAAAAAAAATCAAACAAAACATTAAATACATAATCTAACAATTCAACAATCTGTATACTGTTTGAGTACATTTAAAGACCTCAATAAACTTGTGATTGCATTCATAAAAGCAAACATTATGAAACAACAAATTAAATCTCTATAGCTATCAATCTTACTATGCAAAGGTATATCTTTTGGGATTGCGTTGCTATAACAAATTCATTCGTCTTTTATCTGCCATTTTATAATGCTCTTTTTTGCCCCACCAAAAGATTTATGTGCGTTTCGACCTTAACCAATTTATTACGGTATTTATAAGTGACGACTTTTGAAGCTTTTCAGACTTCATATAAGTTTTTTACGATGCTCTAAACTAAATTTCTGGCCGACTATATGTATATATATCAACAACTAGCGCCATCAACAATATATTTAGTTGATGAATATATATGAAAAATTAGATTGCTACTAATTAACAACAACAACTATGACATTTGTAGGCGTTATACTAATAGTCGATCGTGTCTATATTTTATATATATTCTAAGCAACAACTAAAACGTAAAACAACCTGGCAAATTTTGGCAATTATTCAAGGCTGAAACGACAGAATTTGTTAAATAAAAATTGAAATACACAAAACGAAAGCTAATTTCAAGCAACATCGAATAATATTTCATGGGCTGCGGGAAAAACAAATCGTATAACATACGCAAAATATGAAATCGAGTTTTCCTTTCTATTTGGCGCCCCACTTACATATAAGTAAGCTGAAGAAAGTTCTACCTGGTTGCCTTGCCTCAGCTTCTGGTTGCAGCTAAACAGCCCGAGACACATGCTGCATATAAGCCATGCATATTTCTTTGTTTTTATTTGTTTATTTGCTTATCAGTGGTGCGGCGTCTCTAATTAATTTTTTTGGTTTTTCACTCACATATAGAGAGATCCGGTCGACGCAACTTTGCTGCCCACGTAAGCATAGCAAACTAATTAAGTCGCATAGACATAACGCCAACTTTTATCAAAGCGATATAATAAAATATATAAAAACAAAACAACAACCAAAACGCAGTGGGGAAAAACAAACCAAAATAAAACCAAATGAAACTCTGACTATCTATGAGAAAACCAGCACATATATGCATATATTCACATATTGTAGATAATCGACGCAAGAGTCACAGAAAAATAGAAAAAGAACTGAATACTGATTATCGCCCCTAATGAAAAAAAACGCGGTAATTGGTAAGTGATAAGGGTAGCCCAAAAGTATTTAAGCCATGCACGTGTGCTGCCAAAAAAAAAAAAACAAAACCAAACACAAGATACGTGTGTGTGTGCGTGTGTGTGTGTGTGAATGTGTGTATGGAATAATCATATACCCTTGCATATAATTTTACCTCATAAAACTGGTTGAAAATGTTTTTCAATACAAACTCCAACTAAAATACAAAACGGAAAATAATATGATTTATGGGCGAATTCCACTTTATCATAATTATTTTATATTAGAGACATACGATAAATTATCAAATTTGTTTTGTATATAATTTGCATTCAACATTTAATTTTAACAAATTATAATAAATAAAATACTATAATTAAATTATAATCGAATTGTTTGACATTGATATTGATATCGATAGATTTGTTAAATCATAAATCATAAATTCTGCGGACATTGAAGAATATAAAAAATGTTGATAGTAAAACCTATGTTTTTTTTAATAATGCAAAAATTGATTAAAAATAATTATCAGCTGAAATAGGGTATCTGTAGGCACAAGTATTATTTTTTCGCATTTTTTTTTTATTTTTACAATTTTTTCTATAACAAATGCTGACGCTGCTTGAACACCCATCAATCAAAGCGCTCGAGTGTCTCACAAAAATATTTATAATAACTTGAAATTTTTTTTTTTGCGAACGAGTAGCTTTCAGCGTTTTCAATTTCATTTAGCGGCTTTTAATTGCCGAAATCAATTCAAAAGCCAATTGAACGCGTTAAAAGCAGCCACAGCAGCCACAGATCAAAAAAATATATATATTTTTAAAAAACAACAGGAGGAAAACAAAACAACAAAAATTTTAATAATTATTAACAAGACAGAGTAGTTCATTAGCGCCGCAGGCACACGAAAATTTTTTATTAAAAATAAAAAAAATATAAATATAAATATATGTTGGGTAATTAAGACTTGTCTGCTGTATATGTAGATATAAGCGAGTACTCGCAATACAATGTGGCTATGGAGGGTGCGGCGGGGGGGAGGAGGTGGGGGCGACGAAAAGGCGTCTGAAAACTTGTTCTACAACTTGTTTTTACATACCGTCTACAGACTAGAATTTCAAAATGGACTGGAGGCATGCGGCATGCGGCAGGCGAAACTCGGGCGATAATATGTAGCCGCACCATATGCGATAATGTTGCCAGCCACATGATATAATAAAATTGGAATGTGCTGCAATTGGTTGCATACACAAACACACACACACACACACATATACTCATGGAGTACTTGTATATATATATAAATAACAAACTATTGGCTTGTATTACACTTTATCAAGCCATGAAACATGGTTCAACTGAGCTGAGCTGAGCTGCGTTTGTTTCTTTCTTGGGCGGCACAGTAAATTTCCATAAATTTACATGCTATAAATCAAATTTGAAATGTTTTCTGCTTGCAGACGCGTTGTGAGTGAATGAGCTGTTCTTATCTTCATTGACTGATGTCTGGTCTTGGGCTTGGGCCTGGTACTGGTACTGGCACTGGGCTGCTACTGCTGCTGCAGCTGCTGCTACTGCTGCTGCTGTTCTTCTGGTCTGTGTTCAGAAACTAAACAGTAAGCTTATCAATTCACCGTTGACAAAGTGCAATCAACTTTGCAACTCTGCCAATCTGACAATCTGCACGTCGTTTTCGTCGTCGGTTTCCTCGTAACACCCAAAACGCGCTGATCGCGATGGTTACGGCGATGACGATGGCTATGACTAAACGTCAACTGTTTGTTGGACACCCCACGCACTGCAAAAGCACATACAGACTTGACCGCATGTTTTATTATTTGGTTAAACAAAAACACAGCCGGCGAAAATGGCAAATGCTGACGATGAACTCATTCATTGCTTGTGAGCCAAGCAGCGGCAGGCCGCAGAGAGGCAAGCTAGAGACAACAGCACTCCAAAAATGACAGTCAGTCAGTCAGTCAATGTGTGTAGTTGAGTTTGTCTCTTTTTTTTTATTTTATTATTGACTGCCTGCTAAAATGTACTTAACATGCCTAATGGAGCTGGCCAACAGGAACTGTTGGCTGGCTGGCTAAATGGAAATGCAGCCACAACAATAAAACTTGCAACAGCAACAACAACAACAACAATAACTTCAAAGTGCGGCTTCATTTCTTTACTCAGCGCAATGATTCACACCTTAAGCGCTGATTAAAATCTAAAGAGTCGGCAAAAATATACCGAGCAGAGCAATTTCTTGACTCAACATTTCTAGTGTCAGTTTGTGTTGTCAGTAATATGCAAAACATTTGGGGTAGCTTAATGACGTCAATGACGTCATTTTGAACAATCATCATCCACAGTCAGTAGCAAAAATAGCATTGTAAGACAATGGAAATGGTTTTTTTTATTGCTGTGTCAGTTTGTCAGTTTGTGACTTGGTCTCTCGGTCAACTCGGTTGGACGCATATGGCGCTTGTCACTTTTGGTCCGCTTCTGCTGTAGATTGCACTTTTTAACAAAATGCACGTTTAAATTTTCTTTTTTATTTTTTTTATATTTTTTTTTTTATTATTTTTGAAGTATTTTACTATTTTAGTCAAAACAAAAACATTGTATCGTCGTCGCTCTACGGCATATATTTATTTTATTTATTATATTTTCCTGATTTTTTTTAAAAGTATACTTACAATTCAAATATTGTATAGGAATTATTCTAAGGCATAACAGATAGCACGTACCTGCAAAAAAAGAATACATAGTTAATACAAAAATACTAATAATAATGCAATATTATTCACATTATAATCAAATAAAAAAATCACAGCAAATCAAATGTGAGCAAATAATATATTTATAAAAGTGATTAAATTTAATCTCGCTAGGGAAATAAAATGTAATCTATTGAAAAGGTAAACATTAAAAATCTTTATTTGTACAATATATATATATATATATGTATATATAATTGATGAAGACAGATCATGCAATAAAAATATATGAAGGCGCCAGTGCAGCGCATTAATCATCCATTTACGGGAACAAAGGTTCGACATGAGAAAATGGACGTAGACGTGTTCGAACTTATCGATATCTATTGATAGATATGTACATATTTTTGTGTATATTGCCAATTATCAGTTGCACAACACGAAAGCTGATTCACACGTTCTAATGGAAAGACAAGCGTACATCACTTGAATTTAACAAATAAAAACAATTAAAAACAAAAATAAAAAAAATATATTTTAAAATTATTTTGTATAGGAAACTAGCAGACTGAAAGCAAGCGGGAAACAATAAAAAAAAAATCCACAAACAAACTTAATTAAAAATCAAAAATGTGGTGCACAAGTCAACAAACCACCCACACAGTGGCAGAGGGCAGCGACTGAGGCGGAGGCGGAGACAGCAAAGCAACTGCACAAGTTGAAAAATAACAACCAAAAAAATAAAAAAAAAAGGAAAAATTAAAAATAAAAATAAAAAAAACAAGCGAATTGCACTTCAGCGTACAATGGCCATAAATATGAAATCGTATGCTAAATTAATGCTATTATAGCGGCTAAAATACTACTATGTCGAAGAAAAATGCTTAGAAACGACTAAAAGCAACAACAACAATAACAACAACAACAGTAATAACAACAACAGCAACAAAGGAGCCATATTTGAAGACCTTGTACGTGTGCTGCCTACACAACCAGTTCGCCGTTTCAGTTGATTTCAATTTTGTGCCCAGCTCTGCTCTGCTCGGCTCGGCTCTGCCCGGCTCTGCACTGAGCTGCGCTGCTCCGGTCTGGTCTGGTCTGGTCTGGCCGGCTCTGCGGACTGGCTCTGAAGCGGTGACTTTTTTGTTTCTTAGTTTATATATATACATATACGTACGTATCTAAATATATGTAGGCACTTGATTTGCATAATAAATGCTGCTCCAGCAGCAGCAGGAGCAGTTAATACCGCCAAGTTTGCTGGAGCATATCAAAAGCAGCTAAAAGATGGCTTGCCCAAAAAAAAAAAACCTATCGCTGCAAAATATAGTCAAGATTCGTCAAATGCACACCTAAAAAGTCAGAGCTCGTCTCGGTCAATTATGGCAAATTTCACTCCATTAAAACACACACTTTTGAGCACCCGTAAAAAGTGAATGTCTATCATTAAGAAATTGCTTTTTTTCATGCTTCATCCATTACCAATATGAAATGCTCGCCCAGCTCGCAAAATGATTTAACATTTCCGCTTTTATGCAAAATAATTGCATTTAATTATGACCAAAAATTGACAGCAATTGAACGCCTCGTGATTATCTCACTTGACGTACAAAAGTGCCCCACAGCCAGCGACCAATTAAAAAAAAAAAACCGACAAAAAAACATACCATAATTAGACCAATAAAAACTAGCGACAAATTTTGTGGCTTTAGTTTATTTTTTGCGTGCCAAAAATTACAGTTAATAATGCGTGAATTTCATTAAAAAAAAAAAAAAAATTTAATAATGCCAATTGTGTGGTTTTCAAAATTCCCGTGCCATTCGAAAAGGGCTTGTGTTTTTTTTTTTTTGTAATAACATGACCCAATCCCAAACCAGTCAAAACGACGAGGGACGTGTCAGTTTCTAGACAAGTTGGCAAATTGTTGTGTCCGTATGGAGAGTATGCCTATAATTATACATAACTATAGATTATATGTATGACCAGGTACAGGTGTATATGGGCATTAGTCAGCGCTTGATGTTGATTGCGTAGCACGGTTGTTGTGATTGTTTGCATTTGCAAATAAATAAACAAATTACGCCGTAAACAAAAAGACAGACAGTTGGACAGGTGACTGAAGAGGCGCGGGGGTGAGGCGCATGCAGATAGTTTGTTAGTCGAATCGACTGAAGGTATGACAAATATGCATAGCCGGGCAAAAGGTTAATTATGCACAGGGTATGCACATGGAACTAGTCGCCGGTTTCATCCGTCACTCAGTTCGTCAATCACTGTGCGCTTTACTTACTTGGTACATGAAAATCGTGTTTGTAGTTTTTATTATTATTTTTTCATGTTATTTTTTTTTTTGTTTTTCATTTTAGGTTTTGTTTTCCTTTTATTTATTTCTTTTTTTTTTTAGTATTTTCACTGCATTTTTACAGCCAAACAAATTTTTTGACAAGCAACTGACAGAAATTGACAAGCGCATGAGCAATGGACCGTCAAATGTATGGAGAGCAAATGGAAGGGGGGGGGGGATGGGGCAGGAGTTGGGGGAGGTAAGAGCAACCCGCCAACCATTCCAGTCTAAGAGCAAAAGCAGAACTCTACTGTAATGTGAAAGATGATGATTCCAGCTGTGAAAAGGTCAACATAGAGACCGAGATATTTAGCCAACCATTTCAATGGCCCAGACATGCTGTGTGTGGTTGTCTAGCTGTCTGTCTGTCCATCAGTCTGTCTGTCTCTCTGTCTGCCTGTCTGCCTGACTGCTTGTCTGCCTGTCGTGTGTCGTGCAGAGTTATTGCTGTTACTTGCCTCACTTTCCAATATCCAAAAGAAAAGAAGAGTGCGAGGGCCTGAGAACCGATCGAAGCATTTCTCTCAAAGCCATTCAGAGCTCAAAGAGGGTCGCACTGACGAGCTAATATTGACAAATTAAATGCAGTTTAATGTGTGTTTAATCTGTGCGTTGCTCAGTTGATTGGTTTCGCTTTTAACAGCGACTACAGAGCCCGCCGTGAATCTTCCATCAACATCAACATCAACTTTATCTTTAAAAACTTGCTGTTGCATCATTTTCACATGTTAATTACAATTTTATCATCTTATGTTTGCTTCTCGTTTTTACATAAAACAGCGATTCGAATTGAAGAAGAGCTTAGCAAATATTGAGACTCTTCAAAATGCTTTGCTAATAACTACAAGTGTTGAGCGAAATGCTAAAAATACAATGATGATTCTTGTTACCAAATGGATCAGAGTATATCATATATAAATATTTATAATTTAATTTTGATTAAAAATGGATCTAATAATACAAATGGCACTTTTCTACATGCCTAAACAGATGTTGACAATGTTTCCACTTTCGAGGGAAAATCTTGTTGCTCAAAATGCATCTGCTTGCAATTTGAGGCAACATATGTTAGATTGCTTAGGACCTGGAGCATAAAAAATATACGAAAACCAAAATACACATGTACACAGAACGCATAAGAACGATTTGTGTGTGTGTGTGTGTATGTGTGTTAATACTGGCAGCCGAAGGCAAGGCAATTCAAAAGTCATTGAGGCGCAAAAGTCAAGCATAAATATTTCAAATAATGCTTGTTGGCCCCGACCGAGGCCTCACAACGCCACTGGGCACTAACATCAGCATCAGCATCAGTATCAACATCAGCATCATCAACAGCATCAGCACTAGCATCAGCACTAGCAATAGCACTAAGAAAAATCTATAGCTACAGCAATGGGTCTGGGTCTGAGACTGGGGCCTACACTCTGCCCTGCTCTGCTCTGGTGGAAGGCAGGCAGGCAGGCGGACAACGTTGTGTGGCATAATTTGGTGAGAGTTCGAGTTCAACAGCTGAAAAACGGCCGCAATAAGAGTGCTCTAAACGAGAATGCCAGACTAGCAGTTACCCCGCACACATGATTTCACGACTGCTCAAAGGAACTCATTCTCACTACTAACATATCTCCGAGAAATCTCTGAGAATAAGTTTCTTTCCTTGCCTGCCTTGTTTTTTAAATTTTAATATTCCCAGAATTATAAAATGCTAATCATATTTTTATTTTCAATTTCCATTTAATTACACCCATTCATTTTTTTTATTTCATTTTTAATAAGCTCATGTTTGGATTGTTTTTTGCCAACAGCATCATTTAAAAAGATGTAAATCACAGCAATTGTATGGCAAAAATCAATGTATTTATTTGTATATATTTAAAAGTAAATAATGCAATATTTGTTTATTTATATTTGTGAACCGATTGAACTGAACTTATGCAAACATTGTTTCAGGATGCAAACGATACCAATTTAAAAAAAACTGTAATGTTTACAGGGTATCACAAAGCAATACGAGCACATTAACTTGAAATAAGAACAACAAGAATCAACGAAGTAGATTAGAGCAGAGAGGAGTGTGGAGGGGAGCGGAGAGAAGAGGCAATTGTTGAATAGAGGCGTTGTTGTAATCGTCGACGACGCCGGCGGCGACGTCGCTGATGACCTCAGTTAAAAATAAATAATACTTAACATTTTTTGGAATTAGTTTGCTGTTTTTGGATAGAACATTGTTGCATCCAATCAGCTGTGTGTATGTGTGCGAGTGTGTGTGTGTGTGTTTTATTGAATGTGTATGCATCATCATCAAGCTGTTTGCTTAGGTTGTAAGTTCAGGGTGGCGCTCAGTGTCGCCTCCCATTAATGACGACAGCAACAGAGACAGCGACAGCGACAGCGACAACAATATCGGCATACAAATCATTTTGTCAACTAAACTTGTTCCCCAGCTATATATAAATGTATAGGGTATATATTTATGTAAATTCCTGTACGACATTTATCACCAGAAAGAAATTGATGAACCTGCCATATAAGTGGGGAACTGGAAGTTGGCAGTAAACGTGATTTCAGACAGAGAACATCTGGCATTAATTTAAAATTATAGACAAGGATTCTGTTTGCTTTTGGCTGGTGCAGAATCAACTGTGTGTGGCAGCAGTTCACCGAAACAGAGTAAACAGTTATTAATTTAATACATCATATCATAAATATATATTGATATATAGCTGTATATATATATGTGGGCACAAGCCCATATTGTTTCAGTTTTATTTACTCGAGTTTGCCGTTAAACTAAACAACTTGCACGCACAAGTGTTTCTTTATAGGTTTATATATATATATATATATATATATATATATGCATATATGTATTTATATACAAAAAGACATAAAACCAGTTTGTTTGTTATGCTTTTGATGGTGGTGTGTGTGTGTGTGTTGTAAAAAAAAGTGCCAACTTCATATAATTGTGTTCTATATTACTACGAAATCGAAATCGAGCTAAACTCCCTCCACACACGCGTTGCACGCCAGGGGATGGATGACGCATGCATCGAAAAAGAGACCGGAAATATTTCGATGCAAATCAGAAAAGCGCAGAGCTCATTAATGCATTGTTGTTTATTGCATTAAGAAAACATCTGAGAATTGCCATCAATGACGTCTAAGAAAATAAACAAGTCTGGGCAAAAAAACAACTCAGAAACTAAACGATATTCCTCAACAATATGTTGGAGCACTTAAGCGATCTGGAAGAAGTGTTTACGACTTACAACCATTTGCGTCGCTTGATCAGACTCTGAAAGACGCTGACAATCGGAGAAAAAATATATAAATCGACGGAAGCGCAGCAAAAGATAAAGTCTGCTAAGAGTGTTGTTATTGTTTTTGTTGTTGTTGTTGTTGTTGTTGTTGTTATTGCTGTGGTTGTCTCAAGTATGAAACGATTTGGATCGCTGTCTGTGATGAAACTGGAAGGGAGAGTAGATAACGCATGCGACTAACTAACTGTTAGCACATGCATCGTGTATACATACATAATATAGGTTATCATCATATCAGTTCTCAGACTCGCTCAGGCAGCCACTCAGCACTCAGAGAGCTGACAAGATAAAGCCAGCCGACTATATGACTATCTGACTATCCGACAGACGAGCAGACTTAACAAGGAGACACAAACCCAAATAGCCCAAAACCCAAACCAAAACCAAGGCACAGACGAAAACGGCGACAGAGTCGCAGGCCAGGCACAGGCCAGTTGTGATACTGATAGTGATAGCTCTCTATATATGTGTGTGTGTGTGTGTGTGTGTGTTTGGTGTTTGTGAGGCATATGCCGGTTCGAGTAGCGACTGCTTTCTGTTTTAAATATACCCTTGCATAATGCTTACAATGGGTATCACTAAGTTGTAACTGAGAATTGAGAATAATCCGTGGAAAGAAGTATCTATTGATTTATTTATTTATCATTGCGAATTCTCCATAGAGAATGTTTACTGTGAAATACTTTTTTTAATGTCTTGTTTTTGGTCGACTAATATTAGTTATTATTATTTTATAATGCTCATCATTGATAAAAAAAAATATGTATCGACAAGTATTAGTTTCGACAGAAAGCATCTCTGATACCCACATAGATTTTTGATAGCAGTAAGGGAAAAAATTTCCATATCTGCTAGTTGAGCTCTCTCGACTCAAACTTTCTTACTTTTTCCCTATTAGCAAATTAGTCGCGCACTCTTCTGTTTGTTAACTTCTTTTATTTCATAATTTAATTTTTTTTTGCAATTTTGTTTAGTTTTAAAGTGAAAGTAAGTGGTAAACATATTAATCTAGCAACAATCTTCAACTAAATGTTTTGTAACGCTTAAGCCATAAAAAAAACAAAGCTGACGTTGCGTTCTAAGAAAAAACTCGCATTAACTTTGCCATTTGTTCTTGTTGTTGCTGCTGCACACGCACAAAGAGAAAGACAGAGAGAGAAGAAGAGGGGAGAGAGAGATAAGCTAATGTTTACCCGCTGCCGTTGATAAGCAGCATGGGGTCGACCTCTCCCTCTCCAACAACCTCTTCTTCTTCTTCATATTCTTATTCTTCAACCAAACTTACACGTACCTTTTTGACGCGCTTGCATCTGCTCGGCGGCCTCTCTATGGTGCTAGAGCGAGACGGGTTGTGGCAAAGCCAGACGAGATAAATTAGAAACTCAGTTAAAATAAAAACGCACAAAACAATTCTTATTTGTTATTTAAACACCAATTGACAATTTTTACTTGCTTTTCGCTAATTTCAAATATTTGTGCAATTTTCAATGCGTTTTTTTTTACAAAAAGCACACTTTTCACTTGACGCACATTCGATTTTTGTGTTGTTGTTTTCAACATTTCAATTTCTATTTCAACATGTTATTTTTTTCTTTCCTTTTTCTTATTTCATTCGTTTGCAGCTTATGCGAGAATTTTAGTAATCTAAAACAAAAACACACGCGACGCGCTCTCCCGCACACGCATACACACACACACACACACTGACACGCACTCTCGCACGCACTCTTACACACACTCGCACGCAACGCAACTGGAAGCGAAGCGATCAGAAAACCGATTTTTACGCACTATTTAGCTTTATATTTTCTTGGGTAATTTTTTCCTGAATTTTTCTTTTATGTTGGGGAGGTGTGCGAAATTAAAAAAAAATAAAAGGAATATCTTAACAATCGAAGCGTTTGTTTTGTTTGCAACTGCAATTTCCGCGCTCGTTTTGTTTTTTATTTTGTTGTTTATACGAAAAGCGTTTGCAGTTGTTTTTGTTGTTGGTGTTGTTGTTACAGCAATAACAAACGTTTTCTTTCTTCATAGACTTTTAAGCTGCGCTATCGTTTCGTGTGTGTGTTTCTTTCTTGTTTATCGTATTTTCCTCGATTTTGCTTTTGAAATTTCGTTCACGTTCTCGTCGAGATTGAACGATTGTTGTATGATTGTATGGGAATAATGAATGTTTGTCTCACGCTGCGCGCCGCTCATTCATAAATCGTTCGGTTCCGTTCGTTTCGAGAATCAGCGACGTAAAATTAACTGACGACCCGTCTGCACGTCTGCTTAGCTTGGCAAGCGGTTGCCGACTAACGGTTGCAACCAAACAATCGGCAGCGACGAACGCGATCGTTTCATGTTGCCATCGAACATGTTCCACACGTACGAATGCAACGCCCCATGTTAGGCTTGAGAGCACTCTTTTAACTTAATCTTTGTCTTTGAATTTTTCAAATATTGAAATATTTGTTTAAGAATTAAAAATTATTTGCTTTATATGCATAATTAAATAGCTAAATTCATAGTATTATATAGATTCAATTTAAACCCACTAAATGACAACATGACTAGTGTTAACAGAGTGAGACATAACAGCATAACCGTTTCGATGCGCCAACTTGTTGGCTGTGGAACCAGTGAGCGCCCTTGCTTCTGAACGGCTGGCAGAATTTGTTCATCACCAACGAAAGTAAAACCATATGAGAAAAAGTTTTTTCACACTTTCCAATGTGTACCATAAAACACGATGCAATGATTCTCTCCTCCTCAGTCCATGCATGTATGCGTGCGAGTTTGGTTTTGAGTTGTTCTGCGTTTGTGCGCTCTTTGATTGCGCCCTTCCCGCAATTCTCTTATCCATCCTCCACAGCATTTATTGCCGTCTTAAATCATTAGTTGTTATCACCAAAGTGTCTTCTATCTTCTGTTTACGACTTTCCAGGAAGGCGCCTTAACACTTTCCTCCCTCCCCAATTTAACAGCTTGTTTTATTTGGAGCTTACAAATTTTCTGTCAACATATTTATTTCGATCGAGGCAACATTTGAAATATTCTCAAATGCGACGAGCATTATTTTTTTTAGGCAAAATCTGTAAACGTCGACTTATACTAAAATCGATTAACTATAACATAACAAATATTTAGTTTAAAAATATATTTGCATTTTTAAATTATTGCTTTTTTTTATCAAATTTCATTTCACAATGACAGTGATATTTTATTTTGCCAAGAGGATCTGCGATTACGTAGCACAGTATTGGAGGAAAAAGCGCCGTGTGACATTCAAACGGAGCAGCATTGATCTCGTTCGGGAACGCGACCTGCAGTCCATTGCGTCGAAGATTCCGCTTGAGAACTTTGTGAATGATCTTCTATTTTCCAAGTTGGAGGAGAAGCGGGTCAAAAAACGCCTGACTGCCAGGCAATTTTTGGAGTTACGCAAATCGGCTGTGCGTAAATGGGAAGACCTGTCCGCTGAGCAGAAGGAAAAGTATTTCCGGCTGGCGCAACATCCCGCCCATTTAAGAATCAGCGATTTGGCGCAATTGGCGCTAAAGAGCAGAAAGCTGGCACGCAGCCGAAGGTCAGCGAGTTCCAAGAGGAAGGCGAAGATCCAGCGGAAGATAATCGGAAAGCATCGGTCCACCAACAGCATTCAATGACTCATCAGCAGTACATACTCCCTGTGTTCCCACGTTCCCTGCAGTCAATTTAAAAATTAAAAATTATTTGCTTTATATGCATATTTAAATAGCCATAATTTCGTAATTTTATATAGATTCAATGTATACCCACTAAATGGAAACTTGACTCGTGTTAACAGAGCGAGCCACAGGCAGCTTAACCGTTTCGATGCGCCAACTTGTTGGCTGTGGAACCAGTGAGCACTTCAAAACGGTTGCCAGAATTTGTTCATAACCAACGAAAGTAAAACCATATGGGAAAAAGTTCACCTGCGGTGTTTTTCACACTTTCCTATGTGAACCAACACACACACACACAAGCACAATGGGCAATAAAACACGATGCAATGATTCTCTCCTCCTCAGTCCATGCATGTATGCGTGCGAGTTTGGTTCTGAGTTGTTCTGCGTTTGTGCGCTCTTTGATTGCGCCCTTCCCGCAATTCTTGTATGCATCCTCCGCAGCATTTATTGCCGTCTAAAAATCATTAGTTTTTATCAGCAAAGTGTCTTCTATATTCTGTTTACGACTTTTCAGGAAGGCGCCTTAACACTTTCCTCCCTCCCCAATTTAACAGCTTGTTTTATTTGGAGCTTACAAAGTTTCTGTCAACATATTTATTTTGATCGAGGCAACATTTGAAATATTCTCAAATGCGACGAGCATTATTTTTTTTAGGCAAAATCTGTAAACGTCAACTTATAATATAATCGATTAGCTATAAGCCAACAAATATTTAGTTCATAAGTATATTTGCGTTTTTAAATTATTGTTTTTTTTTTTATCAAATTTCTTTTCACAATGACAGTTACATTTAATTTTGCCAAGAGGATCTGCGATTACGTAGCACAGTATTGGAGGAAAAAGCGCCGTGTGACATTCAAACGGAGCAGCATTGATCTCGTTCGGGAACGCGACCTGCAGTCCATTGCGTCGAAGATTCCGCTTGAGAACTTTGTGAATGATCTTCTATTTTCCAAGTTGGAGGAGAAGCGGGTCAAAACACGCCTGACTGCCAGGCAATTTTTGGAGTTACGCAAATCGGCTGTCCGTAAATGGGAAGACCTGTCCGCTGAGCAGAAGGAAAAGTATATCCGGCTGGCGCAGAATCCCGCCCATTTGAGAATCAGCGATTTGGCGCAATTGGCGCTAAAGAGCAGAAAGCTGGCACGCAGCCGGAGGTCAGCGAGTTCCAAAAGGAAGGCGAAGATCCTGCGGAAGATAATCGGCAAGCATCGGTCCACCAAAAGCATTCAATGACTTATCAATTCTTCGCAATTCTTTTATCCAGTCTGCGCAGTGTTTGTTGCTGTCTTAAATAATTTGTTGTTATATTCAAAGTTTTTTATATTTTCTGTTTAGAACTGGTGTCAAGTGTTGTTATATTCAAAGTGTTTTCTATTTTGTGTTTACGACGGGTGTAAATTTCCAGAAAGGCGTCTGAACACTTTTCTCCCGACCTACTTTAAACAACACCTTGTTTAATTTGGAGCTTACAAATTTTCTGTCAATATATTTATTTTGATCGGAGCAACATTTGAAATAGTATTAAATGGGACTAGCATTATTTGTCTAGGCAAACTCATTCAACGTTAACATTGGGTTAGCATGTCTTAGAAACAACCTGTTCAAAGTAAACAGAAACATATTATTTTTATAAATATATTTGAATTTTAAAATAATTTGTTCTGGCTTTCAAGGACGCATCTGTAAACGGAGTGGCCCCAAAAGCAGACCCAGCAGCAAACATTTTAAGGCACGTCGTTCCCTGCTTTACTCAAACGAAGCGCAAAAGCACTGAATTTGATTTTAAATTCCACGTGTGATGCATGAACAAAATTGGATAAAAAAAAAACAAACACAAAATAAATAAATATTAGCCCTTTTTGCATCACACTTTCCGGTTGAAGTTGCTTGGTTTTATTTGATTTTTGTTTGGTATTCGTCTTTGTGTCTGTCTCCTTTTTTGACGTTGCGGCCATTCCACATCCTTATCAAAGGTGCACATCAACATCAGAGTAATCCCCCCCCCCCCCCCCTCTCCCAACTCCACATCAGTCCGGGTACGTGCCTGCAAGTTGCGGCTTTGAAATTGAAACCTCTGACGTCCCATTGTGTTGAAATCTAAGCGTTGCTCGTGTTGCATGTTGATCGATCGCGTTTTTTATTTCCCTCCTCGTCTTCCTTTTTGTTTTTTTTTTTGTTGTTTATTGTTTTTGATTTCCAGCGAAACGAGCAACGAAAACAAAAAGATGCCACACTGATATATATTTTTTTTTTTGAGCATAGTTTGAATAGTTTTCAATGCCAATGGCAAGAGATACGCAAGATCTTTAATCCCTTTGTCCATTTATAAACTGAAATAGTGAAGAATAACATAAAATACGTATTATATTTATGTTTTTTTTTTGCTTTTATGCAACACGTTTTATTCCATTTGTATTACGTCTGTTTGAGAAATTTGTTTGGTGTTGCAGCTAAAATAAAATAAAAAAAAACATTTGGCAACTAAATTAAAGTGCTTTCAGAGGAATAATAAGTTGGTTTTATATATGCATGGGTATATATATTCGTGATCAGCTTTACTAGTCATGGATATATCCATTTATCCATTCGATGATGAGGTCCTGAATAAAAGCTATCAGTTTTTTTTTAAAGTTATACTCAAAAATACTCAATTAATTGAATGTTGTCCAAGTTTTTTGGCAACTAACTGAAAACAAAAAAAAAAACTATGCAAAGCAAACATTTCCTGTAGTTCAGATTTAAAATGCCTATATAATGGCAAAATCTTTCACCATATTATTTTAATAGGCGATAAGCTCATCCAATTTGTATTTATACTTATATATCAATTTTGCAATAAACATTTTTTTTTGTGGATTTTCATGCGTGTGTTTGTTTTTGAGTGTGAGAATGTATGTGATTGTGTGTGTGCGATAACTTTTTTCACATAATTCTGATTACTCAAATGTGTTTTAATTTATTTATATTTAATTATATTTCAATTTTAAAGTAAATTTGAATAGCAGTTCATTTATGGTTTCCAGCGTGTGTTTGTGTTTGAGTGTGTGTGTGTGTTTGAGTGTGCGTATGCGAGTGTGTGTGTGTGTGTGCGATAACCCTTTTCACTTTATTCTGTTGACGCAAATGTGTTTTATTTATATATAAATTTTGCAGTAAATTTTCAAATCACTTTATGTGGATTTTTCTGCATGTGTTTTCGTTTGATTGTGAGTTTGAGTGTGTGTGTGTGTATGTGTGTGCATGACAGCTGTAAACGCACATTTCACTATTTTGCATAAATAATGCAAATAAAAGCCGATAAGCGTTTGTTGTATATTAGCGCACAGCGGGGAGTTGGCCAATAAAGTCGTACGACGATTTGTTGGGGTTTTTCCCCCGAAGCAGCCATTAGTCGCAGCAAGTGAAAATTGGCATTAAAAGAAGGAGGCAATGCTCGCGCACTCACTCAACGATGGCGACATCGTTCTGTTAATGGTCACACTGCCTGCCCACTGCCCACTTCCCACTGCCCCCTGCCATCGGTATAGTGATGGTGCATTTGGGATCCTCCGCAGTCCTGCTCTGCTGGGGCATTTGGGCCGTTTGATAAGTCAAGTTTTTAATGGCAATGTGCGCAGTTAACTTGATTGTAAACGACCAGACGAGCAGGCGGCTGGGTAATATAAAATCGGTTTTCATTATAGCCGTGGCATGTGAAATTAATATATGCCAGCCAAACAGACAGACGGACAGACGGACGGACGGACAGCAGATACGCAGCAGCCAGCTGAGCTCAGTTAAATCCCCAAATCAAGTTCGTTGCCTAAGTCTTTTTTTTTTTTTTTTTTGATTTTTGTTTGCCAATCGCCGACTGCCTGCTGTGTGTGTTTGTGGCAAAACAAAATCAAAGTCGCTCAAAGCGCACATTAATTCAAATGGATTCTAATCGTGGCGCGCTCATTAATCCAAGCGCCACCCCACGCATGTGGCACAAGCTTGCAAAGCGCAACTTGCAACTTGCAACATGCAGCTGGCAACTTTAAAGGATTGCCAGCGCTTCGTTTTATTGATGGGCAGCAGTTAGCTGCCGGACTTTAGTGGCAACAATTCAATGATAAATAGCACAAGTGGCAACAACTGGCTGCTTGGCTACCGCCAATGTTCTATGACAGCCCAAAATGTGTATATATATTTTTTTTTTCTGTGTGTGTGCCACGTAGCAGGTAGCCAACCCAAACGTCATTGACTATTTGTTTGGGATCCTTGGTCGGTCTTCCGCTTGCGTGCAACTTGTTACTTGTTGCAGGCAAACACGACAAATCTTTAAGTGCTGTTTACCCAGCAGATAAGCCATAAAAAATACATCTCAAGCAGATCCTTTATATGCCAGGCAACAGACAATGACACCTACAAAAAACTGACTTGTGACCAGGAAGACATATTGCTGCGTAAACATTGAAAAAGTGACTCTATATATATATATTTGTATAGTACAAAAAGATATATATATATATATATATATATCACGCTGAAAACTGTGCTATGTGCAATAAGCAGCAGTTGCCGTTATTCAAGTTATGCAAGCCGCCGGGGCAGGGGCAGGGGCCGAGATCTCAAGGTTGCCGCCAGCATTGGGTCAAGCGAGCTGCAAGTTGCAAGCGGCTGCAAACTGATCGCCGTCGTGTGAAAATCTTGTACAACATTAAACGCCAATGAGTAAATACGAGCATAAATCAACTTGACAAATGACTAAATATTCTGTTTGCCGACAACATCACAAAAAGGCAACATGTCGCAGCTGCTCGACGGCAACATACCACGCATCTGCAATAGTATTTTAGATAGTGAATCCCCCTATTTTTTACATTAATCTCTCATTGAATTATGTTACTCTTTATTGCTGATATTTATATATCCAAGTAAAATACAAAGTTTTTGAAAACTTGTTCTCAATTCTTTATTAATGTTCAAATTTATGTAAAATTTCAATCACAATTTTTGTATTTAATAAATACATTTTAGATTTTTCTACAGTTAATGTAAATGAAAACTTGTTCTTAATTTTTATTTATTGTTCAAATTTATGTAAAATTTCAATCACATTTTTTTTATTTAATAAATACATTTTAGATTTTTCTACAGTTAATGAAAATGTAAACCTGTTTTTAATTTTTAATTAATGTTAAAATTTATGTAAAATTTCAATCACAATTTTTGTATTTAATAAATACATTTTAGATTTGTCTACAGTTAATGTAAATGAAAACCTGTTCTTAATTTTAAATTAATGTTAAAATTTATGTAAAAATTTCAAGCACAATTTTTATACTTAATAAATACATTTTAGATTTTTTTTCCGTTTCACTCTAAACTTATTTCCAAGTCTGTATTCTGTCTATGTCTCTTTGTCTCTCTTTTACTGTCTTAGACATTGTTAATAATCCGAAAATGTTTAATTTAATATTTATCGATTTTTATTAATAATTGTTAATTTATATTAACAACTATGTACATATTCAATCACAATTTTTATATTTAATAAATACATTTTAAATGCATTGTTTTATTTTTCTACGATCCACTCTAAACTTATTTCCAAGTCTCTATTATATTTCTTTGTCTCTCTTTTACTGTCTTTGACATTGTTAATAATCCAAAAATGTTTACTTTAATATTTATAGTTTTTGATTATTATTTGTCATACCCGTTGGGTGCACTGACCACAGGGTACAACAAGCGTGCTGTACTTGCTGGTGAACACGGCTCCTGCTGCTGTTGTTGTTTATGCTGTTGTTGTTGCTGTTGCTGTTGCTCTTATTGTTGTAGCACATTGCCATTGTTTCGCCAACGAAATCTGCATAAATGGGTCAGCTTTTTGGCAGCAGCAGCAGTGGCCCATTGGCCCATTGGCACCGGCTCTGCCTTTATGTACTTGTTACGCCCGCCTGAGGTGCATTGAAAGTTGTGCATTTTTTTGTTGTTGTTTTTTTTGTTTTATTTATTTCAGCCCGCAGCTACTGCAACAACAATAGCAACACAACAACAAAAACAACGGACGTTGTTTTATTTTTGCATTTAATTTTTATTTATGGCTTGTTAACCGCTGCTGTCTTTTGACGCCAACTCATGGCTAAAAACTGCTATCAACACCACAGCAGAAGCAGAAGCCGGAGCAGAAGCAGAAGCAGAAGCAGGAGGAGCAATAGCAACCACATTCCAGGAAACTCATATTTCCAGAATTCTTACTGAGTGAGAATCTGACTGGGTGCTAAGTTCAGAGCCGCAATGAAATGTGCAGCCTATGAGCTGTTGCAAATGCGCCGCTGACAACATTAAGCCCAACAGCAACAGCAACAGCAGCAGCAGCAACTGCAGCAGCAACTACAGCAACAGCAGCAACACAGCCGCTGACAGCATGTGGTTGCAAGCAATTGTGTGGAGCCAAATCTATATGCAACGCGTTGACAGAAGCTATAGATGCAACATGCAACTTAGCAAGCCTAAAAGTTCATTCGAGTTAATAAACGCATTATTAATAATATGATTTATTTGGCATTGAAGCACATTGAACACGCTTTGCCTTTTGTGCTGCACCGTCGTATTTAATAGACGGCTTTTTAATGGGTTTAAATGTTGCATTTAGCAACATTTTTGTGTAATTTGCATAATTGTTTCTAAGCTTGAAAAATATTAAATTCATCATTAAATCAAAATCGTCCTGTAAGGCAGAACGTTTTTTTTTTTAGTTTGATTTAAGAACTTATGAAAATCCAAGCTTACAAAACTAAAAACTTTATATTTTGTGCATCCTCAGGAGCATCTGCATTTGCGGAAACAGCTCCGTGTGACATTCAAATGGAGTAGCTTCAATATCGATCGAATGTGAATGATCTTTTTGGAGCTATGCAAATCCGCTTTGAGGAAATGGGAAGAGCTGTCCGCTGAGCAGAAGGAAAAGTATTTCCGACTGGCAATGAATCCCGATCAGCGATGATATCAGCGATTTGGCGCATCTGGTGCTAAAGAGCAGAAAGCTGGCACGTAACCAGAGTTCCAAGTGGAAGGCGAACAATCGTTAGCCCAAGATCCGGCGGAAGACGATCGGCAAGCATCGTTCTACCAAAAGCTTTTAATGACTCTTCACCAGCACATACTCCGTTCCCTGCTGACAATTTAAATATTAAAAATTATTTGCTTTATATGCTTTAGATTCAATAAATACCCACTGAATGTAAACTTGACTTGTGTTGTTGTTCATCACCAAAGAAAGTACACGACTTTCCAGGAAGGCGCCTTAACACTTTCCTCCCTCCCCAATTTAACAGCTTGTTTTATTTGGAGCTTACAAATTTTCTGTCAACATATTTATTTTGATCGAGGCAACATTTGAAATATTCTCAAATGCGACGAGCATTATTTTTTTTAGGCAAAATCTGTAAACGTCGACTTATACTATAATCGATTAACT
Source organism: Drosophila longiperda (assembly GCA_035042125.1). Lineage (NCBI taxonomy): Eukaryota > Metazoa > Arthropoda > Insecta > Diptera > Drosophilidae > Drosophila > Drosophila longiperda. The sequence goes on from JAWNLV010000002.1 coordinate 2,773,879, forward strand.
ATAACATAACAAATATTTAGTTTAAAAATATATTTGCATTTTGAAATTATTGTTTTTATTTATCAAATTTCATTTCACAATGACAGTGATATTTTATTTTGCCAAGAGGATCTGCGATTACGCAGCACAGTATTGGAGGAAAAAGCGCCGTGTGACATTCAAACGGAGCATTATTGATCTCGTTCGGGAACGCGACCTGCAGTCCATTGCGTCGAAGATTCCGCTTGAGAACTTTGTGAATGATCTTCTATTTTCCAAGTTGGAGGAGAAGCGGGTCAAAACACGCCTGACTGCCAGGCAATTTTTGGAGTTACGCAAATCGGCTGTGCGTAAATGGGAAGACCTGTCCGCTGAGCAGAAGGAAAAGTATTTCCGGCTGGCGCAGAATCCCGCCCATTTGAGAATCAGCGATTTGGCGCAATTGGCGCTAAAGAGCAGAAAGCTGGCACGCAGCCGGAGGTCAGCGAGTTCCAAGAGGAAGGCGAAGATCCAGCGGAAGATAATCGGCAAGCATCGGTCCACCAAAAGCATTCAATGACTTATCAGCCGCACATACTCCCTGTGTTCCCACGTTCCCTGCAGTCAATTTAAAAATTAAAAATTATTTGCTTTATATGCATATTTAAATAGCCATAATTTCGTAATTTTATATAGATTCAATGTATACCCACTAAATGGAAACTTGACTCGTGTTAACAGAGCGAGCCACAGGCAGCTTAACCGTTTCGATGCGCCAACTTGTTGGCTGTGGAACCAGTGAGCGCTTCAAAACGGTTGCTAGAATTTGTTCATAACCAACGAAAGTAAAACCATATGGTAAAAAGTTCACCTGCGGTGTTTTTCACACTTTCCTATGTGAACCAACACACACACACACAAGCACAATGGGCAATAAAACACGATGCAATGATTCTCTCCTCCTCAGTCCATGCATGTATGCGTGCGAGTTTGGTTCTGAGTTGTTCTGCGTTTGTGCGCTCTTTGATTGCGCCCTTCCCGCAATTCTTGTATCCATCCTCCGCAGCATTTATTGCCGTCTAAAAATCATTAGTTTTTATCAGCAAAGTGTCTTCTATATTCTGTTTACGACTTTCCAGGAAGGCGCCTTAACACTTTCCTCCC
>JAWNLV010000002.1:5780000-5945362 GCA_035042125.1 Drosophila longiperda
CAGGCCGCATTTCCTATGAAGTGTTAACATGCGATAACAACAGCAACAGCAACAACAACAACAACAACAACAACAACAACAACAACAACAACAACAACAACAACAGCAACAACAAAAATATATACAAATACTGATGATGAGCCAAAAGATTTTGTGCTCTAAGCGCAACATTAGATGTGGACGCGTGATACTTGCAAAAATACAATTTTCTAGAAAATACACGAAATTCACAATTGTTTTAATTTACATACTGCTGACTATTTGTTAAACAAATATTTATTACAAAAAAACATAAACAATAAAACACGTTCCACATAATCCGAGTGGCAACTTAATTATTGTTTATTATCGAGTTTTGCGAAGCGCTCAAGTCTTAAATCGTCTATTTGTTTGTCTTTTATCATATATTTAAATATGAATACACATTTTTTTGTCCAGTGTGTTCGTGTCACGTTGGGAAACACAAGACTCGCTCAACTGGTTAACTAGATTCTATCCCCATCTTTTGAACTCTAAATGTATTTACCATTTATTGCTCTGTCATTTGGCATTGTTTCGGTTTTGCAGTCAGTTGCCATCGCAGTAAATGAAGTGAAATGGCTTGAAAGTGAAGATAAACCAAATCAATGGTTCCGGCATTTTTCATCTTCATCTTTCACATCTAAAGTTTTTTTTTTTTTTTTCTTCTTTAAGCGATTGTAACATTAGACTTAAGTAAATGTTGCATCACTCAGGGACTTTACTTAGTTTCTGCGGTTTTCTTATGCATCTCTATTATTTTGTTATTTTTCTTTTTTAAAGTGCTCTCCAAAGAATTTTAATTGCTCTTTTTAACAGCACAAAATTCTTTTCCATGCTCGTAAACTGGCGTAAGAAATTGTTGTGGCGGGCTGCCTTTTGGCGGGATGGGGTGTAGTGTGTGTGTGTGTGTGTGACATAATTGGCGACCGCTGTGCCGAGCTGTGTTGCCTGTTGGTTTTCGCTGTCAGGACCATAAAAATGTGTAAAGTATTTCGTACTATATATGTTTATATATAGAAAAGAACAAGTAGCTTTTATTTGCCACAACTTAAAGTCACCTTACAAGCGTCCTTTTGGTTTTGCTTAAAGAATTTTAATTTCGCGCCGAAATGTTGTCAACTTTTTTGACATTTTATGTTGGTTATTATTTCTTCAAGTTTTCATATTTTCCTTTATTGCTATTTAAATAAAATGTGATTTCGTTTTCGCTTTCGTCCTGAGGCAACTAAAAGTTGTTTAACTGACTTTCTTTTTTGGGCTGTTTTACTTGTGAAATAAATCATAGTAAGGTAATCTGCTGGATTTCGCTGAGTCACTTAGCTTTGTTTACCGTCAACTGTCATAGCACACAATGACAAGGGTTTTTTTTATTTGGTTCTTTTATAAAGTTAGAATCAAATGTATTCGACTAAGCATATGCCTTACTAACATATAAATTGATATAATCAATTGAGATAAACTAAATGAGAATTGGGTGAAATATTAAGTCAGCTTTTGATTTTATAAAAATCCTGCCAAAATAATCCAATAGGCTATAAATCTAACTGATTTTTTTGCAGTTGCTAAAAGTATAATCCTTTAAAATAGGCAAACAATTTGATGCTTTAAAAATTGACTTTTTGTCCCCTTGTTTTCGGGGATACAATTCAATTTGTGTGACATGGCCAGGAAAAATGGTCAAATGTTTTTTAACAATGTCATTTCCTTGATGATTTCTATTATGTTTCTTTTTTTTTGGTGCCTTGAAAAATGCTGATTGAAATGGAGGAAGAGCAAATCCTGCCAGACTATGGTCTGGCAATGGGCCTGCTTCTCAGCTCTGCCTTTGTTTGCTTTGGCATTTTTTATCTTTCTGTGTTGTTTCGTATTTATTTTTGTTTTTTTTTTTTTTTGGCTGATTTGATTTTGTTTCCTCGGCCAGCCATTGTCCTTGGCTGGTTTTTTTTTTTTTGTAAATGTTCGCACTTTAATCAAATGCCAGCTAATCTTTTGGGCAGCAGCACAACGGTGTTGTTGGTCCCCTGAGGATTTGTTGTCTTAGTGTTTCAGGGCAACAAAGTCGCTTAACGCATTATGTATAAGTCATGTGTTTGTTGCTGTTGTAGCACTTTGTGGCCTGACAGAAAGCTGGACCACTCGTAACAAATACCAAAAATGTTTTTGGCCCATTGTCTATGCAGACAAAAGGGGTATAACTAACTGACCCGTTAGGGTTGACTTAATTGAGCTCTTACACAATGCAAAGTTGCGTGTGGAATCTCTGAACTACAGTTTGCCTGGCTGCACAATGTGGCCAGCATCAAGTGTGCAAAGTACTCAAATTATAATTTAATTAAACTGTGAAACACTATGCATATTTACTATTTCCATAGTCTTAAACCCAAGACATGGACTCACACACACACACATACACACACATACACAGCAGAAATTCTACATCAATTTTAGTTGCATACCAGACTCTCAATATTCAGTTTGCAACTGGTCTTGTTATTGCTGCTTTACATGTGCAACAATATGCCACAACACAATGGGGCTAGTCGTGCAGCCAGTTCGTGCAACGAGCCGTATGAGTGTTTACTGCAGCTACACCATACTCTCCATTCAAGGGCGAAAGGGGGCAAGCTTTTGTGGCAATGTGTTCGCTTGGCTTATTATGCCATGCATTGCATGCAAGGCCGCTGCAAATCATGACAAATGACAGCATAAAGAAAGTTACAATATCTTAGTATATATATATATATATATATATATATATGTGATTTTATGCAAACACGTAATATACACAATAATTTAATAGAAGTAAATATCTTTTCAGTTTATTGTAGTTAATACTCTATTATTCTATATATATTTAACATAAAAAAAAATAAATAAATAAAATAAAAACAATCTTTTCACTTACAATTTTAAATCGGTAATTAATTTTTTTAAAATAGAATTTGATATAGAGCTATTAAATAAAAAATGATTTTTTGTGCAGTGTAATTATGCATGTTATTTTAGTTAAAAAAAAAGAAATAAAAAAAAAACGTATATTGTCTATGCATTCATTGTTGATGTTTTTGTTGGTGTGCAAACAATTGTTATACACACACTTTCATTTACTTACACACACTTACACTCACACACACACACACACACACACTTATTCGCACGTGTCTTTTGTTTGACTTGCCTCGTTTTGTGTTTATTTATTTACTCAACTTTATGTCGCCTTTCTGTGTTTATGGTTCATAATGTGTTTATGCCAAGTGTTTATCCAATAACTTTTTTTTTCCTTTTTGCCCACAGTTTTGTTGCTCACAGGCTCTCCTTAGAAACATGCTACTTGATAAATTACACATACGACGCATTTAAATGAAATACCATTATATAAATAAATGCACCCGCATCTGATAACTCTATAGGGGAATTTATCTGAAACTATTGTTAAATGTTTTTTCGTATAGCTTTTGACATTGACGGAACGGCCCTGCATGGGCCCGAAATCAAAAACGATAAACATTAAAAAAAAAAAAAAAAAAAAAAACAACAAGGTTCACGTAGATATCTGAGAGGTTCTAAGTAAGTATTCAATAAATTTACACATTATACTTATTTATTATTTATTTTCTCTAATTTGATTGTCAACGTGCGCTAACAAATTCTACAAATTGTTATTGAAAAACAAATAACTTAGAAAATCAGTGCTAATCATGTTTATTATAAAAAACACTCAAATAGCTGTTGCACATTTAAAAGCAGAAAAAGCTGAATTTTTACTAATGAATACAATGTAATAATTAAGTTAAAGCTGAGAGACAAAGCCTCTATCCAATGATGATCAACTTTATATTTTAATTGAATTCTATGTGAAGACAAATTATTGTTTTCAATAACTGACTAACATATTTTGAATCAATGGGATATAAATTAAAATAACTATTTGTCAAAGTGATATAAATTAAAATAACTATTGGTCAAAGGCTTGGCAAAAACCACAGCTTTATAAACCACAAAATAAACACAAATTGGCAAAAATATATGTAAGTGCTTAGAAATAAATACAATTAATACAGCAATTATAAGTTTGTTGTTGTGGCAATGATGAAAAGCAATTTGCACTTAAAATAATAAAAGAAAATGCAAATTCAGTTAAAAAATACAATGCAATTTTTTGAAATTAAATCAGTCTAAGTAATCAGTAATAAGAGCATTGCGTTTTCGATATTCCCAATTCTTTCCAGAAAATGTAACAATCTTAGCAAGCAAAACACAAAAGCTTCACACATTTTGAACGCTGATTATTTGCGCTGCGGCCTCCAGGCCAGAATATATATATCAGCGAGCAGCTCCACAAATTGGCAGTTGGAAAACGTGAGGCAGACAGGTAACAAGTAACAGCTAACAGCAAACAGGTAACAGCCAACAGTTTGTCATGAAACGTATAATTATCGCAATTAGCCTGCTGGTTCTGTTGACAACTGTCAGCGCTAAGCAAGAGTGAGTGTCAAATGAAGAAAATAAAGTGTGAATTGAATTACGAGTGTCAAAAATTCCGTTTTAGTATAGCTTCGAGTGAAGTGTTCAAGCTGGGCTACAATCCCACATATGATATTTGGTATTTTCTCCCAACTGGACGACCAGATGATGTACCCAACTATGTTAAGGATGCCTACGAGGAGAGAAAGGTTGGCGGCGTTTGCTTCAAAACTCCAGATACTTGGTTCTTCTGTGCATCAGGAAAGAAAATAAATCCCAAATAATATTTGATATATTTCAAACTCACAGCAAATTGGTCCAAAATTGTCACATTTAAGTAAATATACAAGCAAAATGAATGCAATAATAATTTCTGTTACTTAGAATATACGTTTATAATAAAAAAAAAATAATAATAATTATAGATTCACGGCCGCAACGAATATAACTTTTAATTTTGTACATTCCCAGTGCCGTCACGGCAAGTTGCTGTAATTAGATAGAATCTCTGATAATTGAGAACACACTTTACAACTTATAAAATTACTACAAATGGAAATTTAGCTACGGCAACTAAATAATTTTTATTTTTGTTAAAAATCATTTTGTGTTACGCATCAATTGTAAATATAGATAACGTAAACCAGTCATGAACAAATTGAATTTTTAAATCAATATAAACAATGTTTTGATCAATTATTATTTGTAGAAATGATATACGTAGAAAGTCAACAACATTTTATATCTCATTTCACATAGCTTGTTAAAGTTGAAGCAGACAAGCAGACCAAATTGAAGCTTCCACTGGCATTATTATATTTACTTTTTGGCGAAAAAGTACAACAAAATGGACAATGTTATTGCAACACTGTGAATTTACCAGACAGTTCGCATACATTTGACTGCTCCCCCCAAAAGCATTTCTTGCAATGTTTATATAGTGTATATACATCTTCTTCTTTATTTATTTATTTATTTTGTTTTTTATTTTTATTTTTTTTTTGTGGCACTGCAGCACGCAAAGGAAATGAAATATGAAATAATTTATGAAATAAGGCGGCAACAGCTGCATTGCTAGGGTTGTGCAGTCAAAATTTATGTTTTGTTTTTTTTTTTTTTATACATAGAGTACATGAGACAGCAGTGAAAGCGACTTTTTGATGGCTTACTTATTGTTATGGTTATTGCTATTGTAAGCGTTAAGTTCTCTGACTTTATTAAAGTCAAACCAAAAGTTGAGCGCTGACAGGCAACCAGCACTAAGAAAATAGCTAGAAACCAACAAAAAATACAACTAGAAATAGAGACGAGAAGATAACCTGTAATCAGTATTTTATTTTAATTTAATTGATTTTTATTTGTATTTTATACTTGTGTTAAGTTGTATTTTTGATTACTGTAAGTTTTCTATTAGTATCTTTATGTTTATGTTTTGTTCTCAGCAAACTTTGCCATAGACAACCCACTTTATGGCTACAGGGTATAGAATGTCTAAAATTCCTATCAAAATGTTCAACAAAAACTAGAGCAGACAGCAGCTGCAAAATGAAGTGCGTGAAAAAGCGTCGATTTGTTATTCTTGTTTCTGCTTGTTGTGCACATACACACACAAAAAAAAAAAAAGAGAGGAGGAAGTCCTGCCAAGTTTCCGACAACTGTTGTCATTCGTGCCGAATTCTCGGAAGCCGTGCCAGAAAAAAAAAACACAAGAAAAAGCGAAAAATTATGAACATTTCAAAATTAAAGAGCAACCGGTACCAGGCCACATATGTTGCCACAAATGTATGCAACAATTGGAGAATGTTCTCTGCCTTGTAAAAGTAACTGAAATATTGAAAAATTGCTAAAACCTTAACTTAATCTTTTCTTATGCTAAAATTTGTGTGTTGAAAAAGTTTACCAAAACTTTTTAGCTATGAAAAAAGTTCTTATCTAATATTGAACCAACTAATTGGATTCTATTTTCGTTTATCATTTTATTTAAAACTGAGCAAAGTCAATAAGTATTGATAGTTTTGAGTTGACAGGTTCGGCATTCAAAGTTTTTTTAATATGTTGAATTGAAAATTTTGACAAACACAAAAAGTTTTCGAGGCATACCACAAAAAACTCTTTGCAACTTATCAAATTGGCATTCGAACTGTGCAACTTTTGTGTGTGTGTGTTACAAAGTCCAACATAGACAAACACACACAGATGCAAAATGCACACACACACTCTTACAAATGGCCGCTGTAGATAAATGCAAATATTTATGATTCACCAAACATACATATAAAAAGTAAAGAAAAACGTTTTTCGGGTATTGCCTTATGTATATTTCATCATCATTCACACATCTTCAACTATCACACATTTCATAGAATGAAATTGAAATTGTTTTCAGAGTTGCAATTTCAACCAGACCCTTTTGGCCCTATGCAAATATAGTTTTAAACTTTCGAGATGAGTTTTTAGAAATTTTTAGCACGATACAAAATCACGCTAAAAGTGTAAAACTACTTTTGCCAAAGATTAAATGCCGTTTTTCACTATAAAAAATTAACATCTCTAACATTTTTATATATAATATTGTATTCATTTCATATCAGCTTTACTCACGCTGCCATATCTAAGTTAAATTGATATTTAGCACTTGCAAATAATTGCGTTTGTATACATTTTCATGCCTATGAATTTTGTATTTGCCTAAGCGCTTTTAATTGTTTTTTCCGAGTCGATTGGTTCATATGCACTTTGCCAGATTACATTTGCCAGCGGTTACGTTTGGGGTTGTGATTTTTTTTTTTTGAAAATGCTGAAGTTGTTGCCAACGATACAGCAATAGATCATAAGTCCCTCTTTGTTTTGGACAGCTAGATGCTTCATAAATATTTATGCATTCTCAGAATATGATGCAAAAATGCAGCTTCATAATAAAAGAAATCCAAGCAAAAAAAAAAAAAAAAAAAAAAAAATTCTATATACATAAGAGAAATGCCAGCCAAAGCGCAGAGCAATCAAATCAAATAAGGACAGCAGTTGGAGGATGCAAATGGATAAGTACAAAGCAGCGAGAGTAAACGAAGAGCAAAAATCGCTGTGGGGCAAATCCAAGCTGGAGCAGTGTGAAAATTATGCACGTAAAGAAAAAGGCAGCCAAACAGCATCTGTGTGGAGCCAGACACAAAAAGATTCCAGATCCAGCATTCTCTATAAAGTGCAAGCGAAGTATGAGAAATGTGTACATGTGACATGTTTGGATTGCATATTTTCTCATTTTTACCTGGTCAAACAGCACATGACAAATATGCAAATGCCATATAATGACGCTGCTGATGGGCTCTTAGCCAGCTCCTGATGGGAGGGTTCTTAGCCAACTCCTGATGGGAGGGTTCTTAGCGAGCTGCTGATGGGTTCTTAGCAAGCTGCTGATAATGGGTTTTTGCTGGGGAGTACGTTTTATTAACGTTTGCAGTTAACTTCAGTACTGCAAAAAAATCACTGAGCAAGGCATGAGACAGCAGAAATGTTACTGAGTATTTAAAACAGGAGACAGCTTCATTAATTGAGCTTTAAGACTTAACATCTTAAGAATTCGAGTGCTTTCTTAATGCTCGCTTGAGTACTGAATAATTGGTTTTCTAAACGGCAATTTGCAAGTGCATTTGGCCAGAAGCAAAAGGTATATGCCTTACCTTTATGTGGTAGCATTTATGTTTATGCGAATCCGTTTCTGCTCGCAATTGTCGCATACAATTTGCATTTCTTCGGTTGGCACAATTTCGAATGCGCCATAAAGTTTGTCCCACAATGATATGGACATATTTATATATATAGATATATATACATATCTATGTATGCAGAGGTGCGGCACACCCAAGTGGCGTCACTCTTTTGTTATTGTCGCACTGAGGCTTGGTTTTTGCGACTGTTGCTTGCCCCAGCCACACAATTTTCAGATCGTTTTGTGCCGGATATTTACGATTTACACGTATGCGAAATGCAGCGGCAACAACAGAAATAACAAAAAACAACAGAAATGGCCTGCTGCTGCTGCTGCTGCTGTTGACTTGGGCGTTACTGGCGGGCGTTAATGGCTTCGTGTTGTTGCATGACAACAGTAACAATAACACAACAAGACAAAAAGTCTGACAAGGGTTGACAAATGTGGATTCCCTGTATATGATTTTTTTTTTATTTAATATTCAATGCATTTCTTTTTCTAAGCGACATTGGAATGTAAAGTGAGAAAAATACTTAGACTGAAATTAATATTTATTTTAAGTTTGTATTTTCATATGTGATTTTTAAAATGTTATTTTTGGAATGTAAATAACTTTATGGGACACAAAAAATATTTCTGTAATTATATAATTCATATGCAACAAAGTTAAGCCAGCCTGCGAGAGCAGCATAGGTAAAGGGTATATGAAACAACACAGTGGTGCAACAAAAAGTGTCTATATAGAAGAGCTATGGCAAATGGTGTGCAATGCGCCGGATTGCGCCCTTAAGCATGCAACACAAGTCGCCTTGACAACTATTGTGACGATGCCATTGAAATTCAATTTTGTATGCTGCGTGCGGTGTGGCACAGCTCTCAGCTTAAAGCATCCAAAGAAAAGTGGCCAACCTTTTTTTTTGCACGTGTGAGAAAGAGAGAGAACGAGAGAGAAAAAGAGAGAGAAAAAAAAATGGTAGGTTGAGTTTTGGGCCGTTTGGTATCTTTACGGTTTCTCACTTTTGTTTACAGCATGCGCAATTTTATGCACAACACACACACAACACACACACAACACACACACAAAGCGTTTCGCACAACGCGTGCTTCTGTGCAGCACAATTGCGGGCAATTTTTAATTTATTGCACCACACGTTACCGTTGAATGTGGCACGACATGGCACAAACACTTTTGCTTGAATGGAGCCAAGTCTTCAAAGTGCAATTAGCTGTTGGCTCGCCAGCCACTCAAGTGGAAAACGCATTGCAACTGGCCAAATACTTGACGACTGCATCGATTTCGAATGTTAATTGAATATTATTTATGAATACAGAAATCGAATATGATTCGAATTGTATTGGCTGCTGTCTGAAAACCACAAACAGATTTATTGCTACTTGTGACTTATTTGTGAATTAATATCAAGCTTAAAAATTGTGCAATATTTTTTATGTTAACCTCAATTTAAAAGTTGAATTCAGAGGTCTGTAAATTTTTGGTGTGGTAAACATAAATCTTGAAAATATTACAAATACCACAGCTAAATAATGATAAATGGAGCACTGCTCCGACTACTGTTTTGCCACTTTTCATTTCTGGCCTAGTCTTAAATCAAATCTATTTAAAAGTCATTAACCAAAGCCGAAAGGTCCTTTTCAGAGTTGAGCAAAAAAAAAAAATCATCAGCCAAGTGAGAAATTTATGCCAAACTAAGAAAAAATATGCTAATTTTTTTGTGGTATTTTTGTTTACTGTTTATTGGGGCCAAAATCCCAATTTTCCATAAAAAAAAAATGGGAACACATTCACAAATGCTCCTTAGAGCAAATTGCCCAGTTGCCCAGCGGCTGCGGTTATTGCTGCTCCTGTTGCTAAGTGGGGATTGGACAACGTGGCTGGTGTTTGGCTGCTGATGCGAATCTTGATTCCGACACTTGCAAACAGAATCATAGACAGACATAGGCAGACTAACACACACACCACAGAATCAATATGCATTGGAATATGTTCAACTGTTGAAGGATATTGTCTGAGCTGGGTTTTTTTTATGCAACTGTTTGGGGCAAGCGAGCAGGCATTTGCATAAATAGGCAATGACAGGTGCCGTAATAGTCCTGATTAGCATTTACTTAGTATATTTGTCATATATATATATATATATATATATACCTACATGTATGTACATATATATATGTAAGGTGGCACAAACCTAATTATCTACACTTTGCTGTTGTGAAACTGAAATTGAGAGGGATTCCAAATAAATCCCAGTGCTGCATCAGCGCAAAGTCCCAAATCCAATAAGTAAATCCGTATGCCAAACACACAAAAAGAACAAAAAATAAAAAATAATAGAAACAACACAGAAAACTTATTTTACGCACGTCGAATATTAAATTCTCTTGTTTGTTATAAGTGAACTAATCTTTGGTTCCACAAAGGAAAATGACTACTTCGCTTTGGAGACACGACTATTTCTACTGACAAAAGTATAATACCCTCGGTAAGGGTATTTAGCAAATGAGTTGCCATGACTTTAATATTCAGTATAACCCACGCAGACACACACTTTTGTGTCCCCACATAACATAATAATAATAAGACTGGGGAATACACACATAAAGTGTGAAAAATATGTATGAATTCAGCTGCTTATATTATTCGATTATGGCACATCCTGTTAGGGCTTGCAAAAGTATTAGAATATAAAAATAACTTTCTATTTTCAATTATGAATTTCATGAAGTGCCTAGTGGGATTAAAGAAACTAATATACATTAATTAAGTAGGTTTATTTAAGCCAATTTAAATTTGCTTAGTCACTGAGTATTATATTTTGAATTTTTATAACTCATGCAAATTTGATACAGGGAATCAGAAGACAATATAAACCAAAACAAAAAGAAGCACTTTGGCGCCTGATGTTATTAAAAGTAATTAAAATACAGCGCATATTTGATAAATTACTTTAAGCCGATGACAAAATCGACACCATGCCAGATGTGATTAATTAATGTTGACAATGATTAATGATTAATGATGAATTGTCACATCTATATGGGAATGAGCGTTTCTTTTGTTTAATATTAAGTGGGAATTTGCGCATTTACGTAATACAATATGGACATAAAACTTGCATTTGTTGATAAGCTGGCTTAACTATATTTTTTTCTTCTTTTTTCTGATTGATTTCAATAACTGTCAATAAAAATAGGCATGCCATTATGTAGTCTGATTTAGTACAATTAAATGAAAGAGAACAACTCAGATATATATATATATAGTAAAAGTGAATATTTGCAAATCTAACATTTGCTTATTTTAATTGAGAAAATTGCCCTTGTCTGTTATAATTAAATGAATATTTAACTTAAAGTCTATTGAATATGCCAAAGCAGCTTTTATGCAGCTTGAAGCAACTAAAGAGAAAATATTAATTACTCAATTTATTCGGCCATAAAGTAACTCAATTGGTTAGGCATTTTGCAGTTATTTCTATACCTCAAGCAGCTTATATATAAAAGACTAGCTTAATAATAATAAGATAGTTTTCAACACATTGAAATTAAAGTCAATATGTAGTCAATAATAGCAACAACAGTCAAAACATCAAATTTGCATAGCTTTTGTACAAAGTTTTGCACGAGCCTCATTTAGATTTTGTTGCTATTATGCTGCAAGAGTTCAGGGTAAAAACTCTCGAGTTGAGTTTTTCTGCATTTGACGGACTCTGAAAATTGATGGCGACGAACTGTTCTGTAGTCGACTTCATCTCAGGCAAAAAACAAAAAAAAAAAACTAAAACAAAATAAATGAAGACTGAAACAGCGTTAATATTCAAAAGCGCACAAAACTTTTCGGCCTCAACTGATGCTCGAGTGCATAACGGAAATGTGAAGTATCCGGAGTTGAGAAAACTTTTTGCGCACTTCACGTTCCACAAATTTGCATAGAACATAAATAATATTTCAAAACTCTTGCAAAAAAAAAAAATAAAAAAATAGTGTTTTTTTTTTATTTGTTGGATTTTTAGACAAGTGGTAAATTTGACCAGCCTTTGCCATTTTTTTTCTTGCGGTTTATTGCGGCTTGGATCTAAATTAAAAGTTGTAACCCGAAATTTTAATACACTGCACTTTACTAAATGTCCACAGTGCGAGGGCGACAGAGCATAAAACGATTTAAGGATGGCAAAACGTTGCACATACGTCGTGTGCTGCATGCAGCATATTTTAATTGGCTTGCCACAACGTTAAGCTTTGCTTTTTTTTTATGTGGCGCTAGTCAATTTGGCGAAGTTTGCGACAGAATTGCATGTGTGAAGAAGTTTGAAGGATTTTGATTTGGCATCGGTTTGATAAAAAAAAAACTTTAGATGCTTTCAGTTTTGTTGGGGTATTTTGGTGCTTTTTGTTTGCATTTACTTTTGGGGTTAGTTGTTGACTGGGATTATTGTGCAACTTTGTTGTACAATTTTCAACGCTCAAAATAGCTCTTCCAACAATTACAATGTCTGTTAAGTTGGCCCCAACCCCACACAAAAGGGGCGCCAATTCGAGACGACGCAGAATTTTGCTCACTCGCATTTTATACTAGAAAAGTGTTTGCAAATTTTCTGCGCTCCCAAAAGGTAAAAGTTTAGGTTTTAATTAGTTTTAGTTGCTTAGCGGCAAGGCAATTTGTTATATGCGGTTTCAGTATAATGCATAAATCTTTAGAATTCTGTTGTCTACTTTTAGCGAGTTTGGTTATTATTATATTTCTCTGGTGCGACTAATTGGATGAAACTTGTGCAAAACGTTTATTTTTAGCAATTTGCAAAGAAGCGGAAAAATTCGATACTAACTACTGTGTGGCAAAAATGTATTTTTACTGCAATTTTACAAAACTGGGTCAACAAGCGGCAAAACTTTTTCCAAGGATGTTTTGAAAATATTTGAATCGTTATTTTGATTTTCAATTGACATGACTACAAACAGCTGTCAATCAACTTTTTTGTGGATTTGCTGGTTCTACTTGAATAGACTCGACTGACTAAACAAAATGTAGTAAAATATATGCAAGAATTTACTAGAATAAGTAACAACAGCTACGATTTGGAGAGTTTTAGATGCATTTAATATGCCTTAACAAATAAACTCAAGTTGACATTTGAGTTCTAAAAGTCAAATGCAACTTGAGATATTAGAGTGAAACTTTATCTGGAATATCTATTGAATGTTTGACAAGATACTCACTTCAGCAATATACTCACGAGCACGTTTAACGAGCGAGTGTTGCACTGTTTGTTTGAAGACAAACAGAGAGAATACTATCAAATAATGCGCATTTCCGCATCCGCTTCATATACAACAAATATAAGCTATCTGCCAATGTCTTTTGCTTTTGCTACCGAAATCGCATATGTTGCTGACTGACTGGCTGGCTGACTGACAGCCTGTGCCTGTTATCCTTTGCCGCGCAATGTCCTTGCAAGTGTTTTGCGAAATATACAGTTACCAGTGTAAATTGCCAGGGGCAAGTTTGGTGTTTGGTGGCAATGCTTGCGCGTCTATTCTGTCTGCATTTGAGTGGAAGTTTGAGACTTGACTTTACACGCACACACATGTGAAATGAACTGACGTGCATATATGTGCATGTGTGTGTGTGTCTTGTGTGTGTGCCCGCTACTATTATGTTGTGGCAGGACAAACAGCAGCCGTTGCTAGCTATACATTAAGAAATCAACTTAAGACGCGAACGTCTTTTGTTGGCTACAAACATGTGTGTTCGAGTGTGTGTGTGTGTGTGTGTGTGTGTGTGTACACCACTCATCGGATGATGCTGTTGTTGGGTGCTTGCCCCACGGTCTGTTTGCTAAAGTTGTGCTCTTCATCGCACATCGTTGTTGTTCTTACTGCAAAATGTTCAAAAAGCTACAACATAAACATAAAGTTATTATATAAATATGAAGTAGCTGCTCTTTGTCTGGGTTGCGAGTGGGTGTACGTCGATTCAAAGTGGCCGTAACGCCTTCACTGTTTCTGGCACAAAAGCCCCCCAAAAGTATTACAATGTTTGTAGCAGTCGCCTTATCCCAAAAGGAGTAACTGAGCCAAAGTTTTGCCACTGCAAAAATTTGGCTTTGGGGTTTTTTCGCGTGTGGTTCGATTTGGTTTTCTCGGCTTTACTAACTTTGATTATTTTTCTTCTTTTTTTTTTTTTTTTTTTTGTTTGTTGTTTGCGTTGCCTTTTGTCATGCAGCGGACGTGAATTATGCGGCAGATTGAGTTACTGCCCAGGCCGTTGGCTTATTTACAGCTCAGTTTGGTCAAAGCACTGATGACAGCAAGATTTATGACTAGACTTAAAAAAATGCTGCCGAGACTTGGCCATAAGTAAGTGGACAAAGTTAGGCATTCAACGCCAGTTACAAGTAATATAGTTGAGCCCTTATAGAATTTCACATTTCAATAGTTTCCCAGATTTATATGTAATAACAGCAAAAATGCTACCTGTAAAGTGTATTAAGCTGCACACAAATTACTTGCAAGCTTGAATTAATCAGTGTTATTCGCTATAAAAACTATAATATATTCAATCTAAAGTGCATTCGAATAATGCAATTTAATGCATTTTATTTGCCACCAAATTGATACTTTCCATATTCAATTTAAACAAACCAATTTGGCATAACAAAAACTCTTAAAATGCTCACAAACGCTTTTTCACACACACAAACACGCACACACACACATAGAGACACACCCTCGAACACACACATTGTTGAAAGCAATGCAACCGCAAAATAAATAACAACAAAAGACCAAACACCAGGGCCAAAGCCATTACTCATACGTCATGTGGCACAGCCAAAGGGAATACAAATATAAAATGCATGTTGAAAAATACAACAAAACAAGAAAAGCCAAACAACTCAATCGCAAAAGCCAAAAATAAATAAAAAAAAAAAATAACCTGGGACAACTATGCGCGTGGATTCAGATTGGGTTTTGGTTTGCCAAGTGGATCAAAAGCGTTGCTGGCTGCAGTTTTGTATTTAAGTGGTGGTCGGTGGTTCAAAGGTTGCAGCTTTTGATGATTTGGTGCTGTGTTTTTCTCAAATACACACACACACACGCACACACACACGCACACACACACACACTTGCACACACACACACATACAAGTGACTTGCATTTGTATTTTTTGTACGGCTTAGTTTCCTTTTGGAAAACTTGCGTATATTTCTCTGCCACAATTAAACACGTTGCCAGGACGACTTGTGCCCGGCATTCCCAACTCACACATCTGCTTGCTACGCAACTTGTTCCAAACTCCTTTCAACGATTACTCAAACTGTGCACGTAAACAACTGGTGGCACTCATTGCTGTTGTTGTTGTTGTTGTTGTTGCTGTTGTAACTTGCTAACGACTAACTTGCGTTTAACCACAAATTGAATTACCCAACAGTTTACCAGCTGCGTGTTGTGCCCCACCAACAACTCTATTTGCCTTTAGCTCTCAATTCCTTCTGATGCTGTTCCTTGTTCCTTGACGCTGCCTTCACATTATTATCAACTGCTGCTGATGTTGCTGTTCTCATTGCTATTGCGGCACGCGCCTGGGAGCATTCAAATCTACAATTGCACAGGAGCCACAGAACGGAGGCACGTGATGTCTTGCTCGCTTCATCAGGCCCACAACCTCCCAAGAACAACCCAAGCCAACCCTTTGGATAGTGGCAAATATATGCTTTGCGATGTCTTTTGAATGCTTACTCACATTTATTTGCCTAGCAATCGCAAATTTAAATGCGCAACTGTTGCAGCTAAGCGCATCAGTATTTTGAACATACCTGCAAATAAACAAATAAATTGATATATTAATATGATTTTCGAATTTAATTACATTAATTAATAGTATTTCAATTTTGTATTTTTTGTTTTTATTTGATTGAATGAATCTCATTTGTATGTTCCAAGGAACAAAATTAGCAGCGTTCGCATTTATAAACTGATTTTCGCATGGCACTCAATCAATGATGTTCTACATATGTCAGCTAATTTTGCGCAACATTAGACAAATTTATAAAGCATTTCTTGCTCTTTTACTGTTTCTGTCAAACTAAAAACTGTTCGATCAATCGAGTATTTTACGCACGTAGCAGTTAGAATGGAAAAAACACACACAGCATTTGGTAAAATCAGCAAAGCAAATAAACAAAATAATTTATGCGAGTAAAAGCAAGGTTTTTGCTGTGTTTCCCCCCCCTATTTTTTTTGGTCTTCTATTTTTATCACTATTAGAATGTGTAATCCAGGAATAGCCGGAATTGACGACAACGTTGTACTAACTGATTTCATCCTGTTGGCCGTTCTGTCAACATGAAATAAACGACAACCAACCAACCAAACCAACCAACCAACCAACCAACAGCCAAAAACCGAGCAAAGAGCCAGCCTCTAATTGCCGAGTATTCATCACACGCGCGGCCAAGCGAGAAACGTGACAGATGCCACTCATGTTCGTTGGCTATGTGTGTGTAAGTGTGTACATTATATGTATATAAATATATATTCTCATATATACATATGTATTACACTTAATTAAAATGCGCTGTATGCCACAAGCTGCCAAAAAAATAAGCAGTTGAAATTATCAACAGGCGAATTGCAAATACACTGCATTTGTTGCCCAATTTTTATTACTTCCTCGCTAAAAATAAAAAAAGTGCTGTTAAAAAAAAATTATCAATAATAAAAATAAATTCAACTTAACTTTTTGCATTAAAATGTAAATAATGTTAGCAAAAAAACATTTCAAATAATGGGTTTTTTTAATTGACTATTAAAATTATCAAAAATTTTTTGCATGACTTGTTCCATAAAAAAAGACACATTTTAAGTATCGATAAAAACTTTTTTCTTTTATAGAAAAAAAGTAATATCTTTCTTTTGTATTTTTTACCTTCTTTTTATTTGTTAAGTTACGTCTTTTTTAAAATTCCACGTAAAAGCTAAAGCAAAGTAATACATTTTTTTTTTGACTTACTTAAAATTTGGGTTAGCCAAAAACCGACTTTAAATTTTCTGACAGAGATAATGGCGACCCAATAGAGCGCATTCAGCTAATCTAATACGTTTTCGCTGTTCGATGTTAAATGTGGCAAGTAAAGTAGAAAAATCTTGGCAAGCACAAAATGTGAAAAATGTGCGAGAAGATAAAAAAAAAGGTTGCCCAGTCCCTGATATCATTCACATAACTTAGCTGACTCCGCAGTGGGGAGCAGTCAAATGTTGAATTATAGTCTGGGCCCAACTTAATGGGCTTGTACAATGCCAAAAGGTAAAAGTGCTCGGACTAGTTTTGTTGGCCAAACTCGAAAAATGCATTGTGTACAAAAATGAAAAAATAAGAAAAATTAAATGGCTTCATCAATTTTAGCAATGCTTGTATTAAAATTGTCAACTGTGAAATAGTAAAAATTTCAAGAATCTAAAATAATCATTCATGCGTTGAGCTTTGAGAGAACAAAGTGAAATTCCAGCAAACCAATCAAATAAAATGGAACTTAAGAGGAAGCTGTAATATTGAAGTGCCTTGAAGTATCTCTATGGTTTTAATTATCATGTAAGCAGACCCAAACTTAAGGTAATAAAAATGGTACTTTAGTGGCAAAAGAAGTTACAATAAAAAGCTGGCTTTTGGCACTCGAGTGCACAATGACAACCGAAAGCCATTTTGTGATATTGTGTGACAAAGTCCAATTTTAGCTGCTGCAACTCAACAAATTTCAGGTTAATGTCATTGCCATGCGATGGAGTTGAGGAGCTCTTAAGCTGGACTAGGTTAAATCAGGATGTGGCACACACAAAGACATATACAAAAACAGATTTGCAAAGTTGTTTACGTGGCGTATGAGCAACAAATCAAATGCTGTGCACGTTGGCCAACCACAAGCCAAATGTCTGATTGGCAACATAAATCACACAGTCGCCCAGTAACTTCAACACACACACATACACACACGCACACACACACACACACACAATAATAAAATCGCTGCTTCTGTTGCAGTTGCAACTGAAATTTGGCTGGCTTGACTAGTTGCTGCTTTGAGTCTGTCACGATTGCAGCTGAAACGCTGAGCGACTTCGTTAGCAGCCCTGGTGGCAGCATACGGATTGCTTACAAACATGCGGCACACACAGTGCAGCGCACAACCAAAAACTGTCAAAACTTATGCAAAACAGGAGGCAGACAGACACACAAACAGACAGACGGAGCAGCCGAGCAGCTGGAAAATTCGTGCATATTTGTTGGCGCAGAGTTCAATTGAGCGGCAAATTGCTGGGGCACAAAAAACAAAAAAAAAAAAGGGGTTGAAAGTGGGCGTGGCGCGCTCAAATTGTTAGAGCAAATAAAAACGTGAAGAGCATCGCTGGCAAAAAGTCACCTGCAACGTGCAAACATTTCAAATTTATTATCCCCATTTGCATACCTTTTTGCTACATGCCCCACAAAAAAAATAAAAAATGTGCACTTTTGCCAACAAAACGGTAAACGCCAGCTATAGAAAATACAGCAGCAGTGTTGCCACTTTGTGTTGCAACACAGCTTAATGTGATGCTGTCAACTTGATCTGTTCTTAACCGCATTTCATTTAGGTGGCAAACCTTAAGCTCAGATTTCAGCCAACACATCAATCATAAAGTATTTGACTTAAAAAGTAACAACAAAAAACATTAAAAAAAAACTGATAAATCTGATAATAAAAAAAATGATGCAATAATCTCTTCAAAATCCATGAAAATGTTCTAAATAGTGATTTATGAGAACAGTTAAATTTTTTGAAAAAGTTTTTATGAAATAACTTTTGCAAAGCAGTTGAATTTTTTTTGTTAGGAGATAAAAGCAACACCCACAAAACGCCTGCGTTCATTTTAGATTGATCGGGCCAAAATGAATAAAAAAAAAAAATATATTGCATTGAAAATATGTATTTTGCAAATGTTTTTGACTAAAAATTCCAATTACCCATTTAACTCCCAATAGAATGTGCAGCAGCGCCCAGCTGTGTTGCATGAAAACAGGACCCGGAAAAATAACAAAAAAAAAAAACGTATCCCGAAACAATAGAAAACAATTGACGTTGCACAATGCGACAGCAGGACAAGCACAGATTTGGTGCAGATTCACACGTACCCCAGGGGTAAATACCGGCAAACTGACAAACACACACATACACGCATACCCAGCCTCAAACACACAGAGGGGCATAACTAGAACGTACAGAAGGAGAGGGAGGAGGAGAAGGAGGAGGATGAACAGGAGGAGGAAATACGAAACGATTCCCCAAATGCTTCGTTTTAATTGTTGAACCACAGAAGTGCTTACATTTAGCTCGAGGGCGCCAGCTGCATGAGGAACTTGCCATGTTGCATGAACATAGAAATACGAGATAGAAAAAGACAGAAAAAGAGAGATAGAGGGGGGAGAGGAAGAGAGTTGGGGTAGAGGTAGCAAGGATAGATAACATTGAAGCCGCACACATTTCTATTCTGACTGCAGTTTGTTTGCCTAACCCACATACAAATTCTGCAGTCGAATTCAACTTGAGCTGCATTCTAATTTGTGCACCAATTTTCCATCGGCCAAAAGACATAAATAAATAAAGTCAAAATTAAAAACGAAAGCAAACACTAAATTCAAACTGCCAGCTGGCCAAGCACAGCTCCCAGTTCAGCCTCAGCTAACTTATTTTGCAGTGGAGACAGGCCCTCCATTTCTTGCGGTAGTGTTGCATCTGTGATTCGTGCAACGCTGTTAAATCACCGGAAAAACCACATATCGCACACGGCCAGCATTCAAATTACTTTTAAGGCAGTAAATTGAAATTCCCAATCGAATTTTGTGTTAGCTCACCTCGTAAAAGGTGTGACAGATAAATATATGATTTTCATCTGGTTTTTATATTGAAGACGCTTTTCCAGCTAACCAGTTAAGTTAAGTTTAAATTTCAACTATCGATTAAGAACATTTATTTTATTTCGAGAAAAGTTTTTGCCATAGTTTTAGAGTGTCATTTTTATTATGGCTTTTAATAATATTGTGATTTATTGCATGCAACTTTAACTTTGCAATTGGAAAAAACTATTTGAAATATCTGCGAATTATTATTATTTATTGCGTCGAATTTTCAATTGACTTATAATTGCAAGATATAAGCAAATTTAAGACTTAAGAAAAACTAAAAAAAATAGCAATTTAATAATTTTATAGGGATTGTCAATTCTACAGTCTGATATATATTTTGCTTAATGCTTATTATTCAAAGAGATAAAATTAATAACAAGTTGATTAGTTTTGCTACCTCTACCATATTAAATGGTTTTATCCTAACCCACTCTTCGATCCTTCAGCAAAGCCGAAAACTCAATTACATATAAGAACCATTTCTGTAGTAGTCCATCCCAGGGCAATTAAATACGGCAGAAAGGAAAAACGTCTCAATGCGAGAAGAGATGATATTGGAATAATATAAAATTTGCCTCATAATCCAATAAAGTCAACGACAGACAAACACAGAAATGCACATTCAAGGGAAAGGGGGAAATGGCGACAGGAAGAGGCACTCGACTAACAACTTCATTGATACACAGCCAGCGGCAGGCAAGGAAACCTCGAACCACAGCACACAAGTTGAGCATTTGGCACCACATGCGTTCAACAAGCCCATGGAAGTTAAACCGCATTTATAAGTCGAGCTTGCCATACATATGCAATAACATGTTATGCTCCCCCCCCCATCTAGACTCCCTCTCCGCTGCTCATTCTTACAATTGTTGACATTAGATTGCGTTTAAAGGACACACTTTCACACAGATAGAGAGACTCTCAAAAATGTGTGTAAGTGGTGTGGTGGCTCGGCATATAATATGCCTCTAAAATTGTCTACTTAGATATTTATGCAAGTGGCTGGGCCTGGCGGGATCATAAGCCACATTGTGGCACCTCCGGCACCTCCAGTGTTATATTTCTGTGTGCGTGCTGCAACAGCGGAAACGGAAGTCACAATGAAATTCACTCAATTTGCGCACAATTGATTTTTTCTGTTATTTTTTATATTTTTTTGCGCATGGATGCAAAAAATGTGTTCAACAAAATAACATAAATACGTGACTTTTTGCTAAAAAAAAAAAAAAAAAAACACAAATATGAGCAACTGATATCAGAAATACCCTGTAGAATATATATATATATATATTGGATATATTATGTTTTATATATTTATTTTAACTTACCCTTGTTAGAGTTCTACGTTGGGTAGTTTTAATAAAGGAAAAATGTGTCCCATTCACTCCATTTGGGAGTCCACAAGAGGCATTTGCTCTTTATGACCTTTAAAAACAGTTTTCACACTTGCCCTCCCCCATTACAATCAAGGCCTTAAAGTGTGCGTGAGTAGGGGGGTCTATAGGGGGGTAGTTGGATTGATGGTAATGGCTATAATCACACATTATTGATACATTATTCCAGTGGCACTTAAAGCATGTGCTAAAGGATTCTGTAGAAACAGCCTTTGCAGTTTCCTCTCAAATATTATCATTTGTAATCATTTATGGTAATTTATTTAGCACATTAAACTGTCGTATTTTTGCATTCAATTATAATTTACGTGTTAATTTAAAGCATATGTATTATGCATTTGCTCATTAATTATTATTACGAACAATGCATATGTTATTATATATTTTTTTTTTTGTTGTTGTGTACAGTTATAATTAATTACATTAATTACGCTTTTTAACATATCTGAATGTTCAATTTATAAGTGCTGTTGTGTATTTAAAGCGACATAACTCGATGCTGCAAAGTGCTCTTATTTTATGCACTTCACACACACACATTTAATACACACCAAATTAGCATTCCATATTGAAGGCAATGTGTTAATTAATGTGTCACATTTTAATTTACATAAAAAACGTAACAATATTTAATTAATTTTACCTGTTTAACATTTATAAAACATTCATCAAAATAATCCATAAATAATAGTTGAAAGTCTTAAGTTTATAGTAAAAAAATAGTCAATGATTTGCAGAAGGAATTATTTATTATCTATTATTTATTTTATCAATCTATTGTTTCCTATTCAGTTGTTCAACGATACAAATAAAATTTAATGTTTAATGAAGCCAAGATCAATTCTTTGATATATTTTACTCTATTTGCCAGCCTGAGCACAGCCAAAGAGATGTTTGCAGTGGAATAAAGAAAGTAACCATAAATCAGATGTCCTTTGGTGGCCATGAGGACAAATGGTGCGGCAGCTCTGGAGACTAATGTGTGACATAAACGATAAGAAGCATTCGAGAATTGCATTCATTCATCAGTGTTTGGGTATTTGCTTATAAGTAAAATTGAATTTTTATCGTAAATACGTCGAAAGGCAAAGCAAAATCACCCAATAGCGATGAAGAAAAACAAAATTTAAATTGTAAACATGTTCAGGCAAAGTGCATGAGAAACGTTCGAATCAATGAACAAGAAAAACGAAGTCACATACACACACACACACACAAACACACACCTTTACATGGGGCAACCAAAAAGTATGCAACATAACTTAAACAGCTGTGAGCTGGAGAGGATCTGGAAGGGAGGTTGGGGAGGATAGCTTATACGTGACCCAGTTGACGGGCACTGCCATACAAACAGACACTTAGAGCTCGGGCAGAATTGATACCAAGTGCAAGTAGATACAAATTTTGGAATTGTGCTATTGCTGGCTTGGCAGGATGCCGACTTTTCGAGCACTCCCATTTATGTTTGTGTATGTAAAACTAGCATTAAATGCATAAATGCAGCGGAAAGAGGGCAGCAAATCAAGTGAAATTATTTATACAAAAGTAGCAAATGAAATAGAAAATGAAATGAAATTGTTTTCTATCTAAAAGCTTACACAACGAACGGACTATATATATATATATATATATATATATATATTGGTTATGCCAGACACGGGCTCCACATTTGCCCCTTATGCGTACTAATCCGATCGCTGGAGCCATAAAAACTTTATGTGTCAAATGTCATAATCCAAAATCATTTTGCAGCTGGCGGCGGTCAAAGCACATAAATTGCTTACATTTGAACCATTGCTTATTTTGGGGCATAATGTTATTTGGCAGTTTGATTATTATTTATGTTTTAACTCTAGTTTTGTTAAACGAAGCACGCACATATGATATGCGGATAAAAGTTCAATTCCCAAGAACAATAAAAATAAGGCTTCAGCGAATACGTAATATTTTCTATGACTTTGCACTCCATTGCCCATTTTATGACGCACGCACTAAACGCCCAATAATTCTGGAACATTTCCAATGTCGAGAAATAAATAAATCGCTCACACAATATGCAAATCTCGGTCGTTTTACAGCTTCGCATTTCCATTGTAAATATGAATATTTAAATAATTTTGACTGTATGCACACTTAAATGCTTTTAGGTTAATTGCTCTTTGTGCCTTTGGGGTAGTCATTCAGAAAGGATTATTTTCATTAGAATTTGTATACCGAAAATTATGCTAGCTTTTTGCATATGTGAACGTATTTATGCCATAAACAGTAGGTAAAATAATAATAAAATTTTAATGTTTTGATTGCTAACGCAAATGGCAAATGATTAGGCAATCTAAATTGTAATTATATTGTATCTAATCGAAATGTTGGCATTTATTATCGAATAATATTTTGTGTGGCATTTTTATTCCTATTTTTTTGTGCTCAAAGACAATTTCGTGTTGCGCATGTAGCATTTCTGATTCTCAAGTAAGCCAAGCAAAAATCCTCAAATATTCAACCAAATTCCGCCACTGTATTTCCCATACTAAAAGCCTTTTTTCGCGCAGCAACGCCGCCATAAATCACGCAAAAACACAAAATTATGCACATAAAATGGCAGCCAAATCCTGCTGCCATCAGACAAGTGCCGCCAACTCTGTCTGGAGGAAGCAACAACGTCAACAAAAATATGTACAGCGGTAGCCAGAAAAACAAAAGAAATCAGCTACAATTATGTGTTTAATGCATAAATCAAAAACTCATTTAAAATTAAATCACAGTATTCAACAAATCACAAAGTTCTACACAAAAAAAAAAAAAAACAGTACGAAATGAAAGCAATTATTATGTACAAAGGTTTGTATAATGAGTGTGTGTGTGTGTGGGAGTGTGTGTGTGTCGGTGTTGAGCATGAATTATTCTCACATTCTACATGTATATAAAAATTCAAAAGGCAGCCAGTAATAATAACAACAACAGTAACAAAAACGTTGCTTTCAACGAGTGTATAAAATGTTTATGCAGGAATGAATTGAATACCGCGGAGCGGGACGATCCCTATGAAGCTAGCAGCGGCAACGGCTATTAAAATCAGAAAGGAAAAACTCTCAATTAGATATGACGAATATTGAATACTCTGGGAGTAAGCAAGTTCAAGAGAGAAAATTGTGTATTTATTTATAATTTTTCATAGAAGAAATACAGCCTTATTTCGATTTTAATTTAATAATCAAATCAAATCAAGAATTCTAAAAATGTAATGTTTTGTTAAGTGTTATTCGATTTGAAATTTATTTTTTATTTTTTGTGTTAAGATCACAAACTTGTTAATATTCCAAACATATGCAAAAGTGAGGGTATCATTAATATAATAATAATAAATATGCCAGGATACCTACGCAGATGGCGCAATAATTTAAAGAAGCCAACGCCATTACAGATTGTGGCAGTTGGGGGAATTGTGGGCATGGTTATGGGGCATGAATAAGTACAATTTGGTTTTGCTGCAGGACGATGTTTGAGCGTCGCATGTCAACTGTCGGCAGCTGCGCACATGCAACTCAGACACTTCATGACACTCGTGAACACACCGACAGGCACACACACACAGGCACACACGCACGCACACTTGCGAGCAGGAAGTGAACGAAACACTCGACAATGTTGGGCCAGGCCAGGCCGGATAACAACTTCAGTGACGACTTGAGTACGTGTCGCGCTGAAGTTCCACAGTAGCTGATGGGGGGCAAAGAAGCTACACTCGAAAAAAATATGTCATTGTGTTTAAGCTTGTTAGGGGTAAACAGCTTCAAAAGTTTTTAACAACTACTACATATATAAATAAAATCAGTTGCAAATTAGCAATTTAAATAATTTAATTTATATGTGACAAACTTGGATTGACAGCTGAAAATGTGTGCTTCAGCTTTTGGTTACATGTTTTGCCACAGTGTATGAACGGTAACATTCGTTATGACAAGAAGTACAATTCCTGCAGTGAAATGCACTCAACTGTGCAGCCAGTTAGGTGCCAGCTCCTTCCCCCACCTCCCGCACACCATTCCCCATTGAACTCCTTGATATGCACTGATCTATGCACGTAAATGTACTTTGTATGCTGTCAGGGAGCTGTCAGCTTAGATGGCACAAGGGGCAGCCAGCTGCTTCATCATCATATTGCCACCACGTCAGTCTAATGCGAATATCAACTTCAGCTGCTGCCCCACATATCACATTCACAGCGGCGACCTTAGTTTTTGGTGCACAATTGTACTGCGGTTAGGCCAGAGACTAGACAGCCATCATGTTGAGCCAATGAGGACAGACAACGCAGCGTGCGACCATGTCAAGTCTCTGAGAGAAGGGTTCGCAGCATCAAATGGCAACTGACAGCCACCAATTGCAGCACTCTTTGGTGAATGGGAAGTCCTTTTGGCACTGCGCCCCATTGC
This sequence comes from Drosophila longiperda, assembly GCA_035042125.1. Classification (NCBI taxonomy): domain Eukaryota; kingdom Metazoa; phylum Arthropoda; class Insecta; order Diptera; family Drosophilidae; genus Drosophila; species Drosophila longiperda. The sequence continues at coordinate 5,805,976 of JAWNLV010000002.1, forward strand.
TGCTCATGTGTCGCATGTGTAGTGTAGGCGCTGCAGCTGTTCCTTCAAAGCTGTTGGCTTCATTTCACTGATGTTGAACTAAAAGCGGCTAAGAGAGCCAGCTGAGAGAGCCCTTGCGTTGCCAAACAAAAGGAGATCAAGTGGATGTTGCATCTAACAAATTCATTGTTTGCTTCAAAATAAAGAGTATGGCATAAATAACAACAAATGCCTATGAAAAAATGTCCTTAAGAGCAGCAGTGGCTTATAGTGGCTCAACAGACTATAAACCTATTGATATCAAAGGATATCCTTGATCCTTAAAAGATCTTTGAGCAGCAGATGAAACGACATCTAACAATTATATGTCTACAAACTAATTGATTTAATCAAAAATAAAAGCTACAATTAAACACTGCCTCACACAAAACACAATTATATTTAACTAAAAAATAATTTAGTTTTTAGTAAAATTAGTCTACTCAAGTAATAAATCAGTATTTAAAAAATTAAAAATCGTTTTATATGCTCTAATTGCATTTATGTTTTTGTAAAAATTTGTATCCGAAATACAAATAAATAAAATCATAAATATGAGTTTACACAAGAGCTTACTGATCAAAATATTAATAAAATAAATCAGAAGCAATTTTTTCACAACTTGTGAAAAGTTTATTTCGATAAATGCGCTTTGCAACATATTTGCACTCATTTATCAAAACGCTGCATTGACATTTTCAAATAAGTTTCATTTTTCCAAATGCAATTGAAAAGCAAAATAGAATTTCGTATTTCGACAATGCATTCGTATAATGAATATTGCTATAAAAGTATTGTATTGCAAAATCCATTCTAAAGAATTTTTCGCCTGCAAACATAATATTTGAGTAGAACTCCGGTAAAGCAATTTCCCGATGCAATAGAAAAAAAGACTTTCAACAATTTAAAATTCGTTTTTTTTTGTCACACACTGCAGATAAAGTTTCGGTTTATTGTGTGAGCTCTCGTTATCTTCAAAATCGAGAGCTTACCATATAAGCCATATTTTCTATTGGCTTTGATGAAATTCACTTGAATATATTTTTTGTATTTTTTCTTGACTCAAAATCCTTTTTTATCCAGCGCTTTTATGTAAGATAATCGCTGGCAATAATTCATAACCATAAAATATCAATTTTTGTGTACAATTTCGAGGCGGGTGACTGTTATCAACGCGCATAAATTTCAATCTACACACACACACCCCCCACCACCTAAATGTGTGTCTTTGTAGTAGCAACAGCAGCAGTTGCCATAACAAACAACAGGCACAGTGAACAAAAACATTGAACGCTGTCTGAAAAGAGCGTGGGGCAAGGGGAGAGGAGGCAAGTCGAGTGACATGCCAGACAGACATGTGTATCGAAAATAGCAACAGCAACAGCAGCAGCAGGAGCAGGAGGAGCAGCAGCAGCCGCAGGAGCAACGACAATGACAACAACAAGGATGCGCACTAGGACTATATCACAAGGAGTCAACGGGCATATCATAAATATTTGTGGTTTGGGGCAGGATGTTGCTGTTGCAAGCATATGTTTTAATGTCTGGCAATAAAAATGTATGCTTGATTGAAGTTTTTTTGAAGATTGGCGCAGTCAGGGAACATATTGTGAAGATAATTCTGTCAGTTGAGCGATTCGAGTTATGCTTTGAATTATGCATAAAATAAACGACGATTTTGTTTTACTTTTATTTGCCAAATCGGTGTCAACTTATAGAATGCGACATTAAATTTAAATTGCTCTAAAAAAATGCTAATAAGAGGTATGCCAAAGACAGACACTAAGAAGAATCGAAGTAACTTGAATATTTAAATACAAAAAAGTAGCTTTATCGAGTCGCAAGATTCTTAGCGGATTGGGAGAGATTAAGTGTGGATGCTTGACTTTAATTGCCATCACTTCATGTTAGTAAATCCAACTTGAATGGCTTGCATAAATTCTCCGACTCCGACCAACATAAATTCTATCACACAAATGAAGCAATTACCCACACTGTCGCCGTGCTCCATGACTCCCGTCCGTGGCTAATTTATATAGATGGCGGTAAGCTTACAAATTACAAATCCCTTAAGTGGCACATAAAACCGAAGCGATAAATAAATAAATGCGCCACTCAATAAAATTTATGCGCCAAATTAAAATCTTGGCTTTAAGCTGAGCTGATGCGCATTAGGCCAAACATTTCTGTGGTGCCAATGAAAACCACAACAAAGTATTATATATATTTTAATAAAAACAAAATAAAACAAAAAACAAATAACAAATAACAAATAGCAACAAGAAATGCCAACAGCAAAAGTGCCATTAAAATGGACATCAGCAACAGTAAACAAGAGTTCAGAGCATAAGCTAATTGGCCAGAGCCAGAAAAGGCAAACAGAGGAAATAAGTCACAATTTGTTTTTGGTTTATTGTTGTTGTTGTTGTAGGCCATTTTAATTGTATTAAACCAAGTTTGTTTGCTTTTGTGTGTTGGGTGCGTTTACTTATCGTATACGATATTTGACTGGTTTACAATGCGTATGTTGATGGCTGTCTCGTTTTGGCTTCTGCTTATAATTCAATTCAATTGAAATAAGTCATTTATCATGTTCTACTTTTTTTCGATTTTCTGTTGTTACGGATAAAAAATTTCCGGCAATTTTTGTGTCTTTTTTGTTGTGTGTGTGTGCGGTGGCAAATATAATTTATCACATTGACGCTGATGAATTGTTTGTTTTACACTATGACAACTTTATCGCACTGTCGAAGAACATGCCACTTTCAACGTGCTTCCGATATTGGCTCCAGGCCTCAGTGGCAGCTCCAGCTACAGCTTCAGCTGCTACTTGTTACATCACGTCCTCCTGTCACCTTATTTGCTTTCCCATCCTCCCCAGTTTGCTGCATCATTTGCTGTGTGCTGCTTGTCGCCTGTGTTGAATTGCTTGTAAAATGTTTGTTGCTGTCTTACAAAATGTTGTTGTTTGTTGTTGCTGTTGTTGCTGTGACTTTACCCGATAATGACTTAATATTGGTGCGTTTTGTTGCATATTTTATAAAAGCCTTCTCCACGTTTTCGACGCATTGCAGTAGAGCGGAAACAGAAACCAAATCACATAAATCCGATTCCGCATGGCAAATAGGCAAATTGTTTTGCATTTTGTCTGCGATTTATACAAATTTTGTCGCATTCTGTTTGATTTTTGGCATATTGTGTTTTAGCATTTAAAATTTGCACTGCGTTCGCTGGCAGCGCTTATTATGTTGGAATAATTATATTACATTATTTTTTGAATATTATATTTGAATATGAGAAAATAAAATCATTTTAGTTTACAGCAAATCATTTTTGGTAAAAGAATTAAAATGAATTACAATTTATAAATATGTAATTTTGTCTTGTTTATTGTAAGCAATAAAGTTTTAAATATTTGTGCACATTTTCACCAATTTATTTACAGAGTTTATTCATCCAATTCAAATCCGTAAGACATTATTTTAATCACTTTATCAGCTTTACACTTTGTATAATAAAATGTTGAATTTTATGCTGTTCATAAGCTAAATGCAAAACTGTAAAATTAACATTATATGTGTGCTTCCCCTAAGCCCAATTCGTGCAACATTTAAATTAACTTTAACTGAATTTTTTTTATTTATTTTTTTATACTTTCTTTAAACAGTTTGTTTTGCGTGTCTGTGCGCTTTGGGGCATGTCTGCAACGTTTGTCCAATGACTTTGTGGCAATTCCAACTAACTAACTAACTAAGCAGCTGCCAGTCAGTCAGTCAGTCAGTCAGCCAGCATGTTTGCCTGCCTAAAACTGTCTACCACGTTCCTGCCACCTCGCCTGACTGACACTTTGACGCACAGGCACAACCACAGCAACACATCGGAGGCACAGAGGCTAGAGCCAAAACGCGCCTACTTTGACTGACAGCTGTTGACTGCGTCCATCATAGCTGCCAGCGTGCCCCGTTGCAACAGTGTGGCAGTTGTCCTCCCCTCCCCCCCACCACGCTCTTGTAAATGTTGGGTGGCGACTGCAGAAGGTTTTTCCAAAGACGCTTTTGACATATTGAATTAAAATGCAGCTGCCCAGACGACAAACACTTGTAGCTAAAAGCAAATTACTGTCAGTCAATTAATTAACCAACACGATTAAGAGCATTAGGAACACCACTTCAGTTCAACACTAGACAGTATCCATCCAGACACTGAGTAAAGAATGAAAGACAAAATTAACTTTAATATTGAACTTCGTATACAAACTTCATGAAACTATCATTTCGATAAGAGATAAAAGCATCAAATTAAACCAGAAAATTAAGAGTAAGAGAAACCATGTCAAAAAGATATATATATATATATATATTCAACTAACTGTTCCAGTATCATAAGCAATTTTTACTTATCTTGCTGTTCATTTGGCTGACTGCCCAACTTTTGCACGTCAATTTAATGAATTTTGTTGCGGCACTAAATACGGATGCATTTTCCATTGCCCTCTGGCAATTTTATTAACTTAAATGAGTATCAAATGAAGTGGCAGCAGAAATTATATTCTACTTTTTTTTTTTTTTTTGTTAATGGCAACGATGTGCAATTTTAAATGAACTTCAAAAAATGTCAGGCAGATGTGCAGTGCGAAACGTGCTGCAGTTGATAATTAAAACAAAATATTTTAGTTTGCCGCAGACTCAACAACATTTAATTGCAATTGCAAACATAAAGCCACAGAGACAAAATACAAAACTTGAAAAGCACACATACACATTCAGATCACACACACACACATACACACACAGACAGGCACACACATGGACATGCAGAGAATAACTGTGGCGGGGGTTGACAGCAGCAGCAGGGCAGACGCCTCCGCCGCAGACACCTTTGGGTCCGGTCTTTTTTTTATGCGTCTTCCGTGAGCAGGTGGCTGAGTAACATCCCCCCCCCCCCCATCCCACCAAACACCTGCGCACCCTCGCTTGGCATCCATTCTGCGAAAGTTTCGGCGGTGCAATTTCGTTTTTAAATTTATTACTTGCCAAACGGCGAGTTCAACCTGCAATTGCTTAGCCACAAAAAAACAAAAAGATATTACGAAAAAATGTGGCGTTATTATGGTCCAGACTAGTTGATACCTAGCAGCGATAATAATAATATTTACGTTAAAAAATAATTTGATTTTGTTGGTAAGTAAACATTATTTTATTATTAAACTTGTAAAGCTTAAACAGTATTGAAATAGTTTTAATATAATACAATAAAAATTTCACTGTTAGTGTATAAAATTAAATTTGATGTTCGCAGATAAAGCTAATGCTAACTGAACAATGCTATATAGACAAGTGTATGTATGAGCATAATTCTGTGAAGGATTTCTTAGGTCCTTGCTTGGCTTTGCTTGGTGTCTGACTTCGACAGCGCATTATTTGATAAAACATTTTTTTTTTTTTGCATTTTAATGGCATCATTTGCGGCTGATTGTGACTTATTTTTATTTATGCCCCGTGCACATATTTGTAATATTTCATTTGCATTTAAATTTGTTTTGGTTTTTTATGCATGCAATTCTCATTTTGTGGTGCCCATGACATGTTTATGATCTAAGCAGCTATAAATACAAATCAAATTTGCATAAAATCCTCTCTATGTGCAAATAGTAAGTGTTGTGCAAAATAAAATCCATTTTAAGCCGATATCTTAGTAGGTGTGAGCAGTCAAGAGAAGAACGATTGTTGGTAGCATAGAAATTGGATTAAAAAACGGATATCACTTAAGAGCACAGGCTTATGCAATTGAAAACATTTTGAGTGCTAAAAATTGGTAAAAAGAAGACACAAAAAAAAAAAAACAGTTTACATGAAAACATTTGAAAAGAAATTATTTCTGACCGGCAAAAAAGGCATTTAAATCGCATGTTTTATTAAAGCAGCACCAAAAATTTAACTTGTTTGCTCATCATTTTATTTAAATACACTTTGCAGCATAAGAAAAAAAATTAAGGCAAAGCAAAGTAACAAGAAAATTCCGTTCTACAATTTGCATTTTGCAGGCAGCTTATGCAGCATGCGAAATTTATGAGCAGCTCAAAGCCAAAGCCAAAGCAAAGATGACAAAAAGGGTGGCCAAAGGATAACAAACCAACAAAAAAAAAAAAATATATGACTAAAAACCAGTAAAGAATAAACAGCATTTGTGATCCGACGCCGCAAAGCGAGCCAATTTATTATTATGGCAAAATAAGTGTGGCGATTTATGTGAATGTTTGTGTGTGTGTGTGTGTGTGTGTGTGTAGTGTGTGTGTTGTGTGTCTGCCTATGCTTGTGGTGTGTGGTAAAAACTATAATACAAACAACCGCACAAAAGCCCATAAAAATAAAGCAACGCGTTAATTGCAATTCCCAATTGACCACAAACAGAAAATTTGAAAACATAAACTGAGGGTCTGGCCAAAAACCTGTAGGCTGCCACAGTGTGTGTGTTTGATAGTGTGCGCGCGTGTGTGTGTGTGTGTGTGTGTGACTGTCACATAAAGTAGCTAATTACTGTTAGTTATGTTGCTGCCCACAAAATGCCGTAATTTATGCGTTTCTGTGTGTTGCGCTGTGTGTGGTGTATCCCTGTTTAACTGTGTGTGTGCGGGTGCGGGTGTGGGTATGTGTGTGTGAATGTGAGTGTATGTGTGTGTGTGTGAGTGAGAGTGCTGCGGTTACAACACCATAAAACGTCTGCTGTGTGCATACACAAAATGAGTGTGTTTGTGTGTGTGTTTCGGTCCTTACGGTTAAGTGCTGTCAAACGAGCATTTTGCATGTGCTCCACCCCCCTCCTCCTATACCCACCAACCCTTACCATAACCAAACCAAAAAAAAAAAAAAAAAAACCTTAGCGGGAATTTGTCAAAAGTGGTAAGTGCCAAAAGCAGACCAGAGGCGGTTTTTGTGTGCCTTTTCATTAACCCGCTCGGCAATAAATTGCTTAAACTGGCAGCGGTATCCAAATCGTAAGAATTCAACATAACCTCAAAATGTCGCTGCTCAAACGTTTGCCATTAAATTGGCATTTGCAATAAGCGCCCCAAACCAGCCAAAAATTAGAGACACCAATTACGGAACGGCCATGGGACAAAATTTTCGGTAGTTGGCGCTCATTTGTCGTACAAAGAGAAAATTGTAATAGCCTCAATGGCTGATTTCCCAATGCTCTTACTTGCAAAAAAAAAAATATATGAAATAATTATTTTAATCTAAAATTCAATGGTTGCTTGATCAATTATGTTATGTTCATTTCTGGCAGTTTAGAAACTTTGAATCTTAATTATTCAGATTTTTAACTCTTTCAATTTAATTGCCTTGTAACAGTTTGCTTCATTTCGTTGCATATCTGATAAGAAAAATAAAATGATCTTTTTTAAGGGTATGCAGCACGAGTTGCAGACAAAAATAGAATAAAAAAAAAGGAGATTTTGCAACACTAAACGTAAAACTATTTAATTAGGCTAATCTATTTGCACTGGCAGCAGCTGGCTGTCAGCCACGCCTACGCAGCACCCATCCAATATTTGTCACAAACAAGCGATGGAAAGCACTTACACACACACACACGCAAACACACGCACACTCGCACACACAAAATTCTAACTGCATAAAACGATGCAATGCATTGCAACATAATAAAAACTTGCCCCAATGCGTGCCACTGCGATACTCGAGCAACATTTACTCAGCGCCTCTGTCAACTCCTATTCCTATTCCTATTCCGGGGCAGTGCTATCTGAATTAGATTCGGAGCAGTGTCTGAATGGGGTTAGGGTAATAGTGGCGCTGTATTTCGGGCTTTTATTGAATTTGCTGAAAGTGCTTGTTTGCCTGGCGTCTAAGTGGCTTAGCGATTGACTCTCTTTCTGGCTGTCTCTGTGTGTGTGTTTGTGTGTGTGTGAATAAATGTTGGCAATTGCTCTCATTGTTGTGTTTTATTGTCGTTGTATACTTATAAAGTCTCTATTGCCAGCTAATTGGTGTGCACTTAACAGCTATAGCAACTAAGGAGATTGTCATAGCAAATTGGCATCTTTTAAAGTGCTTTAAGTGTGCAAAATATGGGCAAAACATAGACTAAATTCTTATTTGGAAAAAGTTACTGAATGACAGAAACTGAATCATATTTTGCAATACATAAATATGCCATATTTATGCTATCTTTTCATTCCACAAAATCCAAATAATCAATTAATTTGCCTCCCTTATTATTTCTTTTTGAGCAAAATTTATTTGCTCTACGAGTTAAATAGCAAATATAAATTTTGCAACCAGTGATTTACACAAGAGTTTTTTTTTTCAACTAACATTGAATTTCTCATACTATTTTTTTTTACCGCATGGTGTCATAAGTGGCGTTAAGTCGTTTTAATTGCCCCACTAATTGTTAATTAATTAGTTTTTGCTCACACTTTTCGTGTTGCTTTTGCTATTAGTGAAACACATAAAATTAATGAGGTGTGCTAGGTGTGTGTGTGTTAAGTGTGCTAATAATTGATTTAAATTTCAACGCTTTATAAGCAAATAAAATGAGGCTCGAACCTCGACCAAAAAAGCGAGCAGCTAATGTAATTGGTGATGCAAAATGCAAATGTTACCACAATTATTGCAACAAACTATTGGTTTGGCATTTGGCCAGGTATTGCGCATTTATCGAGCTAAATAAATATATATATATATATATATATATATATATATATATTGTGTGGCAAATGTTGTTGCTGCACTTCGCTTGTGATTGCTATTTCATATTTTATTTGATTAGCTTGCTTTGGTAGGCCAATTGGTGGTTTGATGCCAGTGGACACGTTTGTGGTTAGCCACACGGCATTCTAACCCGGAATACTAAAATACTGTTTGGATTGTGTGTGTGAGTTCATGTGTCTCTTGATCAAGCGTGTATGTGTGTGTGTGTGCTTTTGTATTGACCTGACTGAATTGCTGACTTTAATTGTTGCCTCTTCATTGTATTGGTTATCCTTTTACCAGCCAATTAAAGTCATATTTGGATTTGGTTGTCCTGTAATACAATGATTGATTGGCTATATTGGCATAGAAACAGGAATATTGAATATTTGTTCTGTTCTCAATAGAAAAGTTATTCTATTAAAAGTTATATATATATATAAATTTATAAATGCATTTCAGTTTTTTTTTTAAATTTAATTTCTACATATATATACTTATTTGGTCTCGGCATTCTTTCTTAATTATCGACTGTTTGAAGTACACATTTTTATTTAGAAACAAATAAATCAGCACTGAAATCCACAGAATTACTAAGCAGTTTTTATTACGTAATATCTTACTCAAAATTTGGAATTGTTTTCATCATAACAAAGCTAATTATTGAAAAATTCTTTCGCCAATAACCACATTGTGGTTTTACTGGGACTTTACTTTTTGTTTTAGCCAAATATGTTTGTAATTAATCACGATGCGGTATATTTGTTTGTTAGGGATGGGTCTGGGTTCAATCAATATTTATGCCAGCATTATATGTCTGTGTAGGCGTTTGGCCTTATATGTGCAGAAGGCTTATAACAAAGCTGCGGTGTATCTAGCTAATTAATTAAATTATCGAAATATATTATAGACAGGGTAATCAGATTTAAATACAAGAATAGACTCTGCAAAAAAAGGAGTTTAATTTAATGATTTTTTTTCAAGTTATATCAATAACAGCGAGTTTGATATAATCAAATTAAAGCATTAATTAAAACAAATTGTTAGTATTTTAATATCATTAATAATGTACAACTTTGGATAATTAACTACTCAAAACTTTTTATTTATTAAATAATATAATTTGCCATTTTTAACATTATAAGTTTATACAATTTTTAAAATATGACTTCTCACATTTCACAATTTATCAGCTGAACTTCATAAATATATCCATGCCAAAAGAGTTTGCAACAGGACTTCCAACTCTCGACTGGCAGGAAATGTGAGCACTGTGTGCACCGTGTCCGAGGCAATGAGGAGTGCTCATATTTTGTGGCATCGCAGTCAAGCTGTGACCGAGTTGGCAAAGTTGCCAAAAGGAAACGAAGTTAAGAATACAGCCTCCGCGGCTAGTGTCATTGTTGGGCCACAAAAACTGCACTGACAAATGTCAAGTGTCAGGCCGCAAATGTCAGCAAGTGACAAGTCAAGCAGCAAGCGGGCATTCAGCCAAAAAACCTGTCACATGTCGTCGCGTGATTTATATATGCAGCGTTCCAAAATCAGCCAGGACTAACAGGAGCACAGAAGCAACTCACGCAGCATCATCGCTGATAGTGACCATAAGGACTGCGACATTTAACGTTGAGTGACAAACATTTCTAAGCCGAAGACAGGTAAGAGTGTACAAGTTGAGAGTGCTCTACTGAAAAATACGCGTGTGAAATGTTGTCCGAATGTAATTAAAATAAATTATACGCCGAGAGGAAATGTTTATGACTGACATTTGAACAGCATTATCATATGTACTAAAAGGTTTTACTATTTATCAATGTTTATATCTCGAATATATATATACCTTTTGTAAATTGCTACATTTTTTTTGAATGGTGTAAATACCCTTTTTATCAATATATAATGCAGGGTATGGGTATATATAGGTATAACACATTTTATAGATCGCAAGTAAACACTTAAAAGATTGACGGATGTATATCTCGACAGATTACCTCTGAGAATACAAAAATAAAAGTGTCACAAATGAAACACAACCAATTTTTCTGATTTTAAAACAACAGGCTGAATTCACATTTTAAATAGTTATGCCTGAAACCATTTTTTTTTTATAGGTAATGCCGCTTTCGCTGCAGGCTTATGTGGTAGTTTGACGACATTACGTATACGTATAGAGAGAAATAGTTGAAAAGTGCTGCATACGCAGAGGCTGTTGATGGGATGTTTTTGAGAGGGTGTTGATGTGCTTTTAATTAGCGCACATTGCATTTAATGCTCTAACAATAAATGTCAGTTATCAGCTTGAAGCAGCTGCTGTATAAAATTTGCGCTGTTAAGTGACACAAATGTGGAATGCGATTTCGCGCATGAATCCTAATTACAGTTTTCATAACGCTAATTGAACGCACAACGGCAATTTTCTAGCGCTCTGATTCACAGCCATTTGTATGGCTTAAAAGGAAAATCTATAGAAAAAATAAAATGAAAATTCTTAAAAAAAAAAAACGCAGTAAAACCAATAAGTTATCGTCGTTGGCTGGCCTTGACTCAACGAGAATGTCACTTTCATGGCCAATTCACTTGAAATGTGTATCGTTTTACTTGGAATGCTTTTAGCCAATGCTCTGGACACATTTACAATACGTACTCGACAATGGCAGTGTCAGCACTTAAGTTCGATGACTTGGCCATAGCCAAAGTCATTGGCCAATGCCAAAAACGGTCAAGGGCAGCAATAAACTGCATTTAAGGCAAATGAAAAATGAATTTAACACAAGTTTTGTCGAACTAACTTTTTGCATTTCATTAGCTGCAATTTTTTCGTTGAATTTATTAGAGTCAACAGTCATTAAACGCTACTTGAATATGCACTTTGAATATTCATTTAACGTTTATGTTTGAGAAATCATTGAAGCAACAATTTCCCATGAATTTTCAAAGCAAGCACTTTAAGTAATTAGTCAAAAGTACTTCAAACGAACAACATTTAAAAGTTTACATAGCTAAAAGCTGTTGCAGATTTAGTTTAAAACTGACTTAGTTTTCGATCTTATAAGTCATCATTTAGTATATAGTTACAAGCAGAGCATCCCTCATTTAGTATATAGTTACAAGCAGAGCATCCCTCAAATTATCCAATATGAGTCGGACCAAGTGGCAGTTGAATAAAGCATTTAAGCTGGTCAATGGGAAAAGTTCAACGCTTGCCAGCCCCTCGGAGATACAATTTATATGTTAAACAATAAAATTGCATTACGAATTACCATAAAATGAAATGCAACGGCAACGGCAAAAGGCGAAAATACCAAAATTCAAGTTGACCGCATCGAATTGTTGCACTACGGTAAGAAAGTCAAACTCCGCCACTCGAGCACGGCGTAACTGTCCCCTTTCTCTGCCCTTCTTTCGCTGCTTTGCCCGCCAGTTTGTTGGCACCAAGCGCATTTGTATTCATTAAGGAATTTCCGCAAGTTTTTCAAGTTTTTCTTTTTTCCTGTTGCCAGACGCGCCTTTTGCTCCTCTTCTTTGCTTCTGCATTTTGGCGTCGTCTCTAGACGGCTGCTTAAACAATTTGCCTCTTGCACTGTTCCTTAACATTTGTTGCTTTGCCCCTGGCCTTTGCTTTGGTTTCGTTTCCAACTCACTGCCCACCTACCAGCCTCCCGAAAAACTCCATCCCCCCATTAGCTGGCATGGTTGATTAAAATGTCAAATGCCGTGCATATTTTAAATGCCGTCGCGGAGCAGCGAGCATAAAGCACAGAACATAAAGACACAGGCCAAAAAGCTAAATGTCCTGGTCCAAAAGCAAACGTGGCAACGGAACAATTAAGAAATATAGAAGCAGAAAAGAAAGAGAGAAAATAAAGCATTAAATGCTGCACAGAGCTGATGGATTGCAGCATCCAACATGTGTCCCAAGCCGCATTTGAGCCTATATATAAATAAAAAAAAATCATCAACTCTTTGTTGATTGTGACCCAGATTTATTTTGAGGTTTTTATTCAAATATTCACGCGACCAATTTGCACTTGAATCAATATTGTTGCTTTGTACTTTTTCTTCTCCAATTTTCCGTATTTTTTTTTTCTTTTTTTGTTGATTATTTATGCAGGATAAAAGCAAAGGATTTAATGAACACGCAACATTGAGGCTGATGCCATTGAGGCATCGCGGTAACGCCCCCAGGGACATGTCTACTCGCCGCTGACAGCTCTCAAACACACACACACACACACACACACACTCACACACACAGCCTGTCGTCGGTTTTCATCAACGGCTTCACCTCCCCCGCCAACCCACTCACGGTTCGTTGAGTTTAACGAACGATGCAAATTCTAACCATTTATTTGATTTTATTGTTTTGTAATTTTTATTTCATCCTGTTTTTAAACAGAGTTCTAACAAAAAATTTTCAAACTTTTAATTACAAGAGTTCTTTATTTATTTTTTTTTTTGTATTTTGCCTTTATTGTTTGTAGAACTTTTACCTTGAGCATTTGGAATTGCATACAATTAGTTGAGAATTTGTTGTTTCTTAACGGCATGAAATACTCAAGAGAAGAGTATTAATGGCAGCGCGTAACTTTAGCAGGCAAACACTAAAATTCTCTGAATTTAAAAGAAATTCCTTAACATTCGATTTTAGCTGCCGGGAAAGTCAGCAAACAATAAACAAAAACCAAAAGCAACTAAGTTTCCAAGCCAAAAAGTTTAACAATGCACGTGAAAACTGCAGCGGGCAAAATAAACAATTTCTATTGATTTATTAATGATCTACAAAAATATATATTTTCACCAACTATATTTTATTTTATGCTTAATGATTTCTAGACAACTTCACAGTCTTTCTGCTGGTTCAACTTCCAGTTAACATTTTTTATTGTAATGAGTATTAAAAACTAACTTCAAGTTAATTAAAAGTTCCCCCAGCTAATTCTAATTTAAAGTAAAAAAGCTGCTCTGCTTTGCTCTCAGTATCATCAATTTTATATTTACCATTTAATGTTTAAGTTTTGTAGAAATATTTCAAAATTGGCCATCTAACAACAATAAATGGCTAATAATGTTCTCAACTGCTTTTCTAAAAGTTTTGCCATGCCCTGGCTTAAATTGCATACCTGAAAAGATAAAAACAAAAACGCATGAAAATTAGTAAAAACACCAGCTGAGAGCATAATATAATTAACGTAAATATTTTTGGAGCGTATAAACGTAAAACTACAAAACAAACTGAAATTAAACTAAAAACTTTTACCAGCGACTTTGGCCAAAAAAGACATTGAAATATGGCATCGAATGGGAAAGTTTTCTTATCAAGTGTAAACCGTTTCCATGGCGAGAAAACAAATTGTTGTTGCCGCTTGCCGCCCGAAGCTGTGCAGCAAATGGAGTTGCAGATAAACCAAGCAATGTGGCAACCCAGGACGACAAATACTAATTTCACGAGAAAATAAAAATAAAAATATACTTGTCCAAAAACTTTGGACTTTGAAAAAAAAAAAACGGGCAGCAGCAGTCAGAAGAAGCAAAACAAATATAGAAACAGTTAAGGCGAAAGTTGAAATTACTCAAGCGGAAAATCAAGGCGCTGACTTTGGCCTGTGGGCGTTCAGTTAATATATATATAAACTTGTTACGGATCGCTCAAATTAATTGCCCAGCGAAATAATTATGTAGCACAATGAAAAGAGCAACATCCGTGGCAAATTTTCAGTTAAAGATTAGCTTTGTCTCGGCCATAACTCATACGCCACGTTGACAGGCAAAAGTTTTGTGCTTTCAGCCAATTTAATGCAAGAATGCGCCAGAAAAGGTTATTTTTTGTGTGCAACCAACAAAAAGGGAAACAGGCTGAAAATTTTTTAATAATAAGCCTGTTTTGTCGTCGTCGCCTTTGTTAATATATATTAACCGTGTAGTGCCCAAGACTACAAAAAAATTCCAAGAAGCTCTAATATTGATTTTATGGCTTTTTCAATAGATGCTGATGTTTATTTTTGCGCTTGCTTTAATGTCAAGTTGAAGATTTGAGATAAGTTCAAAATAACAAAAAGAAAATAAAAATTGATATAAAATTGAATATAATTTTTGGACTGTTTAGATAAATTCAACTAATTTAATTATATTAATTTTATTAATCCGTTACAAAAAGTAACAAATAAAAATAATTATGAATTTGATTTTGCAATATTTCTACTGATCTAATATGCCACATTTTTATAGTAACAGTGTATAGGAACGAAGGTAAGGCCTGTTAGATCATAAATCACTTAGAATATATGCGAATGCTACTGTTGCATGTGCCGGAAGCACGTCAGAATGTTGTGCAACGGAAGCTGATATACGTCAAGAGCTGTGCAGCAGCAGCTGGCAGGGCAACTAGTTGGCCAACTCGCGCTGAACTGAACTTAGTGAAGCCGGCAACTCGTGTTGCAGCCACGTCTGCGTTGCATGTAATGAGGCACTGATTGGTACATGAGAAATAGACTGGCGGCGCTCTCGTTAGGAGTTGCAATTTTTTAATGCTGATTATTTATTTTTTTTGCAGGAGAGTCTAAGTAAATCAAACAAGTTGACACTTTGCAGGCCACTTGGACTACATTTTGGCATGGCATGCAACATGCAGCACACGCTCATAACTTGGCCACTTTATGCGGAACTAGCGTCAAGAACTTAACCTGCATCCTGTTGCAACTGCCATTACACCATGGCACTTTACCTTCTTGCTGGCGCCGCTGCTTAACCCATTACAATGTGCGACATTTTTCTAACCACCCCCTTTTCACAACCCCTCCCTTAACCATCAGCACTCCTCCACCTTACCCTTATAAAGAATTTGCTGAATTTTTCAAGTGGCAAGCGTTTTGCTTTCTGCTTGTCTGCGCTGCTGTTCTTGCACTTTGCATAACTTTGTTGCATACTTTAGTGCGTTGTCTACACTCTCTCCACCGTCTATGCCACTTCCGTGCACTCTGCCACATTATGCATTATGTATGCATATACGTTGTGCCTGGCGTTTACATAATGCTGCCATAACTTGAACAACGTTGAGAGGGAAAATAGAAAAATAATATAAATAAAATCTCTTTAAAATAATAAACTTTTCAATCATTTTTTTTTTTAGAAAAGTTTTGTTTAGCGTAGTTTGCTGCATTCTATGCAAATCGCTATTCTCAGCTGTAGTTCAAGGAGTGATTTAAATATTTTTGGAACTTTTTATAGCTATTTTATATTTAATAATATTCTAATTGGAATATTATGCTTAAGTTGCTTTTTAAACTATTTCTATAGGGGCTTAATTTGACAAGAATTTCTCAGCGATAAAAGCTTTTTGTATTAATATTAAACTCATAAAAAAACCATTAATAAATAAATGTTTAAATATGATTAAAAACAAAATGAAAGAATACTTTTCTATGTAACTGTATATATTCCCAACATTTACTTTTACACCATAAATATATCTAAATTATTTCTTATTCAATTCAAAGCTGAAAAAGTGAATTAAGTTGCCCAATTTGCGCGCAACTTAAAAGCGAAAACTTTGGGATAATAATACAAAATGAGCACGTAAATCTTAAGTATCTAAGACAATTGACAATTACTGGACACCTTTGCGTCTGGTGCAAGCAGGCTGCCAAGTTGCCATCAAAAAGCAGTCGAGGTCAGGCAAAAAAACGCATTCCTAAAAAATAGTTTCTTTTCTGAGGCAACTTTTTGCAGGAAATAAATATAAAAAAGAGAAATCAATTGGAAAACCTGCGTTGACAGGTAGTCACAAAGCACGGAAATTAAATTTTCATCAAGTTGCATTCGACGTATGTGTAATCTGACAGTTAATAAATATCAGTCATAAATGAATGAAATTTAAATCAATATTTGTTGATTGCGCACACGCAACTTGAGGAATTGCGGAAAATGCAATTTCATGCATCGATTGGTTGCACAAGCTGCAAAACAACAAAAGAAATATCCATTGCATACTTTTGTAAGCCAAGTTTCTCAGCCGCCACACCCCCACTTCCTCAACCGACCCACCGCATCCATATAAGTTGATAAGCCATCGAAACCTAGACCCAGCATTTTCCGTGTGCCCTAATTGTTCAGTTGAGTTCAGGGTGCCGTCGACTACATTTGACAGGTAGCTGAAAGAAAGTGGGTCGCCAATTGGATTTCCAAGCAATTAAAAGCGGATTAAGGCTGCTTCGCGTTGCGTAACTTGCAGTTTTTTTTTCCCCCTTATACACTATCCCATTGCATAATCTGATTGTGTTGCATCTGTAGTTGGTTGGACTTAAGAGAGAGCGGATTTGTTTACGAGTATTACTTGACTCACTTGTCTCACTTGTTACACCATTTTGTGCGCATTAACTGAGGTAATTGTAGCAGCTTTGCAGGACTTAAAGCGCAGCTATTCGCTTGTCAAAGGCAAAAAATATATATATGTTGGCTAAGTAAATTTGTAATCCCTTTGAGTGAGCTCTCATTTTAAAGCAATTGAGAATTTAATAATTAAATAGCTAAGCGTCAATTTAACAAGGGTTTTTAAGAATACCAAATAGAAATTAGACAGTAAAATTAAGAATACGATTATGATGATTAAATAATATAAAACGTTCACAAGTTTAGCAGCTAAATTTAAATACATTACAAATCAACTTACTCAAATAATTTGTCGTGTTAACAAGACAAAAATCAAGTCTAAAATATAATCCATACAAATCTCATTTTGAAAAGACAAAACTGCATTTTACGCACGATACTTGGGTTACATCCATTACGGAACATATGATTGTGCAAAGGGGGAAGTGCAAAGCGGATGTGCAAAGGGGAAAGAGATGATATAGCACAAGCTGCAGCCCTTAGTCACTTCTCATTAGAAGCTTAAGCGGAACAATTTGCTAACATGTGCGCCAAAAGCGTATAATCGCATGTCAAACCTAACTGTAGAAACACACTGAGAATGAGGCTAACAATGTATATATATATAAATATATATATATATATATATATATGTATGTACGTGTACGTGTGTGTGTGAGTGTGTGCGAGTGTGCCACAAGTGTAATTAATTACAAAATACGTGTTTGCAATGCAGACACAACAACATTTATACACAACAGTGAACCAGCTAAACTATGCGTCAACTAACATTCGCACTTCAGAGAGTAAATCCTTGGAGAACCTCCAAGTAGTTCCCCGACGCTGTCTCAAGTGCGTCAAGCTCTGTGTGAGTGTGTGTGTTTGTGTGTGTGTGACTTTCAATGCTGATGTTGCAATGCTGCTGCCACGCCCACTGCACTTTGACTACTCCACCCTCGGCCAAAATAGGAAAAAAAAAAATGTGTTAAATAACAAGTTAAAGTCAAGTAGGAAAAATGCTTGAGGCAAACTGGACTTATAAATGACTGCTTCTTAGTTATGATACACACACTCTATTACTCTCTCTCTCTCACACACACCCACATACACACATAAATCCATTATAATCCCACCCATTTTCTAATTTATCTTAAGATAAATGTCAAAAGACGTTCTAAATATGCTGGTAATTATTTTGTTGATTGTCTCCAAAGCCCAAAAATTTATTATATGGCTTCTGGCTGCCTGGAAAATTATTAATGTGAAGGTTAGTTGGCAACGCGAAGACGTTTAATATAAATGACTTTAATTCCCTGGTAGATCAAACCTGCCACACCTTCGTATAAGAGCCTTAATTATAAGCCACCAAAATATATAAATGTATTTTTATGACTTTGTTTTGGGTTCTGCCCTAGACGAGCTGCTAATTTAAATTAATTTTCTAGAGAAATGCTAATGCTACAATTTATATAATGTAATTATTTAAACTTCATATAAAATATATAATTAATCTTTTAAATATCGCATATTAGACAAGAGCATCTTTCTTTGCTAATAATGCAACTATTTTCTTCTAAAAACTTATTTAATATCGGTGAAACAAGTGTGAATATTAATTGGTTATTTCATTTACATTTATATTTTCAGCTTTATTATATGTTATGCAAATCTTTAAATTGCTGTCATTTGTTCTTCGCACAAAAAGTATGCAATAGTTCTTGAAAGCCGGCAAAACTTTGACTTGTCCAAAAGGCCCCCCCAGCAGAAACTTTTTCTAGTTCGTACAAACTTTGAAAGCGCAAAATACATCTAATATGCCCCTCTCCTGCATTCACCTACCTCCCTCCCTGCTGGCAAACTCTCGCAGGCCCAATCTCTTGCCATTTAGCTGTTTTTCGACACTGCTTGTGGCAGACGCAAGCATGCTGGCCACTTTTTTTCCAAACAAAATAAATTGCCAAAAAAAAAAACACAAAATAGAAGTTAGCAAATTTTGCTCAAAGCATTTGCACATGATTCCTCGTATTTTTGCCAATATGTATACCCTATACAAATTGATTTTATGAGTATTATAAGGTTAACTAGACAGACAGTAATTATAAAAAAAAAACCAGTTAATAAGTTGTCTATAATAATCCCTTATCCTCCAAATATACTCAGTCATCGGATGTACTTAAAAATCTTTTGTATGAAATATTAATAATTATTAAATCAATGTCGCTGAATTGTCATGACAATTCTTTGCAAACCTTGTGATTTAAATTCACAAAATGTACTTCTATTTGTTATATTTTTTGCGTTAAATCAATAAATATTTTTTCGCAATATTTTAGACAGCTGTCAGTCGCACACCTGAATAAATTTTGTGTTTGAGATTAAGAGCGTTTGATATAAGAAATTAAAATTGATGTGCTGCCAGCGAATCGTTTGCAAATACAATAAATCTTTTTATTTTTCTGATTTTAAATACGAACATTTGCGTCAAAAAATAATACAAATATTCTGCACAACTTTTATTAATATAAATGTTTATTTTAAAGTCAATCAAGTGCTATTAAAAAAAACATTTTAACATTTATTTCATTGGAATTGTTCAATAATTCAACACTCGTCTATGCCTCATTTGATCTGGTATGATTCCATGAAAAGAGCAAAAGTTGATGCCACTTATCCCCTTTTGAAAAGTGTGTTGCGTTGCAAAAGTTGTGTAATTAATTTGATTGAAAATGATGGGCGATTAACATAAAGTTGTTTCGGACTCGCTGCTTTGTTGTTGTTGTGTTGTCGATTTTGGGCTTTATTAGAATGGGCAAGTTGACGATAATTATTTTGATGGCATAAAATTATGTCAGTCACAATTGGGCTGACAGAAAACCCTCAATATGCCAACAGCTTACACAAAGAATGGTGCTTTAAACAATGGAAAGTGCTTTCCATAATTATTATTTAAATTGCACCTGTCTTAGCTCAATAAGATTGTATCTTAAAATTACCTGCTGTTGGGGCCAATCTAATTACGTTAGGCTTAAACGACGAGTTAACGTGCACTTAAATATAATCTGTAAATAGTTGAAGGCTGAAGTTTAAAACACAATTTTGGTGCATTTCGCTTAGATATAGATTTTAGTTAATATTCCTGCAACACGTTGCCGACGTGACTTTGTCAAAACTTGCAGGCAAAGTGAATAAAAAGTAAGAAAAAACTAAGAATAAGGTTGTTGACTGAGTTTTACTACGAAAAAATAAATAAATAAAAATATAAACGAAATATATCAATGTATAATATTTCGTTTATATTTTTTTTAAACCTGATGGAATTTGAACAGATTATATACCAATTTTTAGCTATTTTTCCTATCGTTATTTTCACTAGACTTTTACATTGATCGATTAAATAAAATAAAATTGATCTGCGATGGATAGACAAGAACTTATATTAAAAATTGAAAATCTCTCTGATGGCAATCGAATCGGTTGTTGAGCTTGATTAGGAATACATATTTACTTTAGTATATCGAAAATGCTTGCTTCTTTCCGTGTAAATACTTTTCACAAAACCATTTTACCCCTTTAAGCCATTTATAATGGGTTCGGGCATAAAAACCTACTTTTAAAGTTGGGACCGTGCAAGCATTTCACTTTGTTATCGGCAAGTCGAAGTTTTCCACATCCCGAACACTGCGTTCGTGTTGTGCTGTCAAATCCTTCGTCATTTGATACTGCCCGGGCAGTTTTAGCCGTAAATGGTGTAGAAGGAGTAAAGGGCTCTCCAAAAGAATGGCGCCTGTGCCCATAAATGCGTCATTGACTCATTAGTAAATGAACTGTAAATGGATTTGAGAGCCTGTCAAATGATATGAATCCTTGCCACACACATACAGTTTGCTTGACAGCTGAGTGGCAGCTAACTTTCCACTGTGAAATTATAGACGCATTCAATTATCCAACAGGAAATTTCAATGAATTTTGAGCTGTGTAGTTGAAAATTATCCTATCGAAATGATGGTTTGTGGGAGATTGCTAGAAAAGGAAAGTCAACGAGCGACAGGATGTTTTCTCAGTGATTTACAGGATGTTGGTTTGCAGCAAAACACAATTAATCAGAATAATAAATAGCTATGCTTATTCATATTACATTAATGGCAAACATTTTGAGACATCTATAAAATATACAATTTAATGGCGAATAAATTTGCATTTGCGATTGAAAAATTACAACTCATTAATAATTAATAATAATTTCTTGTATTTATATGATATATAAAATCTTTTCCTTTGGTCGATCATTTCACGTTTCGTGCCTGAACTGAAATTAAATACATTACTTAAACATGACACGCAGCAAACAATAGCAGAGTAAGTAACGGAACCAGCCATCAAACACTTAGCATACATGCCACTAATCCACCCTCTCCGGTCCAGTCATGGCACGCCTTGTCCTCCTTTTGAGGACTTGACAAATTTACGTCATTGAAATTCGGAAATCGCACACACAAACTATTATTAATGATAATCACAGTAATCGCATTAGGGGCACAACTGACCCCGCTGCCCAATTACGCACGATTGTAGGCGTGGCCGGCGTTCTTTTGCAGGAGTATGTCGTTTGCTGTTAGGTAAGTGGATACAAGTTGTATTAATTAACAGAACACACACACACACACTCACACACACTCACACACTCACACACACACTCACACACACACACTCACACACACACTCACACACACACTCACACACACACACTCACACACACACTCACACACACACTCACACACACACACAAGCACACGTAAAACCACATACGCTAAACTACACCAAGTAAAATCAATGAAATCAAAAGGATTTACTTTACTCGTCGCACATGATTAAATAATATTTGAAAAAAATAATAAAACCAGTACCAAATAAATTATGTCATTTCAAAATTACATATATATATTCTCGTTGATTATTCTATTAATACAACTTGTTTTTGTATTTTGTAAAAATAAATGCATAGTCAAGCGGAAATTTATGCAAAAATTCAATTAAAATTGTGGCAAACTTTAGCTAATCACCGTTATATCCGTTTTATTGGAACTTTGACATATATATAAATGGGAAACATCACATAAAATCCGCTAACAAACACTCTTTTATCTCCAATAAAACTATACACATCTGGACACCCACTAATTTAATTACCTTTCATGCCAAAAATTGACTGTGAACTTCGTGTGGCACAACACAATTTCGTGTCTGGAATTGCACAAGGGGGTGTTTTGGCAGAAAGTTGCCATTAAACAATCAAAACACATAGGAAACCACGGGTATTTTTTTCTTCTTTTTTTTTTTTTGCCTGGCATTTTAGATAAGGAGCGAGAAAATAAAAGAACGCCATAAAACGTGGCTTATTTTAAGTGCAGTACGTTGTCGTGGTTTGGTTTTTTTTTTTTTTTGGGTCTGTTCCAAGGCACGAAACTCAACCTGATGTCATGTGCCGTTATTAACGCGGTGTGTTGGTGTGTGTGTCTAGTTGACTATGCTTTTGGCCATTGGCAGGCATCATATTTGCTGCTACGTGTTGAACATGGAATTTAATTTCTTTTGGTAATTAATTGCAATCGTGTTGGCATTAGGTTTAATGTTCTAATTGTACAAATTAGTTGGGTGTGTGTACAGATTTATATACACATATATATAGTTGTGTGTGTGTGGGCCGCCTTTCTCTAAAATTACTATAGAATTAGTATTTTGTTTGTTGAGTCGAGGATTGTAGAATGGAATGCATTTCTCGCTCAATTGATTTTATGATTTGCCTAATTGCCACAGGAGTGTGTTGCTGTGGTATGTGTGTGTGTGTTGAATTGTGAGTGTCTGTGTGTTCCTTGTCATCAATTCAATGTGTTAATGATGGGCATATCAAATTGGTTGGAGAAATTTGATTAATTAAGTGTCCCGTTGAGCTGACATTTAATTAAAATTAATACATAATAATCTACAAACAAATAAATTTGATTATGCTTAAAAATAAACTATACAGAACACAATTAAATAATTATCAAACTGAATTATTTCACGAAAAGCAGTTTGAAAGTTTCTGGTATCTAAATTATATTTTCTACTTTCTCTCGATGCTTATGCAACTCACGTATAGCAAATTATTTGCGCAGAAAGCAAGACGAATACTGGGAAAAGTCCACTTCAATTTTAACAAACATTTAAGCTTACCTGCAACGAGAAGGAAATAGAGATAAAAGAACATTGTTAACAAAAAAAAAAGCAACTTTTTGTTTGTACAAGCGAAAAATATGATACTTAAAAAGTAAGGTGGGAGGAAAAAGCAAAACAGAAAACTGCCAACAGATCAACTGTACTGTCCTGGGAGACCAGTGAAATGGGAGCCACACAAAAGCCCATTAAAACACACAAGAGTATAAAATAGGGAGCTCGACCCTCAGAATCCCGTCGCGGGACGACATTCAATATTTGTGTAGACACTAAACCGCTTGGCACGTTTGTTGCACACATAAACGAAAAAAGGGCGGGGCGCCACTCATTATGTTGCCCACCAATTTAATTTACGTATTAGACGTTAAGGGTCGACGGCTAAAATTAAAATGTAATTTTAAAACTGACGTTGAGAAATTTGATGCTGGAAATTTCCATAAAAAATAGAATCTCAGAGAAATATCAGCTTGAACGTTGTCATTTTTAGTTTCAGTCATTTGCCAAATCAAATCAGGGTTTTAATTGAATATTTGAAAAATTTCAATTCATTTTAATTTGAATTTTGTCAACAATGTTAAAACGATAAAATTGAAGTGATAAAACAGTAGAAGTAATTGCTGGTTGTTTTAATGGTTTTTTTTTCTTATGCACTTTAAACTTATTTAAATAAAACTTAAACAGTTTTAATCTAGGGCATTAAAAAAGTGAATGTTTTTTCTTTTCTTTTAATGTACAATGTTATTGTATTTATAAAGGTGGCTTGGAAAGGTGGAACGATGGAAAATGTGTAGAAGTGGCAATGAGAGCAGCTACTTAATGTATCCTGGTTGTGCTATGTTGGTTGACCGCAAATTAAATAAGAGAAGCGGAACGTAAAACGTAACAAAAATAACGAGTTGTCTGCTTAACAACAACAATAACAATAACGCCAACAAGAGAGACAAGTGAAACAACAGGAGCAACCGGAAAAAAACCACAGGACCCAACCCAAATGCCAGGCATTACGGAAACAGAACTACAACAGTCGAGTTCCTAAAGTGGAGCAGGTCAGACGATCCGAGTCGAGCATTAAAACAATGACCAAAAGACACAGAGAGAATCGGTTGCTGCAAACAAGTTGGCAACTCTGCCACCCTTAAGCTTAACAGGATAATTACGTAGCTGTAGCTACGTAAGCCGCACTTACGTCGAACAGACTCAGGACTCTCATCAGACATACACCAGGTAGCTCCATTTTTGTGTCCAAGTGTTCTAATGCTCGATTAGCAATTAGTTTTATATTCAATGTTGCTTATTTTGAGTGTCCAGCCAGTTGACCAGGCCAACAACTTTTCCAAGTACTTATAAACTTAAGGTATGCAACTTTTTTCTTTCCTTTTCACATTTGGGTATTTTCTTTTCTTTTGCTTCGTTCGTTGTTTTTATCTAATGGCCTGAAAGTTTTGTGCGCCAAGGCATGAAAAGGGTTTATGCATCTTTTTGAGTTCCTAAAAAAGCTGGCAAGAGAACCCGAAACCATTTTCCGCTTATAATACATTTCATAAAAAGTATAGAACTTGAAAATTTAAGGGTTGAAATCTTGAGAGCTAATGACCTCTAAGAAAGCTCATAAATATAATTAGAATAAGCAGCCATATGAACAATAGAAGACAGAAGATGGACAGAATTTTTCGGTAAAAAATTTTTGTCAACTTTCTATAGAATTTCGCATAATTTTTAATTGGGTTTCCTCCCTCTAATTAAAGCATTATGAGTATCATGATTGTACATTTTCTACAAAGATTTTTTATATTTATTTTTAATTTTAAAAGTGTCAGCTTTTTAAATGTTCAAAATTGTGAAATTTAACGGACAGCATTTAAAATATTTATAATAAAAGCTAAAAATAAAATGGGGACAAGTAACAATGATGTCTTAAAAATATATAATTGTCGTTGGCAGCGTGTCGCTGTTATATAATAAATGTACAAATATTTAATGCTTAAAACAAACAAAACATAGTACACACACATACACACACACACACAGTCATTCATACACACCCAACAGCTGCCAAAAAACAATGACAGACAAATACTAAACATTGGAATAATTTATGCTGGCGCCAAATCTGCGCCTCCATCTGTGTCTGTCGCAGATTTGTGTAGCTTTGCGGGGGGATTTCATTAAAATCAAATAAAAAGCTGCTAGAAAATGTGACATCAGACAGCGCAACAGCAACAACAACATCGCGCCATAATCAGACAATTGTGCAAAATGTGTTAAGCGTACACAATACAAAAATAAAAATAAACAAACAACGTTAAACAAAACAAATAACACAAAAAATAGATAACAACAATAAAAACGTCACAAAATCTACGTTTGATGTTTTCAATCACAACAAAACTCAAACAGCGCGACTAAAATCTGTCATAGAATTTTGCAAAAATGCCATTAATGATATTGCTTTTATTTATTATACATTGTTGTGATGTTGAATTCAAACTTTAGTTGATGACAGTGCGAAACTGTTTGCAGTGCTAATAAGTAATACGCAATACGCAAATAATAATTTATCCCACGATATATGCATTGATATCGTCTCGTCCATATCAGCCATATGTGTAAAATAATAAAAAGAATTCCATGTAGGGTTAAAGGAGGCGGTTTATCGTGTGGTCGGATCAGATAGTATCGGTTTTTGCCTTTGCCGAACTCTTAATAAATCATTTCATTTATGGCAGACACACACACACATACACACACACACACACAGTCGTTGAATTATTATTGGCGACAATGTGGCAGAAATTTTGCCGCCACTGCCACTGGTGCTGCAACTAACGGCGACTCTTTGCCGGAGCCAACAAATGCAAAACGAACAAATAAATAATAAAAAATGTGGGAATACATGATCATGGAATTGCAACATCTGCCTCATTGGTTAGCTTGTTGCAAGTGTGCACCTCGCTCCACTTGGCGGCATTTACCAAATGAATACCAAATGTTTATTCATCGAAAAGTATTTTGATTCATACAGTTTATTGTAAATCACTCGAACAAATCGCAACTCAAATCGCTAGCTATGCATTATACATAAGGAAACAGCTATTTTTTTCTACTAGTTTTCGTATTTTTATTTGTTGTTCACAGTAATTGAACCCGGCACATAGATATTTTTTAGTTTCCCCTTACAATTTAAGCAATTTGTATAGCGATTGAGCGATTGCAATAAATTCTAGTTTGAGTTTGTTGAATAAGTGACTTTTGCAATAAATATCAACTACATTATTTATGACGACATAATTAACTCGGTTGCCATCTAGTTGTGGAAAGAAATACAGCAATTACAAAAGCGGCAATTAGCAGCCACAACTGCTGCAACTGCACCACGTGCTTCGTGCGCTCTGTTTGTCCAGCAATTAAAATATGGCAAGAAATTGCAACTTTTATTTTGCCCACTAAAAAGGAAAAGTCAACGCATATTCATGCACAAAAAGGGAACTACGTGTATACATATGAATATATGCATATATATATATATATATACATATATATGCGCCCTGGTCATTATTACAATTTCAGCACTTGCTCTCAACTTTGCACCACAAATAATCCCCATCAACATTATGTGAAAAAAGGAGGTGACTCCTGAAAGTACATCCTAAATAAAACAAATCAGAATGTCATAGTCGAATAAGCTCGACTACAAAATACCCTAAATCAAGGTTTTATAAATAATAAAATATATATTAAATTTTAGATATTAATATAAACAAATCAATATGAGAATGCAGGCTCAGAAATTAACTTGGGCATCGTTAGAAATTGCAATTGAATTGTTTGAAGTTCTTACAGACTCTAAGATTATATAGACAGACCCAGGGTTGTATTGCTTGTTGATTCTGATCAGGAATAAATGTACTTTACGTAGATATTGCTTGCACAACTTTATTATACCATTTCTACCCTTTTTTTTTAATGGTTTTGGGTTATAAAAATTTACCGAAATAACTATGAACTGAATAAACTAAACCAAAATTCATGCAAATTTATGTATGTGTGTCTTCAAAAGAGCCCCTGTGTTTGTGTGTGTGTGCTTCTGTGTGTGTGCTAGTGCTGGCAAGGCGTTAACAACAAGCCACACTTTGTGTAATGGGCTTTGGTTGGGGCTAAAGAAACGAATATTTGGGTATATGCGACGTATGTGTAATATTGTGTTGACTTTGCTAGCGAGCACCCACATACCTCCTCGTTTTTTCTTTCCTTTTTTTGTTTTTTTTTTTGCTTTGCTGAGCACTTGCATGCAACTGAATATGTGCATTGTTTGTTCACACACTCAAGCACACACACACACACACACACACACACACACACAAGTACATACACACACACGCTTACATTGTGACCTACATGTCAGCGCATGTACGCACTCCGTCTAGTTGGCAAGCTTGATTTTCATTTGAGCCGCATTTCCTTACGGCCCGAAACGAACAATTTCTTTTTCAGCTCAACAATATGGAGGTCATGGCTTCCGGTTATTACTTTCGTATATATTATTTTCATTCGTTTTCCACTAGTATTCTCTTTTTAATTTGGTGCGCAAAAAAACAAAATAAAAATGTTGCAACAACTGAGCGCGTATTTAGTTAATGGGAATTATTCAAAAATATGAAACATTGTGGTACAAGCAGCGAAGTTGAACCGCAAAGGCCTTCAAAAAAAATTGCACCGGCTTCGTTTAAAAAAAAAAATTTACTGAGTTTCATTTAAGCCTTTCGGCTATGTACAAATATTCAGTATAAAAAAAGGAAAGCATTGAATTTTAGCAGCAAAAATATTTGCGTACTTTTTGGCAGTGCAAACTGCGAAATAAAAAACTTATATTCAAAATGATTTTAAACGTAATTTCTGATAAGTAAACTAAAGCTGAGAAAGATTTATTTCTAGTTTAATATATTTATACTATAATACTAAAACAAATATTTGGTTCTATGCGATAATTTTGAAGGTGTTAAATTTTGAGTGCTAGTTAAGTTTGTTAGACAATAAGTCTCAGGTCAGATCGTTTCAAGTTTAATATGCGTTGTGTATACATTGTGTAAAATTAAATTCTCAAAGTAATGAAAACATTTTTGAGTTTAATGCAGCTATAAAACAATTTTAGCAGCTAACCCAATTGGCGCTTATGAGAGCCGCTTAATTCAGTTGTGTTTAAAACTCGAAAATGTTGCAATTTTAACAGCTCACCTCTCTTATCAACGTCACGTGGCATGTAATACAATTAACTCGTACGATGCCATAATTTGCCAGGACACGACCCTTGCCTGATGCTGATAAGGTTGCTCCGTAGCCCTAACAATTTTGCCAGTCTCTGACTGAGCGTTAAACTAATTTTCTACGACTGCACATTAAACAGCACTCATGGTTGGGTTAGTAAACCCTGAGTGAATCCCTGACTCCTGAAGCCCTGCCCTTGTTGAGGTGATTGCGTCAGAGCAAAAAGGCAATTATGTATGTAGTAGTTGTTATGTATGCGAAATATGGTATTTTGGGGGGGGGAGGGGCGAGTGTAATCCCCAACTGACGCCAAGCCCAATCTTAGCGTTGGTCTTTATTAGAATTCCGACACTAAGCATCGCAAATTATGCAACAGCCCTATCAATATTCATAACTTTATTAACGCCAAATGTGTGAGACGCTCAAGATTTATGCTTTAACTTGTGCCAAGCGATTTAAAGTTTCGAATCGAAGTTTTCCTATCCCATATTGATAAGAAAATTTGGGGGGGCAGAGTGAGGCACACATTACGCACATTTAATCACCCCTTGAAATGGGCCCAGTGGGATAGCGGCGGTTGGGGATTTTTGGGGGTGTTGTTAATTTAACGCGCCGCTTCAACTTCAATATGCGGCAGCATTGGGCAGCACATGAAACATTGAATCAGCATAAAATCCACATTATGAAAAGTCAGGCCAAAGCACTACGTACAATTTTATTAAACTCATCCACCTTGGCTGGGCGCCAATATAGTGTTTCACCTGCCCTCCGCCCAACCTCTATCCGGTCTTTGTGTCAGTCTGCCCATTTCATAGTCTCATAAAATTAATAGCCTACGCCTAGTTTACTACCAAGCCATAGACAGAAATCGAAAAAAAAAAAAAAAAAATTACGCCAAACAATTTGCCTACACAATTTTTTTTTTTTGTACTCGTAAAGCTGGGGATAATTTTATAGTCCCTGGCTCTGATACGCATCATGGAAAGTTTCGTCTCAGCAAAATTCCAGTTGCTAGGCAAGCTCACAATTTTTCAACGTGATTTCAGCTGAAATATGGCTCAACACAATGCGGAATTTGGCTAATTTAGTCAGCTGCCTAGTCAGATTCTAAATGTGCCAGAATGTCAGATAGATTTTATCAGTTTATTTTTAGTCAAGGGCAAAAATATATAAAGCTGTCAAAACGTGAAAGGACAAGAATAGGAATAAAAGAGTTCTAGTTATTTAAAGCAAAGCTGTTTTTATTATTACCAAATGGAAGTGAAAAACTTATTGCTATGACAAGCTTGGGAATAAACCAATCTTTATGGTTTAAAGCTAAAGTATCATTAAGATTGTCAGATTATAAGCATATGCAGAGGGCAAGAATGGGATTAACCTTAAACGAGTTCTTTGGTTGTTTTTATTTTTTCTACATTATATTTATATTATCAATCTTTTGTTAAAAAATTATTCAGTACTTTTTGACATGGGCTACTCTGAACATATTTCTGTGCAGCAGTTCAGCAGCTGCTGATCCACTTTAACACTTCTTGGGCATTTAGCAAAGACTGGAAAAATAAACAGAAAAGTAAACAAACAGGGGAACAATTGCAATCCATATCGACAATTAAAGACATGCTCGCCATTCACGTAAGTCCATAGCATTTAGATCCCCATAGCAAAATGCAAATATGCAGTATAGCAAACACTTCAAGACTTAATGGTAATACAAAAAAAAAAAAAAAACAAATTTAATGCGCGCCACTCGCCATGCCAAATCGTTGAATAGCTCAACATGCAACAGCAAAAATAAATAACAAAAAGAAAGTTAAAAAAAAATAAAAAAAAACTAGAAAACAAACTTGTTAATTGCAATACAAAACGCTGCAAAGGGTGCACATTACAATTGGCTGCCTGTAATTGTTGCATTTTATGCAGTTTAACGCACAGCCAACTTTTCAATTGTTGCGACATTTTTATTGCGTAATTTATGCAGCAAAAAAAAAGAATAACAAATTTGCTCGACTTGAAAATAGCCTGTTCTTAAATACTGTCCAGTTTTTAAAGCTTGTTATTTTAGCTAATTTATTCAGTAATTATACAACAGCATTCAATAATTGAATTCGTAAAAATAACCATTTATTTATGTCGACATAAAAGCTTATACTTTTTGGAAATGGAATTTAATTAAATATATTTATATATTTAAAAAGGTCAGAAGTTAAAATGGATAGTTCAAATAGACCAACAACTTTTTGCTCTACTTCTCATAATTAAGTAAATTTAAACGATTGACGGACAGATAAGGACGACCAAATAAACGAAACTTTAGTTTAAATTAATTGAAATAAATTTTAATTGTTTTGTCAAAAGTTGGGTCAACATAAATCAATGATTAAATTAAATTGGTTTCACACATTATACTGATAACTTAGAAACAAAATTTAATTTCAAATTCGTAGAACAGATAAGCAGCTGAAGTCTACCTCAAATAAACAAACATATTTATACCCTTCTTAGGCGTTTCAAGATTACTGGGTATTTAAAAGGGAGGGAGAACGTGTGACCGGCAATCGCTCCGGGACTGGACAGGCACTAAGCCGACGGCAAAAAAGTTTTGCAATTGGGAATAATGTAAAGAACACACACAAACACACACTCACACACACCACTTATACGAAGACACAATTTAGAAGTGAGTTTGTGTGTGTGTGTGTGTGTGTGTGTGTGTGTGTGTGTGTGTGTGTGTGTGTGTGTGTGTGTGCCTCCCTGTGCTGACATTTTGAATTAAGTGCAGTTAATGTTGACAAACGTCAACATTATGAGACTTGCCTGACACAACAAAAAGTAGGAGCTAAACAAAAAAAAAAAGCAAAA
The DNA here is from genome assembly GCA_035042125.1 of Drosophila longiperda. Classification (NCBI taxonomy): domain Eukaryota; kingdom Metazoa; phylum Arthropoda; class Insecta; order Diptera; family Drosophilidae; genus Drosophila; species Drosophila longiperda. The sequence continues at coordinate 5,837,406 of JAWNLV010000002.1, forward strand.
AAAAAAACTCAATGCCCCACGAGGCGGTGCGCCTCGTAACCCACTCGGAAGCCAGAGAATGTCGGTCTCCTGGTTGCCGCATTGAAGTGGCATTAGGCGCTTGATTGATGAATGTTTAAGTGTTAGATTAAGATAATCGACATTTCAATAATACAATATTCGGAATGGAAGCGACGCCCGTTTAGTACGACGACTGGCGTGACATCAATTTACGTTGAGTGACGTGTGAAGTTGATTTAATGCATTTGGAGACTGCTTAAATTGAATTTGTTGGTGTGCACAAAATATGACATATATTTGGTTAGCTTATCAGTAGCTAACATAATATCTTCATCACTACTAAATTGAATTATAATCAATTTAGTGCTGAGCTTGTAACATAAGAAATATATAATGATTTCAATGATTAATATACCAATTTATCAAAGATGGGAAACGAGTTTACTTTTGGAATGCACAAACATTTACGAGTACAACTAAGGCTCAGCAATACTTTGAAATAAACAAAAAACAAGTTTAATTTAGGCTTAAGACAGCTTAAATTTAGAATTAAATGGTTCCTAGATATATCTCTTTTAGTGTTTTGTATACCTTTTGATAATAGTTTAACTTGTTTCAATTAGTATTTCGCCAACTGTGACTGCTACTAAATTAAATGCAACCAGGTCAACGAGTTGCCTTATTTGACGACCCTTTCCTGGTTGCTTTGTAATGCTCGCATAAATTAGAAAAAGTACAAAAAAAAAACAACCAACTTAAATTTAGAATTATAATGAAGCTATTGTCAAGCATATACTTAAATTGTATGCAATAACAAAGCAATTGTCACATTAAAATTATACTGGTTATTGTTGTTTGAATTTGAATGCAAGTTGCTGCTGAAACTGGAGCTGGCAGCCAGCAGCGAACTGGACAAATGTGCGACCAACGAGGCGACAAGACTCCTCGGTAGACATTGAGTGTATGCTGTGAGTAAATTTACATACATATGTAAAAATAAAAAAGCGTATAAAATTGAAGTATCTCTATGCGTCACGCAGCATTTGAGACACTTTTTCAGACGCTGGCACTGCTTGCCATTGTGTGGACTTGGCATTTAATATAAACAAATTTGTCATCATTATAATGACTGATTTTTTTTTATCAACAAACTAAAGTTAAAAATAAAATCTTGAACTGCTGTTTTGCTGGTCAAGTGTTGTTAAAAATACTTCATCTTACAATATGTCTTTTTTTAAAGACTGTAATAAGTTGATATATAAAAATATAAATCACTATTATTATTAGCAGAGCTGCATTACTAATTGTAAAATTAGTTGCACTTAAGTGTATTAAAGTCAATAATAGTATAAAACAAATTACTAATAATAATAATTTAACTCAACTACCTCTTTTTATGGGTCATTACTCATTACAGATATGAAAGTTAATACTCAATACAGGAAAGTTAACTTCATGCAAGAGTTATTGGTAATCAGATTTATATATTTATTATTTGTGTGATTTTGTAGTTATATTTTAAAATTTATCTAAATCAAATGCTATAAAAAATATATTGAAAAATCATAACAACAGTTGTTATTTACAAAAAATAATACACCCTGCTCAGTTTTGGTTACAGGGCATTAAACCCAGAAGAAAACAACGAAATAAAATAGCAAAAAAAATAAGTACATAAAATTCGCATGGGCTGCCAATGAATTTTGCAATGGGGCAATGTCAATGCACTTTCCACACATACAAAAATAGATCGGGGCACGGGGTGGAAGAGCAGCCAGTAGATGCATTCAATCTGCCGTCTAATTCGAAGTGGGCGCACTTAAAAACTGAATGGGCACATTGTGTGGAAATGCTTGTTCAGCGATAGCAACTCAATTAGCTAGAAACGATGCATTTTCCATCTGTGAAAAAATGGAAACAACGAAGTAGAATGCAACGCAGCTGGCGCCAATAAAACTAACTGATTTATCCAAAACTCACGTAACTTATCAGTAAGAGAGGTTCTTTGGAGGACAGGTGATTTAAACTCGAATTTCGTACGCCGAAGACAGCGGCACAATTAGATGGATTCAATGAAATTAACAGTTTTAATTTACACGAAGAAGCAGAACAATGAATTCGACATAGGCGTAAATCTAAATTGAAAATGTTAGCTCTCCATGTGTAAAATAGCATTTATAAATTCAGTCACGGTTTGATTTCCTGTTTTCAAAGTATTGAGCTGCCAATAACAACAACAACAACGGAAGACCACAACAAGAACAACAACAACAACAATGTCAATTTCTATTAACACATTTTGGTTTGAGACACTGTCAAAACATTTACACCTTCGCCGGCAACTGGAATTGTGGCCGGATTTTGATGGTGTCTTAGATAAGAGTGTTTGTTAGCCTGCTGCTGTTGCTCCTTGTGCCTTGCCTAACCCTCGGCTGGTACGTGGCCATTATTTGCGCCCTTGTCACAACTGGGCCTTGTTTATAATCTGCACGTATCCTGGCGCGACTTAGCCAGCTTTGTTTCATTGATTTTTCTTCACTTTGCCCGTCTTCGTTTTTGTGTGTGTGTGTGTGTGTGTCTTTTGTGTGCGTGTATTTTTAGCGGCACAACCACTCAGCGACACTTTTAGCCTCAGATTTACCTGCGCAATGTAGAAAATATCGATTTTACTTTTTCGTTGTTTCTTAAATCTCAACTACGCATTTTTTTTATGACTTTCGTATTATTATTCTACTCGTTGTGCAATAATTTTATATGGTTTTCTTGGCGCTGTGTTTTGCTTACATAATTTAAACAAAACATTAAAATCTTTCATTTTAAAAAAAAAAGGAAAGGCAAAATTTAATGAATTTAGTAGGCAAAAACCGTTATGATATTAAAACAAGCTGTAAATTTAGCAAATAAATGCAGTTGTGGTTAATTCCCCATAAACCGTAATGTTAAGCAAGTCAAATAAAAAAGAAAATATATTTTGGCAGCCAAGCATAGAAAATCACTGCATACATAAAGATTTCATATTATATTTAAACTTTATACCCTGACCAAGTCGATGATTAAGTCGTTTGCTATTTTTACTAGAATCAACAACTAACAATGATGACCCCACAGAAACCGCAGACCCCAACCCGGGTGCAGTGCTCTTGCTCATTAAAATCATCTTGTTTGCTGGCCTTCAAGGGAAACCACTGATAATAATAATAATAATAATAAAGTAGTAGCATCTATAGAAAAACATAATGTATACTGAATGAAATTCCTTTGTGCTGTGTCGACCAGAGGAGTCAAGAGTTGTTGTTGTTCTAAATCTGTTTGCTGTTTTTGTGGTTTGTCTGCTGTTTACTTATTAAAAGCTGGAAAATGCATTTGCATTAATTATAAATGCACATTTTCATGCACAACTTTTTGACATTGCAAGTCCAAAGAATTTAATGCTTTTTATTTAAATATAATATAATCTGATTTAGACCATAATTCTCCTCATACATAATTCTCCTATTTTTAATGTAATTTTCTTCAGAACTTTTCTCTTAACTAAACTCAAGATTTGTTCGAATTTAAGTGCAAGAACAGAAAAAATAAGAATCGTTTCCGTTGGGTATCAGTTGCACTTGGGATGCAACTGCCGAGGATGATGTGGCAGTGGCAGTGGCAGCTACTGACAGACCGGGTGGCAGCTCTGCACTCACACTTTGTCAACATGTGTTCAACATGATCACAAATACAAGGCGGCTTTGCGTAGACATTAACATAAACAGTCGCAAACTAAACCAAAAAAAACAAAACAAAATAGAATCGAGCAGCTAATGCCACAAAATATATTGTTGGGTTAGAGAAGAGATGTGGAAAAGTGCATTTGTTGTTGGTTGGAACTTTTTGGAATGGCCACTTGAGAGATGTATGCTAAATATGCAAACACATTTTTGTAACATATATTCTACAGATTGTTCTTTGAGAACTGCTTTGCTGCCTAATGTGTGGCATTTCTCGGCACTCTAAGTGATATATAATAGGGCGTTGAAATGCATTTTGAGTAGTTTCTAAACCAATTCGACGGGTTGTTCTATTGTTCTAATGATGAATTGCTGGGCGAAGAGGCCGTCAGCTTGATGCCTGGCATTTGGCAGCTGCATACGTCATGCGGCATGCGGCATGTCGGTCAAGATGAAAGACGAGCAGCTATTGAACCATAACAGAAACCATCACAGCACCCATCTCCAATTCTCACTCTCACTTTTCACCCGCTCTCTCTCTCTCTCTCTCTCTCTCTCTCTCTCTCTCTATCTCTCTTTTACTCTCTCTTACTCTCTATTCTATTTTCTCACTCGCGCAATCAGCATTGGGTTAATGCTATAAATATGCGCCTGCATATATATGTATATATATGTGCATAGTCCGTACTTGCATCGGTTCACACTATGACATTTGCTTGGTTCGTCTGCACGTCTCTCCCGTTGTCGATTAAACATGTCTGGGAGCATTATTTACGACTTCCGTGATGAATTTTCAGTGGCCACTTCTGCAATTGGCCTCTTGCCTCTTTGCCCCCTTGCTCCTTCCAATAAACGGCATAAGCATGCAGACGGCATTCATAAAATGCCTCGATTTTGAATATAAATGTATAAAAAAAACTCAGAGAACATATTTCCTATGCAGTTCACGACTTTTTTTGCTGCGCTGCTGCCGATGGACACTACTAGGAATGTGAGGATAAAGGGAAAAAATATAATAATAAAAAAAATAAAAATCAGCAGAAATACATTGTTGCATATGATCAGAGTGGGAAAAGTCTCAAGGATGTGCCTCAGGTAAGCAATCGACACTAAGAACGAGATACCTTTTCTTGGCGAAATATGTTCAGTTAATCTATAAATGTGTCTACATTTAAAATTGTATTAGCAAATTTTGGCGTTATCAGCTTAAAAAAAAAACTTGATTTGCGCGAGGTATTCGCGAACTTATCTCTGAGATCGACCACGCCTGGCTATGTCGAAAAGATTTACAAATAAGGTGAGAATTGTTGACAGAATGATTGAGTGCAATCAGAACACATATTTAAATAAAAATAAACAAACAAATTTATTATACAAAACTTGATTATGTGTTCCTGGAAATTGAATAGCAAAAACTGCTCAAAAGATTCTCATAATTTTTTCAACCCGCAAAGCACAATATCAAAATGATTTGCAATGACTAAGAAGACTTTAAATCAATCAATATTATCAAAACAAAAAAAAAAAACGGAATTTATAAGTCAACAATTAATCCAAAAATACAAAAATCCATTAGGGACAAAGTAATGCAAGTGACGGGCAAAGTGTTTGGTTAATATTTTTATCATTTTTAGACGACTGACCAAAACAGAGAAAGCCAAGAAATATAGATGGGGCAAAAAGAAAGAAAGAAAACATCCAAAAACATCAGCAAAACATGTTTCGGTCGATAGCTTTACTGTTTTATTCTCTTTTTCCATTCCTTTACTTTTTTTTTGTATTTAGCTGCTGCTGCTGCTGTCGTCGTTTCCACTCGAGCAATTAATACGTGAGCAAACTGGAAAATACTTGAAGCAGCGAGCTGTCAGCCAAGTGCAAAACAATGTTAGGCCCTGATGTATTGTACGGCTAAGGGGGCCTGGCAGGCTGATAGCCTCAGATGTGGGGGAGGGGTGGTGTGGCAGGGGTATGTTTTGGGTCGGTTGAGATTTTAAGCGCAGACATGAGCCATAAGCCATAAGCCATAAGACATTCATTCAATGTCGCGACGCGACGACTGGCGCGACGCCTTGACGTAAGTTGATATCCCGAAAAAATAAAAAAAAGAACAATAACTTTTGACAATGTGCTGCTAACTTTTTCTGCTGCTGCTATTGCTACTTCTGCTGCTACTTCTTCTTCTTTCACCACTTAAGAGTAAGGGCAAAAACCATAACCATAAAATCGTATTATATGTAGTTAGCAGTCGTATTGCAATTGAGAAATCCAAGCACGCCTCTCACATTGTCACATCGGCTTTGGCTTTGGCTATATTTAGATAAGAATGCTACGCACCCCCGCCCCCCACCCGACCACGCCCTAACCATCACCGCCCCTCTCACTCACTCATTGTAATTATGATGCGTACCGTCTGATGATAATGTTTGCTGATTATCATCAAAATAATAACTAAAGAAGAAATATAACACATTTTCCACTGCATCATAAATTGTGAGACGGGTTTTCCTCAACATCATTGTCGAAATATGCTCATATTTCAAGCAACCAAGCGGAAATCCTTTATCCGCCAAAGCCAACTCCCCGACACACCCTCATACTATATGTATATATATATATATATATATGTATACATGTGTATATACCCTATAATATGCCTCACAGTTTTGCAGCTCGTTAGATAGGCGACAGTATAAAGTTATTCATAGAATTGCTGCCGTTGTCATTGTCGTTGGGCTTTTTGCTCTATTCGACCACAGAACTATATCATTGTTAGACCGACTTTTTGTCTGGCTGGTTTGCCTAGTGTGATTGTGTTGTTGTCGCTCTCTTGTGGCACGGCTGACTTTCTGGCTGGCTAACTGCCGGGCAGGCTGGCAGGCTGGCAGGCTGGCAATTGTGTGAAAAACTTTTAATTGGATGCTTATTGCACAATTTGTAACATTTTTAAATAGCGTGATGAGGCAATGTTTAAAGTTTTAGCGGTTATTTGAGTTCATTGGGCTTTTCTAAATCATGTTAAACATATTTCATTTACGATTGAAACATCACAACAAAATTTTAGTTCTAAATGGTAAAAATACTCTAAAAAATTTAATGAAGGTTGCAAGTTTTATATTCATGCATTTACTTTATTAATATAAATTTAATTATATTTGATTTTACGCAGTTACTCTAAATTTACTCCATTTGGAATCGCAAATTGTAAAGAATGTGAATTTCCGAAATCCCATAAATTTCAATAGTTTTCACATGATTTATTTTAATTTAGCGCATTTTATTTGCAATTCCTTTACCTTGTTTTGAAATTATTTCATATAATTATGTCGAAAATATATAATAAATCTTCGCACTTTTTTAACAAACAGCTATTTTCCATAATGCGAAAATGTTTTCAGCAATTTTTGTTAGCTGAATTACCATGGCTTAAATGCACAGAAACACAAAAACCTGAACCAAATAGTACCAATTAGAAATTAGAATTACAAAACGCTAATTGCATTTTATAAAACATTTGAAATTGAATTTGTAATTGCCAATTGCAATAAAATGAAACGCAATTTGTGGAAAACCGGCGCAGCTGCCGCATTACACACACATATAATGGTATTATTTATGCAGAAGGACAAAATGCATATTTGCAAATGAATGTCGAACAAATTAAACAAGGATTTAAAAAAGAAAAAAAAAACCATCTTTATTTTTGACAAAAAACAAGATATCAAATGGCAATTTTATTAATTTGGATATATAATACCACCCAATTAGACATATCCACTAGGCTGTGAAGCATGTTTTTAAGTTTGGTATCATTTGACCAGGCCATTTGCCATTTAGTCAACCTAAACTGTTATGTTGATGATGCCGCTGCCAAACGTTTGATCCTCTTTGATGAACTACCCCTAAAGGCATAAAAAAAATAAAGGCATCTTCTTCTACCTGCATTGCCATTTAAGCTCATAAACGACTATCGGCTTACAATGCTTTCAGAACATGAGACCGCCAGACATTCAATAATAAAAAAAACAATAAAAATAATACGAATCAGGTGGTTATTGAATGCTCTAACTTAGTAGGCTAAATAAAAATAAATATACAAAGAATTACTCTTGATAATAATAATAAACTCTATGAGTATTTGATATTATTATAAAATTAATAAAAAAATAAACAATAAATCAATCACTCAATCATTGAATGCTGCAAGGAAACCCAACTACTGTAAGAAATTGATTGACTAGAAAAATAAATAAATAAATAATTCGTGCTAAGTATTTTGTTTATGTCGCAAACTAAATACATTTTTGAACGTAAGAACTTTCAAGTCACATATCATAGTGATTGAAGTCACTTTAAACAGTGTATGCGAGATACACTTGCACACACACGTACACACACGTACACACACACATAATTATAACCTGATAGATAAACGAAAACCAGTTTTTGTACATGCACCAGACGTTGGCCCAGCCTTAAAAGCAACAACAACAACAATCAAACTGTCCGAAAGCTATCAGGGAAGTTTAATCAAACAAAAAACGCGTTGAAAACAATAAAAAAAACTAAAGCGAAAACTCTGAGCTCTGAGGATAGGGACGGAACGCTGTGGCAAGTTGGCTAATTTGTGGCAGACGGATATTATTATGAATTAACATCAAAGTCCGAGCGAAATATCGCATCGCTGTACATCTCACTCGCACTCGTGCCATTCCATATCAATGATCTCTCGTGCACGAATTAACTTTAAATAGGCGTGAATAATGTTCGTTGATCTTTTTCAAAAATCATTTGTACCCCCCATTGTCTTTGGGGTTTTTTGGATCTTTAAAGACGGAGGAGAGAAGATTAAAAAAAAACCGCAGCACTAATCTGAAATTCATGTGGTCGATTGTTAGAGGAGCGGATGGTACCACATTAAAGTGCCGCTGACACGCGTCTTCTGGCTAATGACATGTGCGGTTTTTGTTTGCCACCGTTCCACCTACCTCTCCCCTCCCCTACCTATATACAACTTTTTTTTTGCCAATTTCTTTCGCTTCTGCAAATTTGCCCTCCACATACACATATATTTTAGATTTGCTGATAGTTTAATTGGTTTTGACTTGATGTAGGTTTCATTGTTGTTGTTTCTGTTTGTTTGTTTTTTTTTTTTTTTTTTTGAGCCACTGGTTTTACGTTACAGGTCGTTAGGATGATAATAAACATATCACTTAAATGGTGAATTGTTGATAATTGCTTGATCACTTGAGTTATATATTGACACAGTGTTAACTACTGCAAATTACTGGAATGCCGAACAATTACTCAACAACACGCAACAATTATTCTCAATACAATGTTAGCGGCTTCAACCAGTTGCGAATTACAAGGCCAGTCACACGGTCAGCGCTCCACGTGTATAAATTAAGCTAAGAAATCTGAGAACTAACTCGTAAGTATCAGTTACAAATTAATAACTTAAAGCAAAAGATAAATCAAAGTCGTTGTTTCATTTGAATTGCTGTTGAAATCGATGCATTAACTACCTTCACTAACTGGCATGAGGGCAATTAAGGCAGCGTTTTCAATTTCACTAGAAACTGCTTAGTTTTGAAAACAAATAAATTAAGTGCAAAATATTGCTTTGTTTTAAGCAGTTAATTTTAAGCTGTAAGCAGTTAAGTTAAGACTTAAAATAAGCAGTTGAATTTAGTGATCTTAAATTATTTGAGAAAACATATATCATATTTTTTATTATATGACGGAAGATTGACTAGCAGCAATTGGTATGTTTTTTGTTTTATTTTAATTTCTTATTTCTAGTTGTTACAAGTATAATATTAAGTGATATATTTTTAAATTTGCTTGCTTATTAAAAGCGTTTGTTTGTACTCAAAATCTCAAATAATATTTAAGGCACAACAAATACATTTGACAAATTGGAATACAATGATGGTTTTTGTTTGATTTCATCCAGTTGCACATCATTCTAGTGACAGTTTTTTGAATGATCGACTCTGTTTACATTGGTGTGTTAGTCCGGCACATCATTAAATTGATTGAAAGTGCGGCTCATCTTTGTAAAAATGTTGACAAAAATAACAAACACAACAAATAGCTATTAAAAGCAAATCTAAAATGGCCATAAAATGACACGATCATAAACCAAACTAATGCTCATAAAATGCATGAAGAGACAGATATAAAAATCCGAAATATTATGTTCACTGGCTCCCATGGATGTAAGAAGCTGTCTCAGTGATCAAACTCAAATCAGATGCGTGTTTTTAGGACCATAGAGGACAAGTGTTTGCTACTCTCTAATAGACCAATAAATTTGTAATAAATATCGGAAACCATGTGCCCTATAAAACACACACAAATCCACACAGAAAGTTGGACAACTCTATGAGTGTAAGTACGTTAAAAAAAGAAAAACTTTGTTTTGTAACCGGATGGTTGTTAAAACGGAGGGCAGCAAACAAAACAAACCATTTGCATTATAAACACGCATATATCAGAAAATGGAGAAAAACACACCCAACACTTTATTACAGGCCAAAAGCGTACTAAAAAACAACAAAGTCATAAATACTTCTAGTTTCACATTTACTGGCCGAAAGCTCGGTCAAAAAATTACAAAAAACTGTTGCCATTATTTATATAGAGCAGACGTCGCCCAAATTACCACAGACAATAATAAATAAATAAATTATGTTCAAATTAGGTGCAGAGATAAAAGTGAAGGGAAACTTAATCATTGAGTTAAAAGACACATTTGCATTATTGAAATTTTTGCTGTGTAGCTTTACCTCAACATATTGATTTTTGTGCACCTATCTCGACCATAAACGACCAACTCCAGTTAACAAAATTAACAATAACAACAACAGTCGCATTAACAGCAAAAATATTCAACACGACAAATTCTGTTTTTTTCTGTCATGTTGATTTGGTTCGCTTGACGTTTACTTCAAGATATATGAATATATGTAAATATGTTAACAAAAGATCAACTTAACTTGTGACATCGAACTTATGAATATTCCGACTAAATGTGTTAAATTATGTTTGTTGTTTTTATGTCTGATAAGTTTTTAACACATTTTTGCTGCCCTACAAAAAAGTCATCTTAAGTTGGGCACTTCGATTTCCATAGAAAAGTTATGTAATTATGCATAACTCAAAACGAAACTTCATTCAAGAATACAACAACAACAAAACAAAAAAAACAAACAGTAAATTGCATTCCATTTATAAAAGAATAATAATAATTGAATTGAAAATATTTGAATGAAAAGCAAAACGAACTTTCACTGCTTTTTAAGCCAAGTTAGCTTAAATTTTTAATAAAAATAAAAGAGAAAAAGTAACAATCAACCCAATAAAGGCATTCAAAATAAAATTAAATATATTTGATAAACATAGATTATCCAATGGCAATCTCTATATACAAATATTACCTCAAATGGGGAAAATGCGACTCATCCAAACAAAAAGATTAATTTGTGTTGATATGTTTGTTTTGGTCCGACACGCAAAGCGCCCACGCAATGGCTGAATTTTCATTTTATTTATTTCGCTACACTTTTCATTTGTCGTAACGCGTCACTAATTAAGCTATTTTTGAAAGAATATATATCTCTTTGCAACTGCTGGGCATGGCCAGTGTCTGCCATGTTGTCTCGCTGGTTTCTCAAACAACAAGCAACACACACAACTGTAATAGTAAAAAAAAAAATTATAGCAGGAGTGTTCATTCTCAAGATTGCATGTTTTACCCCAACTGGCAGATGTGCCCAACTAATGTCACTTTGCTCACCATTTCAATTTTGCTATGAGTCCGAAAAGAACTGCCTGCACTTGAAATAACAAATCGCTCAACATATATATTCTGGTTTTTAGGAATAAGTTTTAGATTTTGAAAAAGAAATAAAATAAACTTTCGTTTTATATATGTAATATGGATTATATATAGTGTGTATATATACAGTGATATTTTTGCTCAGTGTATGAGTATCCACATCCAATGTAGGCTTGCTGAGAACATTATTGCAAATTATGTAAATGAAAATTGCTACACAGGCTACAAATATTTTTCGCAAATAGTATACGAAAATAGAATTGCGTTGATAAGCATTGAGTGTTTGCCAAATGATATGGCAAATGGAATCAATTTTTGAAATAAATTTACCACATTATTTGACATTGAACTAATTTTTCAAAAAGAAACACACGCTCGCTCACCGATCTGAGTTTTATACATATTTCACATATATACACAAATGAGTTTGGGAATTTAATTTTATTTTGAAGAGTACATTTGGTATTTTGGGACTAGTAGTAGTGGGATTTTTTTCTACACTTCAGTTCAGTTTAGTTTTTTTTTTCGAAAATGCGCATTTAAAAATAATTTCAGACCTTTGATATGATATTCAAGTTTGTGTGTGTAGCCATGTTTATCAAGATGTCAACGCTTTTAATATAGTTCATACTGTATGGCTATCTCTTAGACGGGGCAGACTACATACCACATACCATTCCAGAATTTAGAAAAGAAATAAAAAGACGTCCGTCAAACTTAATGAAATTGCATCGCATAAAACAGGCGAGCATTTCAAAATTGATGAGCTCGTCTAATGAATTTATGGACTCTAATATTAAAGATGACCTGCAACGACGAATAATTGGTAATTTAGATGCGCCCCTGTGTGCGTCCATCTACACATAGATACATTTATGTAGCTGTAAACTGATTGATAGCAAGAGATGAGCTCAAAATGTATGTGTCCCGGGGGCGCTATTTAATGGTCTCTTTTTTCCTTTTTCGATGCTCCGGATATTATTTCTATGAAATGTGAAAAGTGAACTATACGCTTCACTCATAAAATCTGTCAATTTTTTAATGGCTTCGACATATTGAAAGCTTATCAATCAGATTTCCATGTTAACAGTTCATTATGAGATGTTTTATTTAACGAGCAGGTTGGGGATATTCCATTCACAATAACGAACTTTCAGCAGCAAATATTTTAGAAATATTGAACCAGCTAAAATCATGACGCAAAACAAAATAAAAATCGCTGGCAGTGAGTTTCAAATTTTTTGAATATTTGGGTCAATTTTAGGCATGTGGGAATTTCCACTAGAATTGAAAGTTTACGGCAGCAATATATTTTCAAAGAGATATACAAAAGCATATACAATTTAAGCAATAAAAAATAATTTTAAATACAATAACAAATCAAAATGAGAGAATGGTTTCCATGATTTGTGTAATCCGCTAACGAAACCGAGACTAATAATTTGTTGTTTAGTTGCCAGAACGTGTTTTTTCTGGCAAAAGATACTAAGAATCGATTTTATGACAAACAAATTCTTAATTAAATGCAAAGAGCAAAATAAATTATGATATTTAACCGTTTTTGCCTAATTTGCATTGGCGCCAAACAAACAATAAAAAAACAAACGAAACGGAGTAATTTATGGGATGTGCTTCGAAAGAATTTTGGTTAGATGCTTAACGATAATCGATAGATAAGGCACTCACCTGATCTTGACAGAAGTAGCCGAATCCGATGATGCCCGCAATGGCTAAAAATAGGCAAAACACAATAATTGTTCGTATTTTGGAGCGTGGTTCCATTTTCTTGATCTCATAAACACCGCCGGGTAGTAATAAAGCAAAATCACTATCAACTTGTACGGAAACGTTCTTATGCATATCCACGGGCATGTTCCATAGAGCCACAATTGTTTCTATTTTGGCTATGATTTTTGTTTTAATTTACATTTATTTGCAGAACACTAAAAAAAACGACATCGAAAGGGTTTTGTCGCCAACAAATGTCGCCCAGTCATTGTCCGATAATACGAATAGGCGCCATCTATCGCTCACTTGCGGCTACCCATTGCATCGTCAACTAGTTTACCGCTTATTAACTGTTCAACTGCAAAGAAAACCAAGAATTTGTAATAAGTTTTTTGAAATAATTTATTTAATAATTGTTTTAATATAATGCCACATGTCTAAAGCGATACGCAGCAATTAGTCTTATCTCCACGTGTCAATTTAGCGGCAACAAAAAGTTAATCAATTAAACAAACACGTCTTTCAAGTTATGAGGGGGCAAAAGGTAACTCATTGGGAATTATGACTTAAATTTGTAGCTGTTAACCGATATAGCTTAAGCAATACTGCTTTAACTAAAATAATTATAATACTATTTATTTATTTTCACTTTTATAAACAAACAGAAACAAAGACAGTAACTGATAAGATATCAATTAAAAAGAAGCATTTCATTACGAGTGACTGATTAAACTACATAAAGACTTTTTAAAAAACAAACTAAAAAAGAAAACAGAATGTTGATTTTCAAAGTAAAAGTAAACAAAACAGTTGAATAATTTACATTAAACTGTTAGCTATAAATAAGTGTCAAAGGCAAACAGCAAAAAGTGAAAAGCGAAAAAAGAGATGCAGGCAAAAGTACGACTTGTTAACATAACAAACTCAAATATAGAAAATAGAAAAAAGAATAATAAACATGTGGTTGACCTGTTAAGCAAAACAAGAAATCAAATACACTCGTTCATCCATATATAAATACAAACATGTAGGCACAATCTGAGCAAAGATAATGTACATAAATCACAAAAAAATTGACACAATACAAATCCGATAGGAAAACATTAAACAGTAGCCGCAAAAAAAGAGGCTGCCAGCGGCCGCTGCCGCTACGTTTGGAGTCGCAGTCTGATTGACGCCCAGGCGACTTCAGCGTCAGCGTCAGATTGCTTATTGTGGGCTGCTCTCAATTTCCGCAAAAATGTAAAGTGTGTGTGTTTGCATATGTTTACGATGTGTTGTTGTTCTTATTGCGGCTGTTGTGCCAATAAACAGCAAGTAAATAAAATGAGTTGGCAGTTTCGCCAACCCGCGCTTTAACAACTGCAAAAAAAAACGTCGCCGCATTTTGTCAACTACATTTACATTTAAATTTGGCAGACATTCTGGTTTGAATTCAACAATTATCTAATTGGGAGAATAAAATGTGTCAATCCTATCGACAACAACAAGGTTAGTAGTTAATACATTTGAAAGTTTATATTTTATTGAATACATCAAGCTATTTCTCAGTTTCGAATTTTTCTCCATATAATTGTTAGTTTATTTAACTGATTATTTGAGCAATTTGCAAACAATTTGCTCTGCCGTCGCCGCAGTCGCAGCGGCATCTTTCGGCTGACGTCAAAAGTCGCGCACGCTGTGCAAAAGAAAAACAAAACAAAACCTAATGTAAAACCATTATATTAAGAAAAAAGGCACTATTTTCGAAACTATAAACAAAACGCCGCTATAAACTTAAAACACAACACAACAAAAACAATCGAGTAGAAGAGGCAGAGCGATAGAGAGAGCGAGAGAGGCAGGCAAAAACAGCTGTTCGCCTTTCATGTTGCAACATCGTTTTGGCCAATTTGCCAGTTTGCTGGCTAATTGCATTGGCTAATACACTCAATACACTTATTTGTGGCCATGCCAAACGTACTTTAATATAACAAACAATTAGCGGCTAGCTTATATTTATTTATTTACATTTTCTTCATATTTTCAGCGTTTGCACGCTCATTTAGCGTGTCATCTGCTTTGTGTCACACATTCGCACTAACTGCAAAAAGGCGCGCGTAAGTTTTGTACATAGAATTCATAACCTAATCACAATCACACTACGCACACTAAAATACTTAATACAATCAATTGTTCGGCGATTTGTTTAATTTGTTAAGCGAAAAGCGTGTAAATGTTTTAATATATAATGCCAGCAACACGCGTTATGCCTCCCTATACGTCCGTTTTCAGCAGCAGCGGCGGATAAACTGACTATAAGGAAAACAAATAAGCGCGTACTTGGACTGCCAACCTGCTGGTATTTAGAACAGCTGTTAATGTTAGTTAACAGATCTCGTAACTCGACATCTATTCTCGATGACAATTAACAGCTGGTACACATATTCCACATAAGCCGCATAAGCTGTTGTTGTAACATTATAATAACTTAACAGTACTTAATTCAGAAATGTGGCAGCACTCTGCTGTGAGTTTTAAATCGAAAAAAATACGTAAAGCGCAAGATTTAAAATGCGTTGTTTTCTGCTGCTCAGCGTCTTATTTGCGACTTTTTGCAACGCCAGCTACGATCATTATCGCTTGCCAAGCGCCGTAAGACCGCAACACTATAACCTGCGCATCATGACACATCTGGAGAAAGTCAGCCACCAGTTCTTCACAGGCGACGTCGAAATAAAAATTCATGTTTTGCAATCCACCGGAAATATAACCTTGCACGTTGGAGCCCATTTAAATATTGTCAAGAATGGTACAAGCTTAGAGCAAATAAAGCCGCATTGCCACGAACTGATTGACATCCGAGACATCGAACACAATTTGAGCTATGATTTCTATATACTTCATTTGGATGCAGATCTGCAGCGAGGACAACGTGTTCTATTGCGTCTACAATTCTGGGGAAAATTGGGCCGCTCCATGTCCGGTTACTATGCCAGTACTTATCAGGATAACTGCACCAAAAAGTGAGCAAGAATTACAGACGCGTCTCTACATATCTATCCGTCTATACATATATATATATATGCGTATTTCTCTTCAGATTCATGTCGGTTTCTCAATTCGAGCCTGCGGATGCTCGTTCGGCTTTCCCCTGTTTCGATGAGCCCGCTTTGAAGGCGACCTTTAATATAAGTCTGGGCCACCACTCCAACTACAATGCACTCAGCAACATGCCCATCATTCAAAAGATACCAATGTAAGTACAGTAGAGATTGGCTATCAGCTACATATTTTATATGCCGTTGCAAGAAACTGGCCAAGTTTGACTTTTAAGTTAAAACACATTTTAGTTTACGTTTCTTTTTGAAATAATTTTTTTTAAGATTTACAGATGTGAAAGCAAAAACTGGGTGTGGAGCATATTCAAGCAGTCAGAGCTGATGTCCACATATCTGGTGGCGTACAGCATCAACGACTTCAAGAGCTATGCCTCGCGGACCAAGAAATATCGATTGAGCTTCAGGACCTGGTCGCGTTCATCGGCAATTAAGCAGTGCAGATATGCGTCCGAGATTGGGCCAAGGATACTTTCATACTATGAGGATATGTTTGACATTGAGTATCCGTTGTCCAAAGTGGATCTGCTGGCTGTGCCCGATTTCAATGCCGGCGCCATGGAGAACTGGGGACTGATCACATTTCGGGAAACGTCTTTGTTTTATGACGAGGCTCAGTCATCGGACTTGGACAAACAGCGTGTGGCGAATATAATTTCACACGAAGTGGCTCATCAGTGGTTTGGCAATCTGGTAACAATGGAATGGTGGAACGATCTCTGGCTGAATGAGGGATTCGCCACCTATATGGCAACGTTGGGTATGGAGAAGGTATGCCGCAAGTGGCATGCCTACGAGGAGGAGTCATTGGACAATGTCCTCGCTGTGCTCAACACGGATGGCTACTGCAATACTCGACCGATCCATCAGGCGGTGAACCGGGCTAGTCAAATACCGGAACTCTTCGATGCGATCACATATCGAAAGGGTGCAGTCATCATACGAATGATGCACCTGCTCATTGGCGACGTGGCCTTTCGACAGGGTCTCAATTGTTACCTGGTAAAGCATGCCTTTGGCAATGCCAGGCAGGAGGATTTGTGGCATGCCTTGACGGAGGCAGCGCACCAGTGTGGCAGCATTTCCGAGGATTTGGATGTGCGAAGCATGATGGACACGTGGACCCTGCAGAAGGGCATACCCCTAATTAATGTGCAGCGTCAATACGATATGCGAACGGCAACAATAACCCAGCGACGATATCTCATCCGGATTGAAAATCTAGATCAACCAGCGACAGATGAGTCCTGTTGGCTTGTGCCCATCAGCTATGCCACCGATGGTCCATCCAACTTCGTGGCAACCGAGACGCGTGCCTTTCTGCGTTGCACTGAGCAGAACGAGGCATTGCCACTGAATCTCCAGAATCTACCCGGCGAAAACGAGTGGCTAATCCTCAATGTGCAGGTGGCAACACCATATCGTGTTAACTACGACGTCACCAACTGGGAGCTGATCATCAATGCGCTGCACAGCAAAGATTTTAAGCGCATTCACGTCATGAATCGAGCTCACCTGATAGATGACTCCATGGCGTTCGCCTGGAGTGGACTGCTGCCCTACGAATTGGCCGTGGAGCTGTTGTGTTACCTGAGGCACGAGCCCGATTATATGCCCTGGCGTGCCGCATTGGATCAACTAAATGCAATTTATCGCATTGTTCGACAAACCAAACAATATCCGGAATTTCAGGTGAGAGGAGTTTTTAAAACTAATCACTGGGAAGGAACCATATCCGATCCCATAAAGAATATAGCTTATTCTTGCCCAGCAAATCATGCTTATCTTATTTGATCTATAACTGCAAAAGTCTCGATTATATCGATACAAATCGATTTCTGATCACAATAAGCCAAAGTTTAATATACATTTATATAATGTTGATCAACTGGACAAAGTTCAGCGATATTCGTTAAGAAACACTTGGGCACTTCGTAGTCGAGCTCACTCGACTTCAGTATTCTCACTTAATTGTATGATTTGTAAATGTTATTGAATTTGAGAAGAATCTTACAAATTTAATATTTTCTGTTAATAAGAAACATATTTTTGATAAATATAAAAAATATGATCTAATTCAAAGAATTTCTCTTGACTATTTTCGATTTTCCAAAATTTATCATCATTTTGCTGAGTGTATATCCTAAAAATCGTCTTAGAATTTATCTTAGACATTTCCCACTTTCCAAGCATCGTTTATACTAGCTGGAAATCTTTTTTATTTATTATTACTTATATCAAATTAAATTTATATATTTTTAAAAAAATCTTGTTCATCCAGCAATTTATGCATTATTTATTGGAGCCCATATATGGCCACCTGGGGGGAATGCGCAAGGATACGAAAGGTCAACACCATGTGGCCCACAAGGCGTTGATCACGAAGTGGGCGTGTCGCTTGAAGCAGGAGGATTGTGTGGAGCATGCTTTGAGATACTATCATCGGTGGTTCATCTGCGATAAACCGGATGAGACAAATCCAGTTCCGCCGAATCTCAGATCAGTTGTCTACTGCACAGCCGTGCGGCAAGGCGATGAGGAGGATTGGAACTTTCTGTGGCAACGATACCGCAACACCGAGGTGGCCAGTGAGCAGCGACAGATACTCCTTGCACTCGGTTGCAGCCACAAGGTGGTCCTGCTCCAGCGCTATCTGAACATAATCTACCATGAGAAGTCCTTTATACGCAAACAGGATGCTTCACAGATCTTTGGCGCCATTGTGCGCAACCATGTGGGCTTTCACATAACCAAGGATTTCTTTCTCCACAAATTCAAGTTACTCAATACCTAGTAAGTGTTTTCAAATTACAATTAATTGCTCGAAAAATATTTACAAAAGCAAAGAAAATAAATTTTTACCATGCAAAATTCAGCTGATTAAATACCTTTTCTAGCTTTTAATTTATATTGGAAACTGCCTTTTATAAACTTTAGCAATTTAAGATGCATTCACTATGACAATTCTGAAATAAAAAATTTGAATCTTAAATTTTAAATCTTAATCCTTTTGCTTACAGCTACCAATCGAATTCAAGGGAATTGGTCGGCATGTTCATCCAAATATCGCAGCACACAAGCTGCCTGATGGGGTATCGCCAGTTGTTGGTGTTCATTAATACCCACCAAGAGCTGCAGCAGAGATCGGGACGAAGTTTGCGACGTGCCTTGGAGCAGGTAAAACTGAATCTGCACTGGCGCCAAAAGCAAATGAATGAGTTCATCTGCATTCTGGGAAAGCACAATTGATGATTGTAATTCAAAAATGTTGTAAATTGTTTTTATATTTTGTGTTTCGTATATTTCAAATTAGTAATTATATAAAATAAAGCATAGAAAGCCCAGATCTAAGCGCTAAGATTAATCACAGAACACAGGACCACACCAACTGCCAGCAGCAGCTTCACAAATTTCACCCACGGTTTGCGCCACCGCCTCCGGCTCCACCACCACCGCCACCGCCCGAGAAAGCTGTGCTCGCATTTCCCGCACTGGCCGTAAACAGTCTGCGCAGATTCTGTAGTATGCCCCATACAACGGTACCGGCCGATCCCAGAGTTTCGAGCAGATCGAAGCCGGTGCTCTCGATGGCCTCTTCGCGATCCTCCTCCGTCTCAATGGCCGGCGATGAATTATTGCTATGTGGTGCATGATGCACACCCATGTGCCCAATCAGACGATGCGAATTTGTGCGAACATGCGTATCATTCACATCGCCACCGCCCACTGCATTTATGAGATGCTTGACTGGCTCCAGAACGGGTATGGCCAACTTGATGCGATGCCAGTCACCTGGTGTTTCCGTTGAGCTCTCATGCTGCTCATTTCCAACCATCGCATCCAGGCTAAGCTCATCGTCCAGCGTATTGCGCTCACTCACTGGCGCATCATCCGTGTCAAGGGTACTATTGCTGCCAGCTGCAGCCTGCAACTGCAACAGACTGCCAAAGAGCTGTTGCACATACACCGACTGGATGGACTCCGCCTCGTTGCGCTCAAAGTCGAACTCATCGTGTGGACGCAATCCACGCTTGCCATTCACATAGCTCACAATGTGCGTATTCGTTGAGGCCGGTTGAGCTGTGGACACCGCTGGCTTTGCTGCGCTTCCTGGCAATGTCATCAGCCATAGGAACTGCATAGGAATGAGTGAGTGAAATACAAAATGGCAATTAATACTTCCAGTTTAATGACTGACCAAAAATCATATTCTCAAAATTCTATAATTAGCCATTCCATATGCAAAAGCAATCTCTATCCACAAAACACGCGACGAGCCTTAATTAGATGTCTTGCTGCCCCTAAAAACACTCAAATAATATTCAAGGTCTTTCAAAGTGATTATTTAACGTAATCCCAAAGAGGCATTGGTAATTTCAAGTAATGTTAAAAAAAAAAGCTGAATTGTAAAAGCAAAAATGAACAAATTGCTGGAAATTACAAAAAAGTGAAAAAACTAAAAATATAACTTTTAGAAAGCATTAGAAGTTGAAAACAAATATGTTAAAATTGAAAAAGATTTATATTAATTATACTATTATATAATTATTATTAATATTATTAAGTAAGCTTAAAGTTCCATAATAATAATTTAAGAAATCAGCTTTATTTATTTTTAGTAGAGTATAGAATATTTAGAAGACTTCATTGTGTATATATTTTAAGTCAACATAAAAAAACAAATGGATATCTCTTCATACGGATGTTTGCCAAATTTTATCTAGATATCTTAAGAACTAAGGAAGTCCAAATCATTTAAAAATGAGAATAATACCAGCACCTGACCTTTTGCTTCACTCGCTCGAAGTCCTACCGGATCGTCGAACTAATCTATATCATATAGCTTCGACAATTGGTCGAAAATCATAGGTTGCATAAAAGCGATAAACATAATATTTTGAACTCTGTACTAAAATTAAGAAGTTGGCAGATTCACTGATTTTCCTTTGATATCTCTTTCGCTTTCTTAATTTTATTTTTTATTTTTATGATAAAGACCTGCAAAATATTTACAATAGTTTATACTGAAACTGACGGAGTTTTTATATTTATATAACAGTCAAATATGCATTCGATAATAATCAATGGGCCAAATTTTTCATTTTTCTTGGCAATCACTAAATAAACTTGCTTATTAATTCAATAATGATTTTCACTTTATTTATTTGTAATATTTCACAAGTTCTATTTTCATTTTATTATATCAATATTTTATCCAATGCCAAAAAATAATCCGCTTACATGCAGTAACAGCAAAAAACTTATTGGTTTATATGTGAAAAAAGATAATCGCGCCATTTTCAATGTTATATACACTATATATATAAATAGATATATAAATAAATAACTCGGATTTAAATTGAAAACGCTGTCCGTAGCGTTTACAACGACAACTGGGCACTGACTGACTGACTCACTGACTAAACAATGGGCAGCCAAAAAAAAATATATTATAATATGGAATCTGAAGGTAGCCAATAACAAATTAATTAATATGCGAGAAGTGTAACAATTGTTGTCTCTCGAATCTATTTATTTCCATTGAATTTGAGAATTGATATTATGCTCTCAGCATTTTATACCTTTGACACATTATTTGCAATATTTAATGATTATTGTTTTTAATGTTGAAAACTACTTTTCGTAGCAGGCCTAAGGAGATTTTGATATAGTTACACTTTTCATAACAATCCGCACACATGTTGTGAAAACAAAATTTAAATAAAAAATTTTTGTATCATGTTTAAAAAACATAAATAAACCTTTCCAATTTGTATACACTCACGAGAATAAAATTTTAAGTTTTACAAATTCACAAATATTTGATGAAGCTGACCTAAATATTATATATTAATATAACTTATGATGGGATTTGCTAAATTTTCACAAGTGAGTATTTAAATATTGCCACTATTTTTTTGGTTATGCGGTTTCTTGACTTGACAGTGAAGAGTTCTTAGAAAGTAGTATCTAAAAGTAAAGTAAATTGCTTAGCAGTTGGGTATAATCCTTTTGTGCAACAGGCATATAGCAGAATCCCCAATCCCATAGGATAAGTAGATGATTGATCAGGATCAGCTAGCCAATTGGTGTAGCTACATCCGCTTTTGCGTCCGGACTGGAGTTTTTTTTTTTGTTTGAACTTCATCAGCTTTTCCTATACAATGGCCAAGTAGAATATGCATAGTTCCAAAAGGAGTATGAATAATTTTGTCCTAGCCATATTATTAAATAGTAGAATTTCCTAAATAACTCACCAACTGTCAGTTGTCAATTTATTGTATAAAAAAACATAAAAAATACACGATTTTAATAAAAACAATTCCATCCAAACCAGTAAATCCTAACAAAGAATGCTTTGAAATAAATTTCAATAGTTTTTAACACATATTTTTTCGAATAGAAAATTTTTCATTCAGATTTCACACGCCAAACAGTACACACATTTTTTTTCATTTCTTAAGTTTTTGGCGTTTTGTGTAAAACAAAATTTTCAAATTAAAATTACCCGTATCAAAATTTTTATGTCTAAAAAAATTCAAAATTTACCAGTGAAATAATCGAATTGATAACCATAAATGGCTCCATATTTATCACAGATATCCCGATGTCTAAGGTATCGTGCGCCGATCTGTCGACCTCATCGCCTGCTCCATGGGAGCTGCAAACACTGGAAGCAACTCTGCACGGGTAGCGTCTTTTGGCAACCGGCGCAGCAGACGCTTGATCTGCTGCCAGCTAAGCCATCGATGATGCACGTCCAGGTCTATTCGCAGCGAGCGGCGAGCGTCAAAAATAATGGGGATATGCTGCGCAAACGGATCAGTTTCAGTGGAACTCCAAATAAGGACGCTGCTCCAGCTGCAAATGTTGTGCCCGTTGGCATTATAATGCCAGAGAGCAATGATGGCAATCAACTGAAGATTGTCATTGTGCCGCTCGATTTGGCCAATCAGGATGCGGAGAGTCTGAAAAATACGCTTGAGGCGCTCCATCAGCTGCGTCTGCATGCCACCGAAATTGATGCCTTCACCAACAGCATGCTCGAGGAATTTAATCAGTCGGAGCCCAGCAAGAAATCACCAACTGCCGAAAGTCCGGGAGTGCAGCGAGTTAATTTTATGGAGGGCTATGTCCAAGAAGTCAATGCTGTCGGTACTGCTACAACCAAAACTAACCTAAAATCGGGACAACCAGAGCCGCAGTCACAGCTGAGTAAGTCGGTTGCACCAGTTTCCAATGCAGCTGCTGCTGCTGCACCAATTCCAACAATTGCATCCAGTACGCAACCCCAACGAATGCCCAAACCAGTAACTAAACCAAATACATCACCAATGCCAAAAACTCTGCCGATGAGTGATCCAAAGCAAAATGCAATCAGTGCCGCTATCAAACCGAAAGTGGCAAGTAATATTTCTGCCTTGGACTCGACTATGAATCAAATTAGCATTGAGGTGCCAAAAAGCATAAGTCGGCAACTGAGCGACATGTCCATCGCCTCAATGCATCTGTCCTTCGACATGGACATGACAAATGTGCGCGATGCAATGCTGAATGGTGACCAGAAATCTGCTCCCCCAGCTGTACTCTCCTTGACCGATCCGATGGTCTCACTGGAGACGCGCCTGGAGTCTGATCCGAGCAATGTACCCAAAAACACTGTGCCTCTTGTATTCAATGCTCTTATCAAGGGCACCGTTCAGATTGATGCCGATAAGATCAGTCTGGCCAAACTGACCGATGAGCAGTTACCAGCTTATAATGATAAGATTACGTCCATTGCCGCCAATATTTGCAGCACGGCATTGGCGAATGGATTTCTAGCCGAGCAGCACCAGCAGCAGCAAATCAAAAGCAACTTGGCCAACCCCAAAATATCCTCACAGGGACGGATGGCATTGAAGCGCCACCAGGCTGCGAAGCATATGAAAGTTAGTCCTATGCTGAAGGACGGGTGCAAGAATCCAATTATCAAGAAGAAGAAGTGTCCCAAAAAGTGCCCCCTGATCGATGATCCCTGCAAGAAAGATCCCTGCAAGGCGCCGAAACGACCACAGAAGAAAGCTTCCAAAACCACTGATATAGTTGCTGCCTCTTCTTGCGGCAAGAAAGGTGGCGAGAAAAAGAAGTCAGATTCTTGCGCTAAGAAAGATGAGAAAAAGAAGGATCCTTGTGCAAAGTTCAAGAAGGGCGGCGACAAGAAGAAGAATACTTGCGCCAAGAAGAAGGTTTCTTGCGCCAAAAAGAAGAAGGATCCTTGCGGCAAGAAGGGAGGTGACAAAAAGAAAAAGGATCCTTGTGCAAAGTTCAAGAAGGGTGGCAACAAGAAGAAGAATGATTCCAGCGCCAAGAAGGATCCCTGCAAGAAAAAGTATTCAACGTCGGCCAGTTCCATACCAAACCTCCGTCAGCTGTCGACATCGACTCAAGGTGAAGATATGAATCCCCGTTTTACAATCTACTCAACACTTGTGCGGCGTCGTTACGGCGGCATGCCCTCGAGCACACAGATGGACGCGTGGGGCATCAAGTCGTTGGATGTCCGTAAACAAGTTCAACGGAGCTACGCCAAAAAGAAGAAGAGCAAAAAGGGAAATAGCAAATGTGCTGCAATCCAAAGCACAGGCAGCAAAAGGAAGCGTAAGCACATCAGAGCTCGGAAGGGTCTTCGCACCGATTGCTATGGCAAATCTAAAGAGGATTGCCCCAAGGCATTCTGTAAGGGTCGATGTGGCAAGGTGCCAGTTCCGCGCAAGAAATGCGATAAAGGTAAGCGGACCAAGGCCAGAAAGCTAACGAAATCCAAGAGGAAGCTGTCCGCCATCTGTAAAAAGATGGGCCACAAGAGTCGAAAGGGAAAAAAACCAAAAGGTACATTTAAAATGAATCCCAAATAATTCTTCGATTAACCCTGCTCTACCCACTTGTATCCCAAGGTAGAAAGAATTGAGCTTCTAGCCACGGGCCAACAAATGCTCAACCAAACGCGCCAACATTGTGACTCGGCAACGCGCAGACAGCCCAACGATTCCATCTTTTGTGAGTTGCAGCAGGAGGAGCAGGAAAGCGAATGTTACAAAACGGAAATCGTACGCATTCCGTCAACGTTTCGCATACTGAAAGAGGAACAAGCGCTACCAGCACTGGGACCAAGCGGTGTGTACATAATTTCAATTTAAAAGTAAAAAATTATTTAATTTTTCTCTTTCTTTTTTGTAGATGTGCTCATAAGAACCGCATCTGTTGCTCTAAGTGGCTCCGATGTACATATGTTTGAGAATGGCAATCAAGATGTTGAGGGCATGTCACTGGGCCATGATGCGACTGGGTATGTTGAACGCGTTGGCAGCAGTATCCATCATTTGCATGTGGGTGATCGTATTGTCATGGAATCGGCGCTATCCTGTGGTGTTTGTGATTATTGCAAACAGGGCCTTTATAATATCTGCGCCAGTTTGATTTATAACGGATTCTTGGCTAGCCATCAAACGCATCCGGCTGACCTGTGTCATCGCCTGCCCGGCACCATTGGCATGGCTGAGGGCACACTCACCCAGACGCTTGCCCTGGGCTGTCAGGCATGCTTCAAGGCAAACATTTTGCCCACAAGCAATGTGTTAATCATTGGCACAACTCCAACGGCCATTTCGGCCGCAATGTGCGCGATGGCAGTCGGTGCTAAGAAGGTGACCATTGCTGGTACCATGGATAGCTCACTGGAGATGATCGACCGGGAATTGGGTTACCATACAATACATTACGATGCAAATGCACTGTTCGGTGAAGTACTCGAAGCGGTCTACTGCAAGTTCCAAGAATGGCCAAATTGTGCCATCAACTGCGCAATTACGCCGATGACCTTGAATCTCGCCGTCATGGCCCTGCAGCCATGTAGTGTCTGTGTCCTGGCCGAGTGCGAATCGGAGTGTGCCAGCTTCAATGCACTCGACATACTCATGAAGAATATTCGTCTCGTACCAAGTTTTCGTTCAGCCAATATGTGAGTGTGCTTAAAAATAATATTAATAATCATAATCATAATGCACCTCTTGTTGCAGGTATCCCACTGCATTACAACTTATGAAATCTGGTCGGGCACCAATGCACAAATTAATTGGTCAAATATTCGCATGGGACAATGTGGAAGAAGCCTTCAAGAGTGCGCTGCACGAGTCTAATGTTGGCTTGCGCAAGGTTATTGTCAATGGCAAATGAAGCAACTTTGGTGTTTAAACCAGAAATAAATCTCATCGAATTTAACACAAAATTTTTTCGAATAATCAAAATATTTGTTAATAAATACAAAATAAACAATAATTAAATTGAATCGTTCTGCATTTTTACTAGGTTTTGCATTTGCCCATAAACATTTTTAATTGAAAAGTTTGGTTTTTTTTTTAAATTATGCAAGTTAAAAAATACATAAAATTTAACATTTTTTTTACTCAGCATCTATGTATCTCTCTTAATATAGACTATTTAACGACCTGTTCATAAGTTAAAGATATATAAAAAATTATTATTGTACTTCGCTGCTTACAACAAACTATTTTACAAAATTTACATACGCAAAAACTAAGCTAAGAGTCGTGCATTAAGCTGTATGCTAAGGAAGGAATTGAATGTACACACGAAAAAACAAATATTAATTAATCGAAATTAATTCAAACATAACATAATCGTTAAGAATTAGCATCATAATGCAGAAAAAAGTTAGTATCAATCTTACACAATTGGACTGCAAGCGTGTTGGAACATTGATCTCTATGAATATTGTGCATAAATCAAAGATTTAGAGCTAACTAATCAATATCCGAAGATATGTATGTAGGTATGTACGAGTGCATTTGTGTGTGTGTGTGCGAGTGTGTGTGTGTATATCTGTGACTAATTACTGGACTGCTTCGCTTTATATGTGTGTTAAAATATGTATTACTTGTTCCCTGGTTGATTTATGATTGCATTTCATGTTCAACTACTTTTTGCGTGTGCACCAAAAAGCAGTTGAATTTGGCTAGATCAAAGCTTTTACTCTATAAAGTAAGTTATGATAACATTTATAAATATATAATTATAGTAGAATCGTCAGTGTCAAAAAATAATAAATAAAATAGGCTAGGCGCTCTGTTCAAGCGCTCATTTAAGAAGGTAGTTTGTCTTTTGGTGTTTTCTTCACAATTCAATAATTTCTCTCTTTTTTATAAAAAAAAAATATACAAAAAAAAAAGAGTTTCGTTAAAATCGCTGCCAATTTCTAATGGTCATGAATTTGCATTTCCAGCTCGACATCTGAAAGGTTTATTTCGCGCATCGAATTAATATACATATATCGCGATGTGTATATATATAGCCAACGGAACCATTTCATTTGTGATTGATGCTCAAGCATGGCGCCTCTGACAACAGTCGCCTCCTTCCAGTTGAGTATGCACCTGGATGAAACAAAACCAGATGATTAACTACAATCAATAAATTTAATATATTGGTTACATACCAATGCGTCGACATGAGGCACGTGCACAGCAGATCGAAGATTGATAGATATTTGCGGGCCAAATTGATCGAGTCTAACGTAAACAACTTACAGCCTGCAATGGGTCACATAAAAAACGTATGAAAAACATATTAAAAATTAACGTGGCTATAATTAGAAAACGTAACAACAACAAGAAAAGCAGCTACACTTAACATGACAATTAACATGTGCAAAGCTCTTTATAAACGCGTCTGTGGTTCTAGTTGCTGTTGTTGTTGCTGATGTTGTTGTTGTTGTTGTTGCTGCTGCTGTTGTTGCTGCTGTTTTTGTTGCCAAAGCATGTGACTCACCCTTAGGCAATAAATTGGCTAAACACAAAGAAGCGACCGCATAATACACAGCACAATGATTGGGATGTGAGCTGACCCCATCGCGATCGAAGGTGAATATCGCCTGTATATCAAGACTCTCAACCGTATGCAATATAAAGCTGGCAACCGCATCCGGTCGCCACTCAACATTGGGATCATCTGGCAAATTGGTGGCGTTCACTAATATAACATTCGATTCGTCAATGCCCAAACGTTTGCACGCACGAAACAGCTCTTCCCGACGCAATTGCGCCTGTTGCTCATAGTTGCCTACGATTATAAATGTTAATTCAAATGAATGTTTATTAAATTCATATGCCAAGATGGGGCGTATAATCAGTGCTTACCATTTGACAGGCAGAGCACGTAAACCTGACAGCCGTCTCGCCGAGTCAGCGAGTAGATCAGTGGCCCAAAAAACATGCACTCGTCATCCGGATGTGCGATGATTAAAAGCATGCGACCCGTTAATGCCGCTTTGGGCAGATGAACGCTACGCAAACGCAGACCGTTCTGAAGAGCGGTCCGCAGTCCGCCGTTGCTGCCGGAGCTGCTACTGTCCGTTTTGTCACCGCCATTGCCATTCGCCTTCTTGAGTTGGGCGCCTGGGGCTGACGGTGCCGATGTCGACGAAGTGGATAGCCAAAAGGTGAGTTTGTATAGGCCCAGGCATACTAGCAAGTATACCGCACATGCAATCACTATATGCTCCAGCGCTTCAGCCGATGTTGACCTAATCCGGCAATAGATGGCTTGCGGGCTCAGATGTTCAAGGCGTAACTCGGCGAATGGGCGTGCGACAGCGTAGTATATTGCAGTAACGTTAAGTGTTTCGGCCAAGTATTCGCCTAGCCAGTTAAATTTCATTTCATTGCGTTTGCTGCGGTTGTGTGCTGATTTTCGTTGCTGGCACAATTTGAAATTCACCAAAAATGGACATAAAATTTAACAAATTTCTTGTATGCGTAGCTTCAGTTTCTGGGTGATTAAAACCAATAATTTATTTACTAAACTAAATATGAACACTAAAATAAATCAACTTATTGTGTAATTTAATACTTTAAACGGCTTCGAAATCTACGCGGCGGCACTTATAAAAATTGCATTTTATTTTTGCGCTGTGTTCTTTTAGATGGGGGCAACAACTAGGGATGAGTGCGTGAAGTGCCAGTGCGCCAATATCGTGTCCAATAGTAAATGCACGACAGCTAACTAATTGCTCTATCTATGCACAAATATATTTATATATTTATTTACCTGCCTGTTGTTGGCGAGCTAAAATCAGTACTGTGTGGCCATGATAGTGCAGACGTGTATATAAATGTCGTGAGTGGGAGTGCCGTCACCAGCAGCAGGAATCAAACAGCTGACTGCGTCTAATACTATCGATTGTGCGATAGTAATCAAATCGTAATCGATGCATCGCTACTTGTGCAGCTCTAGTGCCCAGTTCATAAAATAGCTGTAAATTTAATTTTGATTTAAAAATTTGCTAGTTAACAATTGTAAAATAGTTTTTGTGTGTGTTTTATATGCCTTCCACTTCCCCCAAATCCCAAAAAGAACAGAAAGCCTATTTCCCAATACCACACGCAGCAAAACGTGACAGAATTAATTCAAGCGGCATTTAGGAGACACAAAAAAAATACATATATATATATATAAATACATATAAATATATATAAAGCGTGCGCGTTTCTTTTGGCTAGCTGTAATTAGGTTAAAAGAAACTACAGTCGGGCGGACAGCAGCATAACAGCAACAGAAACAGCTGCAATAGAGACAGCAGCGTGTGGCAAGTGTGATTGGTTAGAGTGAGCCTGCTTATCAATCAAATCCCAACAATGGCACAACAACAGCAGGGCATGGATTCGGCGTTGTTCGAGCGACGACTGCGGCCGGTCTACGGTGAGTTTGAATTCCTTACATATTATATTCTTTGATAAATAATTCTTATCTTATTGATTAACCAGACAATCTGGAAGTAGGCAACAATCGCAAGGCGCTGCAGGAATCAGAAAAGCTGCTACGCAAACATCCAAATTTACTATGCGCACGTGCTCTGAAGGTAACATAATTTATCATAAATTAACAGTTGTTAATATTTGTATATACTTAAGGGGCTATCGCTGCTGCGACTGGGCCGCTACGAGGAGAGCCATGGCTGCCTGCAAACAGTCGCCGAAGAGAAGCCCGTCGATGATTCGACGCTGCAGGTGCTTTCCTTCTGCTATCGAGAAATGGAGCAACGTAAGATCTTTGCATAGTTTGTTGAGCATTTTTGTCATATTTATACATAAGTATATTTCTTGGCACGCGCCCACGAATGCTGGGCAATTAAAATTGCCTCCTCACTCGCTTTCATTGCGCATAAATTGGCTAAGACACTGAGCACGGCGTGTGCCAAGAAAATTTATGTGCACATTGCCTTGAGGCATCACTAAATTTACGCCTCAACGCCTTAGTTTTCTTTTGTTTAGTATCTTGAAAAATAATTAATTGCACATTTCTTTATCATAGTGGACAAAATTGTTGAGCTTTATCAGCACGCAGTCAAACTGACGCCTGGCAACGAGGAGCTACTAGCGCACCTATTCGTTTCGCATGTGCGCGTCGAGGATTACAAGGCGCAACAGGCGGTTGCGCTGCAGCTGTACAAGGCGCAGCCAAAGAATGCGTATTACTTTTGGGCTGTTATCAGTGTGGTTTTCCAGGGCATTCGCGGGCCCGAATCCACAGTACCTGAGAAGCGTAAACTTTATTTAGCGCTGGCACAGCGCATGGTCGACAAACACATTAAGGAGGGCAAACTGGAGACGGAGCAAGAGGCATTTCTCTATTTGCACATTTTAAAGCTACAGAGCAAGTACCAGGAGGCCTGGGAATTCCTTACCGGCGAACTGTGCGCCAAATTATATCCGGGTGCGCCTGTTAGCATGAAATTCGAGCTTCTCAAGGTGCTGGGCAATTGGCAGGAGCTCAACGAGCTCTTGCAAAAGCTGCTGGAAGCCGAGTGAGTACAATATAAAATACATTTTTAATATATCTACAAACACATTTTTTTGCCTATTTTTAGTCGCGATCGTTGGGACTATTACAAAGAGTATATTGAGAGCTGCTTTGAGCTGCTGGATGCGCAAACCGTGGAGGACGCTGATAAGCCTACTTGCATGCTGAACACTTGCCACGATTTTCTACTGCACATCATTGAATCTTCAGAGAGAAAAACCCGTGGTCCCTACTTGGCACGATTAGAGCTGCACCAACGCATGCGCGCAAAACAGCTGCCGGCCGAGCAGCTTATTGGTGATTTTGATGAGCTAATCATTGAATACTTCCGCCTTTTCGGAGACAAATCCTGCTGCACCCACGACATAGCACTCTTTCTGCCCTCCATCAGCATAGAGCAACGTCAGTCACTAGCCAGCAAGTTGCTTCATGAAAGCGGAATTAGTTCGACCTCGTTGCCCCAGAACGTTAGTATTATTATAATCTATTATAAACAAATGCAACCATATGGCTAAAAGTCATATCCGAAACCATTTTGCTTATATGCTATGTTCCGATTAGCCTAAAAGCAAACTATGCAAATCAGTCTCTGAGATTTTTAAATTAAAACAGAGATTTCCAATGATATTTAATCTTCGGCAAGTCGAAGATATTTTTATTTTACACCGACTAACGTTAATATTTTTGCAGAAGGAGCACATGCAAAAGCATATCTGTGCCCTGCAAATCTCTCGCATGTGCGGAGCTCACATTGAGCTGCCCGTTGATCACATGCTGGCCTTTTATACGGCATTGAAACTACACTATGAGCATGGGCATAGTTCGTTTGGCCAACAGCTGCTGGCAACGGAAATGGGACCCTCGGATCCGTATGCACTGCTAGCGGCGAATGTTATGTGTGATATATCCGTGCGAGAACAGAAGTCGGATCAGCTATTCGAGGCGCTGTGCCTGCTGCAATATGTGCTGCGGAACAGCACCAGCAATTTTCACGTCAAACTGCTTAGCCTTAAGATCTATCACATGTTTGGCTGCATGATTGGCGCCCAGGAGATGTACGACTATTTGGACATTAAGCAAATCCAGCTGGACTCGATGGGCTATGTGCACTGTAATCTATTGCCGCTCTCCGGTCGCTTCTCTGGTGTGCGCAATTGCTTTGACACCACATTAAAGTTCTTCACGAACAGCTACAAGGAGCGGTTAGAGTATATAGCGCTTACCTATCGTTTCTGCACATTCTCCAAAATGGGGGAGTTCATGAACTTCAAGGAGCGCCTGACGAATAGTTTGCTCTATGTCGCCTGCTCGGTGGAGGCGCAGCTTTGCGATCTGGTCAGTTGCTATGGCAATATACAACAGAATCTTTCCACCTATGTGGCCATGAGCATTGAGCCCGCTGACGATCGCATTGCCTGGCACGAGCTGAGCGACAATCGGGATTTGCAGGCGATCATACGATGGGATCCGCTGCATCTGGACAATACGGATGAAGAGCGTAAGGAGTCGTACGATCAGGAGATTGAGGTACTGCAGCTCCGATCGCTGTTGCTCCGATTGTTTGCCTCATTTATTGACTTGTATCATGCGCCGCCCAGCGCTAAGCTGGCCATATCAAATTCAACGACTCCGCCGCCAGCTCCGGGCGAGGATACAGCGACACTGGAGCTCTTGCGCGAATCGTGGACGGGTCTTCATCAGCGTCTGCGACTTATGAACTATAAGCCGCTATCACAACGTTTTCTAGTCAATTTGCTGCCCACACGCCTTCACCTACTGCTCGAACTGCCCTACGAGAGGTTCTTCGATGATCTTGCCCAGATGGTGCTGGACCTGAGCACTGGTGCGGCGCAACTAACGCTACAGTGCAAGCGAGTCAGCGAGAATGTCGCCTCCGTTATGGAGCTGTGCGTCCAGACAATAACAGAAAGCAATGCATGCAATGCCGCCGACGGACTATGGAAGCGACGCGAGCAACAACAAAAGATTGCCGCCTGCTTGGAGGTCAGTTCAAATTGCCCAAAGCATACCGAAATTAAATTATTCATTTTGTAATGATGACCTGTTATAGATACTCTCACTTTATGCCTTCCTACTATCGGTGCTGAATGACAAGATGCAGTTCAACGCGAAGACAAAAACAAAAAAGAAGCCATCGGGTGATAATAAAGCACAAGATACACCGCTGCCCATTAGCGAAAAGGAGCGCAGCCAAATGCTGCGCGAACTGATACGTCAGTTGAAACATAAACTGGAGGCCTGCGATGCAGCAATACGTAAGTAGTGGCAATTAATCTTAAACTGTTATTGAATCTCAATCATGTATTCTGCAGGCACTTGGAAAGCGCCGACCTTGCCGCGTAACCTGAGTTCGTTTATGGCTGACATGTCTCTTAAGCCGGAAGTTGAGGCGACGCTAATTGGCGATGTATCTGCCACATTTAAAGAGTCTCATGACCTAATGGTCACCGAGCTGCGCAATCTGATAAAGGACAAAATTCGAATGATCGGCAAATAGATTTGGCCTGACTTTGCTGTGCAAAGTCTCGCTTTTTGTCCGCCTTGAACGCAACATCTTTCAATCATCCACACAGTTTGTTATTTAATATTTTAAATAAGAGAAAGTTATGCCCTAGGAACGCTGAAGTTAATATATCCCTGCACATACAACAAATAATAAAACCGACCGATTGTTCCAACGAAAGCTATAATGCAGCACTCTACAGGCAAAACGGTATTAAACTCTGCAAGGATATAACAAGGCGATTTCTATGCCCCATCTAAAGTCCATTTTCTTCCTCTCCCATTTTTATAATCACCAATCAAATTATATTCTTGTGCACTTTTTCAATTACATTTTTCGGCATTTTTATACAACAGGTAAAGAGTTGTAAACTTGTAACTTGCTTGACAAAAAACAGAAAAAAAAAAGAACCAAATTTAAAACAGCGCGACACATAAGATGAAATAAAAAATGATCAAATCGTATAAATTATATAAATCGTATTTTAATATAGTTGGTTATTTGCAAATGAGCCATCGTTGTTCGGAACAATTTAGGCTTAGAACTAAGATCCTTCAGTTATTGCGCTACCACAAAACCAAACAGTAATTTATTTTCAGATATTTGACCCACCGCTGCCTGCGCTGACTGCTTTGAGCGTATTTAGATAGTCAGCGGTGCGGGGATCGTTGATATGCTGCTGGGTCTGCAGATGTGCAATTAGATTGTGATTGCGAGCAAAGCTTTTGTTGCACAGTCTGCAGATGTGCGGCTTCTCGCCGGTATGCGTCTTATAGTGCACCTTGAGCACATTGGCATACGTAAATGACTTGCCACAGGTGCCACATGCGTAGGGACGTTCATTGCGATGGGTGCTAAAAGTGAAATAACGATAACACCACGGCAAGTGGAAGTTGGGGCATCCACTCACCGTTCATGCTTCACGAGAGATGTGCGATCCGTGAAGTTGCGCTGACAATTCTGGCAGCTGTAGGGTCTGGCTCCGGTGTGCTGTCGAATGTGCCGCATTAGCTGATAATTGACATGAAAAGACTTGGGGCAGATTCTGAAATCAACACAATTTAAAGAAAATCAGATTTGTCTTTGCTGAAAAGTTGTCGAAAAATAATTTATTCAAACTCCAAAGCACCAATTACACTACCTATTATTATTATTAATCTCATTATTATTATTATTATTGTTATTATTAAAATTACTTATTTCATTTGATTCCAACTCACTCGCACTCATATGGTCGCTCGTTGTTGTGCCGGCGCATGTGCGTGTGCAACGTACTCTTGCGTGGATAGCTATTGCCACAGATGTTGCAGACATGTGGCTTGCCACCCACAATTGGCCTGGCAATAGCCTCTTCCGCCGCTGGTACCGCCAAGAGATTTGTAAGCACTTTGGGCGCATCGACAGCTGGCACTTCGTCAATTAGTTCGTCATTGCTCCAAATACAGTCTTCCAGTACCTCTACCTCCAGCTTCTCGTATTTACGTGCTGGTTGAGCTTCCTTCGACAGCTTCTGCTGCTCATCCTCATCATCATCATCGGTTTGTTCTTTGCAAATGTATTCGCGCAGGAAATCATTGGAGTGTCGACAGATTTGTCGGAATTTGTGGGCCAGCGTTAAAAATGCACGACATTTCAGGCAGATGCGGGTGGGCAGCTCTGTGGTACGAACTATCTGAAAAGGCCAGTTACTCAAGTTGCTGAAAATCTCCAATGGCTCAAAAGGAAAACTAATAAAAATCACTTTGATGCCGCTGCAGTTTTCGATTTTCTCGCAAATGGAGACACCGCGTTGCTCCTCATCCCGCTCGTAGATGGAAACCATGTGCGTATCGCTGTCCTGCAGGCAAATCCGGCACACGGTTGATATATCCATTACCAGCTCCGTTGCTGCCATTCCTAACGAATTTTAATTGAAATTAAAATAGCTGCCCTTGAGCTGGTGATACGATGTTTGTGTTTTGAAAAATATCAGCTTGATGATTAATATCGTAAAACCGAGCAATGATGTTTGAGCCAATAACATATCGGTGTATAAATTTCGTATTTTTCGAATTTAAAAACATAAATAAATATTTATATGACATACTTACATGATTAACTGACAATATTTAAATATATTAAATAATTTTTACAAATGATTATTATTATTAAAACTTGATATTAAATAATATCGAAATGAGTGTTTATATTTATCGATATAATGCAATTTATAATTGTTACAAGCATTGAAGTTGACAATAATGGAGGAAACAGATCCCGTTTGCAGGATTTGTCTGCTGCAACCAAGGACTGAGACACTAATGCCAACCGAATCAGATTTCTTTGCACAAATTGAACAATGCACCGGAATTATGGTAAGCAATTGAAATTTCCATTGTGATAGAAATGGAATTTACAATTTGTAAATTTTGCACTTGCAGTTGACACAAGACGAACACTTGCCCAATAAAATATGCACCAGCTGCGCGTTGTTGTTGCGAGCTGCTCTCAAGCTGCGAACGATGTGCCAACAGGCGGAGGAGCATCTGAAAAATACAAAATTCACAGAGGAGCTAAATCAAACACAGTTGGACAGTGGCAGTGAGATGCCATCGGAGTTTATAGACTCATACGAAGTGACACTGGAAACGGATAGCATCACAGGCAGCACAGACAGCATCACAATAAAACCATCAAATCTTGCGCGTGCAACTGTACCCACTAATAAGTCCAAGCGTCGTAGACGCACCATTGTTGCTGGAGTGCCAACCACTACAGGCAGCGAATCTGAATGTAGCAAGTCTCTTGGCATATCGTATGTGTGCAATATTTGCAACAATGTCTACGCGGAAAAGGTTAAGTTAACGATGCATCTGAAACTACATAGCGTGCACAAGCCCCACGAATGCGAGTAGGTTGCTGGAAGTTGAACTTTTTGAATTGATTAACCAAGACTTATTAAATTCTTTAGAATTTGTCACAAGCGTTTTAGACAGACGCCGCAGCTGGCGCGGCACATGAATTCACATACTGGACTACGGCCATACAAGTGTCATTATTGTTACGCCTCCTTTGCAGATCCCTCCACACGCATCAAGCATCAACGGTAAAAAAGATCCACCTAACAATGTAGCATTAATAAAACGAAATTCTTTTTGTATAGGATTCATACAAATGAACGGCCATATAAATGCAAGTATTGCAACAAATCGTTTGCCTACTCCAGTGTGCTGAATGTCCATCTGAGGACCCACACGGGCGAACGGCCCTTCAGCTGTCAATACTGTGGGCGACCTTTCTCCCAGGCGCATCACAAGAACACACACGAGCGCACGCATATGGCAAAAGAAGAGCTGGACATTAAAGAGATTGCCATGACAGAGGAGTAGGAGTAGCGTTAAAAGTATCAAATAAGCCAGTCATTCTTTAGTGTAAAATATATAACAATTGTTTGTAAAATGCACAAATGATATGAAAAATATATGCAAAGAAATAGATAAAACTTGTTTGTTGAATGCACAAATGATGGAAAAAATATGTGCAAAGAGATAAAAATATATTTTACAAAATTGAATATAATAAATTTAAAAATTATATTATTGTCTTAAAAGTGTGCTACATTTAGAGATAAAGCAAACGGAAACAATTTAACATACATTCAGCATACCTTAGGGATGACTTATAAAAGAAAATAAAAATTTCTTTAAATTGCTAAATTTTAAGCATATTTTTAAGCAGAAGAAAAAAATAGCTGTTTAGGGGCGCATGAGAATAGTTGTGAATATTTAAACTGCATTCAAGGATAATGGGGTCATCTGAAAACAGAAAGACTTGCAAAATGTGCCTTCACAAAATCTTTATTTTCTCTGATATTACAATGTATCAAATTACATTGGATATGCCCGACTCACGAAATAATTGTTTTTAGAAAAGTTAAAATAAAACTAAATGAATTTCTTTTTATTTTACTAACAATTATATTTGTGTCATTTACAAATTATTGATTTGCAATAATTTGGTTTTTTTTGCACGCGAATTGCACGCGACTTACTTAATAATACCAAATAAAAGCTACGACTATAATTTTAATAATAATTATTTTTACAAGGTATATGTCGATGGAAACATTCTAACAGAGATTTCAGCTTTGTCATCTTTAATAACCTCCCTATCCAGTTTGACGGACCTAAAAGTGCCACGTTTCTCGTGCGTCACACGATGCAATCGCAATTTGTGGGCTTTCACGAAACCCTTGCCGCACAGATCGCAACTGTAAAGAGAGTATATATATATATATGATATATATAATTAATTCACATATCAAATTACTTACACGTGCGGCTTTTCACCAGTGTGTATCATTTTGTGAAATTTCAAGTTGTCTGAATATGTAAACGTTTTCATGCATACATCGCACTCGTACGGACGCTCCTTGGTATGTATACTGTGGATTTATGTGGCAAATAAGTTTTTCTAAAATTAAAGCGGATTGCTAGCGGAAGACATACCGATGATGCTTAGTCTTCGTGGAACGATCGGCGAAGGCGGCTGGGCAAAAATTGCATTTGTACGGTCGGTTTCCAGTATGCGTATTCATGTGCCGCACCAGTTGCTGGTTCTGCACAAAGCCACGACCACAGATTCTGGAAGACAAGAATTTTAAAGATGCCAATGCTATCAGCAGATCTTAGCCATGCTTACAGATCGATGACAGACTTACTCGCACTCGTGTGGTTTGACGCCACTGTGGAATTTCTTGTGCTCGGTGAGGCGTGCCTGGGAAGCATAAAAGTTACCACAAACTTCGCAAATATAATTCGAATGCGTGGCAGGGGGCCTGCGACCCATTTTCTTTTGCTCGTGCTGGCCTATCGTTGCGACTGGCGTCGCCTTGCTGACGCGTTGCTGCACTTTGCGCGTCTTTCCAATGCGATTAAGGATGCGCGGTGGCTGCGGATCAGCCTCTGGCAAATAGTTGTCGTCATCGGAACTTAAGATATCCACTTCGTCGTCGGGCACCTGGTTCCAAACAACTTGCTGCTTTGTGTCTCTTTTGGCTGGAGATGATAAGTTGCTGTGTGTTTTAGACTCGAATGTCAAGATCTCAAATTCCTCGTAATCTGCAAAGTTCTCGGCATCTGTTTCCGTTTCCACCTCAGCCTCGCCAGCCACTTCGACAACTGTGGCACCATCGTAGATATCAGCATCCTCTGCGTTTGTGGCATCATAGACAATGGTATCCACTTCTGTTTCGGCATCCACATCTTCGCCAGCAACTTCATAGCTAAGAAACTCCTCATGAGCTACATCAGCATCGCGTTCCAGTTTTAATTGATCATTAGCCTGCTGGGTTTTCGCCTGGTGCTCCTCCCAGGCGCTCGCAATAGCTTCAGCTTCAGCCTCTGTCTGCGAGTCCTCCTCATCCCCAGCACCAAGTGCAATGTTTACCTCAGCGACATGCTGATGTGATCGCTGGCAAGTCATGCGGAATTTGTAGGCGACACGCAGTACACGCACACACTTCGCGCACATCTTGTCCGGAAAATTATCATCTATGCTTACCTGTAAACATAATTGATCGAAATGTATTTTTATAGTGTTTCTTGGATTTGTTTGTTACTTACGGGAATTCCAGCACAAATGTGCAGCATTTGATCAAGGCGGGTGCTCGCATTTTGGCTGAATATATCCTGTAGGAGTTCTTCGCCCTCTTTGGGATTGCACAGACAAACGCGGCATACAATCCATTTCTTGTTCAATTCAGTTTTCATTGCTAATTGTCGCAAATCATACAAATACAGGCAAAGTATTTTTTGACAATATTACTACGATGTTGCAAGCGTCCCCTGCCGTTTGGCTGACAGTCGTTCATAGTATTTTAATCGTTCGTATTTTGTTAGTACATTTTTAGTCATTCAGCATTTATATGCACACACAATAGTAGTAATGATGAAATAATGATTTATTAAATTTATAATAAGTTATTAATTGCCAAATTTCAATAAAAGCATTAAAATCATTAGATTTGATTTATAAATAAACTAAAACAACACAATTTAAGCTTTTACGCAAATAAATACCGCACAAATCATAAATGGTAACCTTAATTCTTTGCCATTCACACAAAAGCGCGAACAGTTTGTTGTTTTACCATACTTATTTCTTAACATCTTTGGCGTCGTCTAACTATAATTGATCAATCCGTGCATTCGTTACAAGATTTCATAAGCAAAGAGATGCCAACTACAACGACAGCAACAACGGAGAAGTGGATAGTCTGTCGAGTGTGCTTGCAGCAGCCGAAAGAAGCAATGGGTAGCATTTTCAATGAGGATTTATCCAAAGATATGACCAACATGATATTAGAATGCGGCGGCGTGCCTGTAAATACAAAAAAAAAAAAGCAACACAAGACACAACAATAATAATAATATTATATATATGTATCTGCAGATTAAAAAATTTGATCATTATCCCGACAAGATATGCGATAAGTGTTCGAAGAGTTTACACATAGCATACAAGTTTCGTCGCACTTGCCAACGCTCCTACAAACATCTGCGGCAATTTATAGCGCCCGTTGTTGTAGAGCAACCATCGGCGGAAGAGGTTGGCCAGGGACTAAGTGTCAGTGAGCCAGTGGGAGCAGAAATTGTCGAATCAATTGGTGCGATCGGCAATGAGGAGCACACAGAAGTGGAGGAGGTCAAGGAGCGCCTGGTGCACATGAAGAGTGAACAGGTTGAGGAGGATGGCATTATTGAGGAGCTGTATGATGTATATGAGGCGTACGATGGTGATATTGTCACCGAACCGCAAGCCAATTATGAGGAGGGAAACGGGGACGAGGATATGGAAGCACATTTCATCTCAGGTCTATCCACGGACATTGAGTATCTGGAGCAACTCGATCAGGATCAGTTGACGGAAAGCGCACAAGAGGACGAAGTCGAAGTGCAAAACTTATCGGAGGACGAGGATTTTGTACCCATAAAAACACGCATTACTCGCTCAGCCGCCGCCGGTGTCAAGGAGCGGATAAATACGCGAAAGGTGACAACCAGTAAAACGGCTGCAGGGAATATTAAGCGGGAGAAGTGTAGTGTGACCAACATTATAGTGAATCCTGACGAGAGCATTAGATTCAATGAGACAATTGTCCGCAAGACGAAGGGCATTAAAACCAAAAGTGGTCACAAAATTCTCGTCGGCGATAAAAAGGAATTCAAATATATATGCGACATTTGTGGCAACATGTTTCCATCGCAGAGTCGCCTCACCGAACACATCAAAGTGCATTCCGGCATCAAGCCCCACGAATGCGAGTAAGCAGCGGATTTTCATTAAAATTATATTCCCTATGTATTTATATATATATTAATTTGTTGTAGAATCTGCGGTCATTGCTTTGCTCAGGCACAGCAGTTGGCCCGACACATGAACACACACACGGGCAATCGGCCGTACAAGTGCACCTTCTGCCCGTCAGCATTTGCTGACTTGTCCACCCGGAACAAGCATCATCGGTAAGCAGCAGCAGAAGCAGCAACTAGATGGAGATTTTTCATCTGTAGTATATTTATTTTCTGCAGAATTCACACCAATGAGCGTCCCTACAAGTGCGATGTGTGCAACAAAACGTTTACCTACACCAACACTCTGAAATTCCATAAGATGATCCATACGGGCGAGAAGCCGCATGTGTAAGTTGACCCATTTAAATATCATTAACAATACTTTACTTTCAACATTCCAAGCTCTTGATAAACATTTACAGCCGTTAAAATATTGTTTTGTATTAGTCTGTCTCAATCCATAAAATCCTTAGTTCTTAAACAATCCACAACAAAGATTCATGCGCTTTTGTCTGTAGGTCGAACTAATCCGGACCGGTGTACCGATCAAGTATTAATGTTGCACTATCCTTTTCTCCATTTTCGACAGTTGCGAAATCTGCGGTAAGGGTTTTCCGCAGCTGTACAAACTGCGCAATCATCGAGTAACCCACAATCGGCGGGCGGTCGCTGTCAATCCCAATGTGGACGATCTCTATCCAGTTTATTTAGAGGAAAAAACAGGACTGGAGCTGTAAGAGGATGAATACAATATACAAAAAATGTAAAACATACATATAAATATAGAAGTATATTTATATTCATATATATATATATCTGAATTAATATATATATATATATATATATATATTAATAATAATCTGAACTTTAAAATTTAAATAATTTACGGACGTTTTCGCGTCTAGCCTAAGTTTTAGTCTAATTATGCGGAAATAAATTAAGTATAGCTGCACAAATGGTCTTTGCATCTGTCTCATCCGGATACAGCTGGAGCACCGCATGCACCTGATGCTGCGGGAACAGGCTGCTCAAATGATAGCGCATCAGACGCCGTTGCTCCTCCCGCGATGCCTGCCCCGAGTGCAGCTCCTCGTTGATCCGTGAGTCCGACGCGGACAAGTGGGCTAAATTGTGGGCGGGCATGGAGAGCGATAAATTTGCCGCCTGCTGATGCTGATCCGTCAACGGGGCGGATGGTGTGCGTGTCAGATACTGATGTTGATAGTTGTTGCTATTGTTGTTGTTCTTGCCTGGTGGCACCAGCAGGCGAAAGGCGGGCGGTGGCGCCTGTCGTTGCAGTTTCTTGTGGCGATTTAGCTGCTGCGATGCATCTGCATCCAGCTCCAGTTGATTGTTAAAGGAATGGCAGAGTTGTTGTTGTTGGTGCTGCAGCTGCTGCTGCTGCGAGATTTTCTCAATGGTATTTGATTTGGTGCGCGCGAGCGCTGCCAGCTTGGCACTGTTGGTGCTGCTGCTATTGGATAGCAATTGCTGCCCCCCATTGCTGTGCAGTGGAGCACTGTGCGACACATGCAGCGGTAGGCGTTGCATCTGCATTTGTCCCGTCTGATGGCGAAATTTGCATTTCTGGCCGTAGGTGCACTTTTTGCCATAGGGGCACAACTGCTGCTGTCCATCGGACATCTTCTGCTGTGACTGCTGGCCGCGCAGCAGCATGTCCAGCGTGGGTCCCGATCGACCCAGCGGATCATCGGGCGGCATAAATATATCATCCACAAAGGAGTACATCAGGAGACGTTCTTGCACCACTTTACGATACTCGTTGCTCTCCAGCAGCAGGTCTCGATAGTTATCATTGGACACCACAATGCCATCCGTTTCTACGGCCAGT
The DNA here is from genome assembly GCA_035042125.1 of Drosophila longiperda. Classification (NCBI taxonomy): domain Eukaryota; kingdom Metazoa; phylum Arthropoda; class Insecta; order Diptera; family Drosophilidae; genus Drosophila; species Drosophila longiperda. The sequence continues at coordinate 5,880,351 of JAWNLV010000002.1, forward strand.
TTCAGTATGAAGCGATCATCATAGCACGAGACGCGTTTCCCATCTAAGTGCCTCGATGGCGTAAAGACCAACATTCGTTCATGTTCCAGCTCATAGAGTAGCTCCTGTTCCGTGATATTATTGTTGGCCAGCTCCTTGCGCCAATTGGGCACAAAGGCGGTGATGTGGCGATGCCCACGCTGCCGGAACCAATCCACACAGATGCGAATGCCGCGGCAGCTGAAGATCGTGTTATTGCCATGCGACAATGCCACATTGCTGCCATCGATCACAATGTGACGCAGTGAACCATTGCTGCTGCTGGAAGGAGGCACATGATTGTTATTGTTGCAATTGCTGCTATTGTTGTTGTTGCTTCCGTTGCTGTTGCTATTGCTGTTGCAATTGTTGCTGACTGTTGTACGAGGCGCATCTGCCGTTAATTTAATAAGCTCGGCGAGCAGCTCATTCTGTTTAGCCTCGGAGCCAAGGCGCGTTAGCGCCGTGTGTACTGACTGCTCGCTGTACCCCAATTTCTGTGCAAATTCCAAATTTTTGCGCTCTGATTTGCTCAAATCATCATCGTCGCTGCTTTCCTGCTGCTGCTGCTGCTGCTGCTGTTGTTGCTGCTGTGGCTTTCTCGCATACAACTTGTTGGTGCTTTGTTGTTGTTGCTGCTGTTGTTGCAGTGGCTGCTGTTTTTGTTGCTCAGGCACTTCACAATCCATTTTAATGCGCATTTAGATTGTTAATCATTTATCAAGCACTAGTTCTTAGTATTTTACTTGTAGTAGCGTGCCTTTTTTAAGTTTTAAGCAATTTTTAGCAATTTTGCAACAAGTTCCGTCTTCTTACATTTTGTTGTTGTTGCCAAACAGAGATGTTAATAACATAGCAGCCCCACAACACCAGCAATGTTATGAACAGTGAGCATTCATTAAAATCATTAATAACTGACGATGAAACTATCCTTTCAATAATATTCTCATTTGTAAACACCAAAACTGTTCTTGTTGGGCATTTAACTAAAAACCAAAGAATTCAGAATCCAATCAGTATCGTTCAGTTTTATAGTGGAGGATGCGAGTCTATCGATACCAATTTCTTAATGTTTTTCAACACTGACAAATAGGCGCGCCATTTCACTTCAATTTTGAAATCGCAAACATAACTGTCGTTTTCATTAAAAAATAACACACACAACTTAACCATGCAATAACGGATTTTTAATGTGTTGCACAGTTTAATATATCGTATTTTATGTTTAACAAATTCGCTACATTTTATATAGGTAATATATAACATTAAAGAGTATTCGTTTTTAACATTTATAGATCTCACTTTTTAAAATAAAGTACACATTTTCTCTTTGTATGTATGGTTGGTCCCTCTTTTCATGAAAAAAGAGTGCGCTGCATTCTAATTAAACTACTCGTACTATAAATATATATATGTATTACATATACATATATAATATAATATATAATATATATAATACTTTTAAATGGTCACATCTATATAGATTTTCAGTAGATTAAATGCACAGAATACACACGTACTTCAACGACAATAAAGTAATGCATTTTTTTCTTCCTTTAATTATCGTTCTTTTCTGGCATGGCGCAATTATTGTGACACCAGCACTAAAAACAAACAAAAAAAATACGATTAAATTGGACGTAAATTTTAGTTTACTACTTGCACATAAAAAGGAGTTGCTACTCGTGAGCGTAAATACGTGTGTGTGCCTAGGTGCTTGTACTTGTGCTTGCCTGTATATGTATGTGAGTCCATTTCGAATTCTACGAGTCATTCATTTTGCACAATGCTATAATAAAAAATATCCTTCAAGCGAAAGTATTAAGCATGCATTCCCCTGACACGTGGTATGCTATAATTTCTACTCTTGCGTGTTCCACAAATCTGTATTACTCTGCATTGCGCTCTTTGCCATACGCGTTTGAAGACCAACATTAAATTTATTGTTACTTCTTATATGTGTGTGTTAATATGTGTGTGTCTGTTTGTGTATTGGTCTGTGCTTTTGGACCGGGACTTAGGGGAGTTTTCTTCTTTAACGAGTAATTAGTGAAATTTTATGCCAGTGCCTTTTTACGGAAAGTTTTTTTCAGAATCTAAATTGAAAAGATGTATTTTGTACACGAACACTCAAACTTGCTGAAGTTGCAAAAAGAGTTTGCATAAATGTATTTTAAGTGGATTGTAAAAATAACTGAACTGTAGAAGTTAACAGACCATAGTATGTAAATTAACTTTAATGAATTCAAAAATGATAATAATTACATTTTTAATTGGAATTCAAAAAAGTATCCATATAAAATTGTAATGTAAACATTTTTCGGTTGTTACAGGAAATGAAATTGAATGTAAATTAGCATCGTAACTTTCCATTTCTTTCAACAAACAAATTCGTATTATTCTAGATTGAGAATATGTAAATTAAGACATTCAAAATGAACTAGTTTGCTAAATTAATTTATGGCTGCGGTAAAAAACTTCAGATTTTAACATAACATTTACAATTGAATAATTTGCCTACTTATAGGAGCGTTTGAATTTTGCTGTTAACATAAGGAAATAATTCGACAAAAAAGGAAAATTCTTTTAGATGTGAATCTGTATCCAAAGACAGCGAAGATGCGTGCCTGAGAAATTGATGAGCTCACATCTTGGTGCACAAATTTTTTAAACCGATAATTTAAGCTTGAATAAACTTTGTCATTAATCAGTTGTTTAATATTTAGAAAGCATGCAAAGGATGTGTGAAGGAAATTCTTTTTTTTTTCTTCCCGTCTTCTTTTAGATACATAAACCCATTTATCGAACCTAAAAATATATCCACATTGCATGTTACGCTCAACCCGTGATTAAAATTTCTGTCTATCTGCCTGCGTGTGCGTGTGTGAAATTTTCATTGGACTGCGTGCTGTTTGTGTGTGTGTGGAATACAATTATTTTTAATATGCTGTGCCCTAAACTTTAGTAAGTGTGTGTGTGTGTGTGAGGTTTTTTTTTTTACCAAGGAACAACTTTTAATGCAGTCTATTACACGAGCACTAATTTGATGTCAAGTTGATTGGGCAATTGAACCAATCCCCTTGCTGCGCACACCTATCGCTCCATTTTCAAACAATTGTTATGTGAGTATTTTTTGATTGTGTGCTTGCGCTTTGTTTGTGTGTGCATTGCATTCAGTTTCCGCTACTATTTTTATTATTATAGCCTCAGGCCACCGAAAAACGGAATACGAAATGGAATAAAAAAAAAAAAAGCTTACGCTTTTGGTTTGTTCACTTTAAGCTTTTTGTGTCGCTCTTTGTTTGTGTATGTGTCTGTGTGTGTGTCTGTACGTGTGAGTGTGGGTGTGTGCTTATCTCTCTGTATGTGTACGTGTCCATTGGTTGGTTAAATTCTCCCACGCTGTCAATTCTAGAAATTGGCAACTGCATCTGCAACTGCATTTGCAACGGCATCAGCAATATCGATAGCAAAGCGCACTGTGAATTTTGGAATTAAAGGCTTATGCTAATTTTAAAAATAAAATTGAGTGGTTTGGAATTTAAATTTCAATGCTGTAAAGTTAATTAAGGCTTAAGCTGCATCGACATCGGCTTGTGTGGACTATAAATACGTGTTCTCATTCTATTAACAATTATACATAATCCGACATAAAGCTCAATAGGATTACAATTAATTTATAAATTTGGTAAACTTCATTTCATGGTTTTGCACAAAGTAACGTTATTTTGTACCACTGTGCACACTAACTTATCTATAGATTTATTCCAATTTTGGCAAAGTGATTCAGTTTTTTTCACTTGAAATTGAAAGAAATCAAATTGAAACCCAAAAAGCTGGTCACAATGCACACGGGATAAGAATGGAAATTTTTTTAAAAGCGCACAGCTTCAGTATTTTTACAGTGCAGTTTGTTGGTAAAACTGTGTGTGTGTGTGTGTGTGTAATGTGTTCGTCTGTGTCGTTTGGCTCTGGCAAAGCGGCTTGAAAACAAAACCACCAAGCCCTCGTCTCAACGCCCTTTGTGCTAGCCAACTAAATCGTAAACGTCAACATTGTTGCAGTTGTTGCTCGGTTAACGTTTGACCTTGCCACGCAACGGATTACTTTCTTTATATTTTTGTGTAATTTTTTAAGGCGACAGCTGTTAGGCGTTGATAAAATATTCACGCTTCTTGTGACATTTCTCATACGCAATGTAGCACAGAGCGATTGTAATGAGCACCAGAATCGTTATGCCCATTATAATGCTGACCAATATAATTTCATCGTTGATACTTTTGTAGGAGTGACCTGCAAGACAAGATAAAAAAGATAAATGCATTAAGATTTTGAAAAGACTCTGACAAATTGCAGACCATTATTTTTGTATGTTTTTTGGAGGTGAGGATTTTTTGTCTTTTTCGTGGAGTAAAAACAGCTGAAGCCATTTCTGTTACGATTGTCTATCAAACATTTCGGGGTGTTAACGACTCATGAATATTCAAACGACTTGTTTGTAAAAGCGAAATCAAAATAATTGCGTTCATATCCTGACAAATGCATTGTTATATATAATATTAGGAATTGGGCGCCCCCTAGCATACACAACCACACACACATACATATACATAAGGTATATACATACGGTTTGCATAACAATCCAAGTAAAATAACAAACCACACAAACATAAAATAGAACATAAAAAATTAAATTAAATTTTGAATCACATTTCGTTTTTAACAGATGTGTCAAAGTTTTATGATTCCCTTATGCATTATTTGGCTTATTACAACCAACCAATGATAAAAGAGAGAAGAGAAGATATAAAAAAAACGCACATATGTTTAAAATTGTCCTCCCGGACAAATGTAACACAAATTGGATCGCAAATTAAACCCATTTCCAATTTTTTTTCCCAAACAGTAATTTTTTCACTTTAATTTCATTGAATAAAGTTTTATTTAATTTAGCTTGTCTAAAAATGTTCCATATGTGATGCTCCATTCAATTTTCCTTATCATAATTAACTTATTAAACATTGTATATATATATATGTGTATGTATATATATGTATATGTATACGTATGTACATAATTCGTTTGAGCTTGCAGTTGCTTTCGGATAATTGAGGGCCCTTTTATGCGTGCCATTTGGCCAGATGTTTGCTCTCAGCGTAATTTAAGACATAATCGATGAAGACTCCGCTTTGAAGCAAACCTCCGGCAAATTAAAAGCTTGTTTACAGCAGCCAACTCGTCGCCGTTATATTGTTGGCCAGGAGGCGCCAAGGGATTTATAAATTAAAAGGTTTTAATTTCGTTGCTAAGTTAAACTTTAATGGTCACTTGGCTATAATACCACATAAATTGAAAACAAATGTTTTTGATTAATGTTTTGTACCAATTTGAAAGCCCCAAAATGTAGGCTACACTTTGGCTCAAGAAAGATGACGCAGCGGATTTTCAAAACAAAATAAATTGAGAAAACCTTAAATAACATGTAAATATAATTTCTAATTTAGTTAAAGCACATTTATAAGCCGCACAAAAGAATAATATGCAACCAAATAAAGTCATGCAAATTCAAATAAATGTTTGACCAAAGTTTTAATGGAAACCAAGTCAGAATAATATTTATTAATTACAATTTAACTAAACGAGTTTTAAGTCAGCTGTGTTAAGGAAGTTAAATTGGTCACAACTCTAAATACCACAGAATATTTTTGTTGGTTTCAAATGACAAAAAAAAAAAAATATATATATATAAATTTACGTATGCTAATCTAAATACTTGTTGTTTGTTGGATTTTATGCACCGCTCAGAATTGCATGAGATTATATTATTCTGGATTTTTTTTTTTTTTTTAGTTTTACAAGCCAACCGAAATCACACAAAAGCATTTTAGGAGATTGGCAAACTTTAGTAACTGAAGCGACTCCCTGCGCTGCATACAATGTGATATTATTTATGGGATTGTCAAAAAAAAAAAAAAATTCAGCTGTCAAAACGCAAAGTGCTTCATAAAAAAAAAATATATAAAAAATGCAAGGCAACAATATGCAAAAAAAAAAGGACACTAAGTTGAAGTCTAAATGAATATTGGTATTCGAATGCACGAACACACGAAGCGTAAATTATTGAGATTTACGAGAGAACAAAAAAGAGGGCAAAGGGCTGCATCGACAATTTATACACATGTATAAATTGCCTTGGGGCACGTGGCAGTGATTTGAGTATTAAATTTCGTTTATTGTTTTTTGTAGATAAGGCCAATAGAGCTATTTGTATTATTATTATTATTATATTTATTATCTGACAGAATATAATAACTTTATTTCGGTCTGCTTATGTGTGGGGGTTCATTTTCCTTTGCCCAACTTCTTGAGTGCTTTGTGAGCAGCAATAACGAATTTCGTGACATTTGCTTCTGTGATTTTCTGCTATTGAAGTTAAGCACAAACAAGAAAACAATTTTGTGTATCATACATATATATATATATATATATATGTGCTGTGTATAAGAGAAGTCAATTTAGATTGCGAGCATGTGACTTGCTTGTTCCTACTCCCCATCATCATCCCCATCCTCAGCCTTAGCAGCTTCATTTTGCTTTAATGTCAGTGAGTTAAAGCAAAGCTTTAATTTCCATACCTATGGTATACACGTGGAGTCTTTGGTCCTTTTGGCTTTGTCATGAAGTGGAAGTGTGAAAGGAAATTGTCAATTATGTAACTTCAAAGCGTGTCCGGGCTTAACATTTTACATGCATCTGCCAGAGGACAATATATATATATATATATATATATCCAAAATTTAAATATTCAATTTCTCAGAATTTAGAAATGTACACAATTAAATATGCAAATCATTTCGCTAAAATTTATCCGATTTCCTAACAGAATATGTCAAGTGCCAAAAGCCTTAAGATTGGAATAGATATAAATGTATACATATATATATATGATGAACCTATTAACTAATCTCTGAAGACGTTTGTCTTCTGTATTTTTAAAATACTTTCAAGGTGGACTTTTTATTGCACTGGCCGTTGAATAGAGCACGATCTGATCAAGAAAGATATGGAGTCCTCGACCTACCATGAAATTTTATTAATGATTGTCTTAATTTTTGAGTTCTTTGTGAGCCAGGCTTCTTTACAGGGTGAGCTAATTTTTTTAATTAATTTTTTTAAATTTTGTGAAGTATTTGCCAATTTAGGCGAATAGGTTGCTTGGCAACTATAATGCTGCCAATTTCCATTTAGTTTGACCTGCCCACACAGTACTCATTTTTTTGAGTACTGTTGCGGTGGTCATAACCCATTGGGTTTTACATAATACTTTAAGCTACACTTTAACTGGATGCACCATGGACGCTTGCCTCAATTGGGTGTACGTACAAAAGCGGACACCATGGCGCCTCTGCTTATTGCTGGGTAAGTTTCAATTAAAGTTAAGTTTTTAATCACTACCATTCTTCCTGTTAAGGTGGTGGCTTTGCACTGGCAGAGCGCAGCAAGGTCAGTGGCATGACCCCAATGCTGGGGAAGGCAATGCCATTTGTTTCCTCGTTGCCAACATTTGCTGCTATCGCTTTTACCATTTTAATTAGTCTATTTTGCACTGCTTTTGGATAGAATGTGGTAATTGGCAACATACTTATTCCCATCTTCTGTCAGATGGTAGCTACAGCTAATTTCAAACAATAAGCTGAACTGTGATGTTTTTTTTTTTTTTCCTAATCTCTCATTGCTTCTGACATCGCCTTCAGCGTTGGCGATTAACATGGCTTATAATTTGCCAGGGAGCACACCCACAAATACTATTAACTGCGGCTACGCTTGCATCACGACAAAGTATCTCGGAAATCTGAGAGATGTTTCTTACCAGATGAATACTACTTTTAATATGACTATATTTAGGCTTTTAGGCATTTACTGTGCATTTTTGTTGCTCTGGCTCAACATAGCATGATTTAATATCCGGTCTACAAATCATTTCCAGCCTGAGATACGGACTAAAGTTGTTTTTTTTTTACTTCGAAAATAATATTTGAATTATATGCTGCATATCAAATTATAAAATGAACGCTGCGAATAAGCAGTGAACGTTGCTTAACATAAATTAATTAATTCTTAATTGAGAATCAAAAGTTAAACTAAGTTTTGTCAGTATTGCGATGCAGCTTATACATAAAACTGTTCGATATATTTAAAAATGTAAATAATGTTTTGATAACTTTATGCAGAAAATCACGGGATAAACGAGTAGAATATTTTTATTTTTTTTTTTGCGTATCCTTTTTCAACAGAAATTAAAGCTACAATCTTATTTTTTTTTTGAAATGTAAGTGTTATATTCATTAACATATTTGAGATCAGTGTCTGTGCCTGACAAAATAAATATGGAAAATTCTGAAGGGCACAGGAAACTAGATCATATATAACAGCTGGAATCATGTTATATATTATAACAGCTGGAATTATGTTATATATATGTATTCAAGCCCACTGGACTTGTTTGCCTGTATTGTTTGTCGTTGTATAAAAATGGTCAAATTGTTAACGAGTTGCCTAAATAAACAGAATACAACAATTATCACAATGAAAATCAAGCGTAAATTTTAACAAGACTGCGTATTATATTTATTTGTATAGTTGGAAAAAAAAAATACAAATATATATATATATAGTTGGCATTGCCTTTTCTACAATATACTAGATTAATTTATCCTACATTATTGTATATGATAATATTATTCTTTTTTAAACTTGCGCTCGTCTACTATTTTTTGCAAATTTTAAAATGGCCGAGTAAGTAAAAAGTAAAATTCAATAAATAAATAAGACACAAATATTTTGGCTTGTTTTAGTGTTCTTAGCGAAAATAAAAAACCAGTTGGACAAAGTCTTTGGTCATGCTGCAAGTTTCATTGGAATGGAAAGGTGACCATTCTGGCCCCACTGTTGGCGTTGCCGATATTATTTTATGGCATTAGGAACAATGCACCAGTGAGTGGAGCAGTCGTGTCACTAAATTGATCTGGTTTATAATATATATATAATTTTTATAGGAATTCAAAAACATGTATCTAGTTTTGGTCATGGCATGCTTCTGGATAACTGAATGTATACCACTTTATGTGACATCGCTATTTCCGGTTGTGTTTTTGCCACTTTTTGGCATTATTGTAAGTTATAAGAAATGTTAACCCATATCAATTTTGGCAACAGTTTTGCATTCTTTTTTGCCAGAGTTCGGAAAGAGCCACCCAATTATTTTTCACAGACACTTTGGTTTTGTTTCTGGGGGGTCTTATTATGGCAATGGCCATTGAATACAGTAATCTTCACAAGCGTGTTGCTCTGGCCACAATTCTGGTAATTGGCTGCAGTCCGCGACGGTAAGAATAAAGTTTAATAAACGTATTTGTATGTGAACAACATCATTTCAGGTTGCAACTTGGATTGATAATAGTAACCAGCTTTCTATCGATGTGGATGTCAAATACAGCTGCTACAGCGATGATGTGCCCGATTGTTAAAGCTGTGCTCCTCGAATTACAATCCGTAAGTCAAATATAGACACAATTTCAAGTATTTTACTACTTAAACTGGATTACAGGAAAACATTTTACAAACATATATGACACAAGAGGAGGAACCATTTGAGGAGGGCGAGTGAGTAGCTTATCTAAAATTGAGTTTTTCAATTAAATGTTTTTATTTACCAGATCACCTCATCCATCGAAAATAGCAATGTCATTCTATTTTGGCATTGCTTATGCTGCCACAATCGGTGGCTGTGGCACACTCATTGGCACTGGCACAAATCTAGTATTTAAAGGCATTTACGAAACGTAAGAAATGATATAGTATATATATATAAATATATATATATAAAATTATAACTATGACCTTTTGACAGTCGCTTTCCAAATTCCAAGGAAAAGATTGACTTTCCAATTTTTATGGCATATGCGATGCCATTAGCAGTGTTCGGTAATCTGGCTTTACTGTTCCTAAGTCTACAGATTACACACATGGGACTATTTCGGAGTAAAAGCAAGGTTGCCATCGAGGTAAAGCGGGGCAGCGATAATAGTGTTGTGGTGAAGAACTTAATCTTGGGACGTTATAAACAATTGGGTCGCTTAACATGCCATGAAACTCAAGTTTTAATTGTATTTATATTTATGATTGTTGGACTAATAACTCGCAAGCCGGGCTTTGTAAAGGGCTGGGCAGATATTATTAATGCCAAGTGAGCGCCTTTTCTTTTTATTTTTATTAATAATTATTAAAATATTATTTTTTTTTAGGGATATAGGTGCTTCATTGCCTGTAATTTTGGCATGCGTTGCATTGTTTGCCCTGCCCACACAGTATGCATTTTTTAAGTACTGCTGCGGTGGTCGTAAGTTCAACCCTATTAAATATCTTATTCCCAATCAAATCCAACAGTGTTTATTGCCTTCAGCTCCATTTACTGGCAAAACCATAGACGCTTGCCTCTCCTGGATGTATGCGCACAATAATATTCCCTGGGGTCTCCTATTTCTGATTGGTAGGTTTCCATTAAAGTTAACTTTCATATCGAATGACTACTGTACTTGCTATTAAGGTGGCGGCTTTACATTAGCTGAAGGCAGCATTGTGAGCGGCATGGCCAAAATGGTTGGCCAATCAATGGGTTTTATTGCATCATGTCCACAATTTTTAGTAGTGGGTATATGTATTGCGATCAGTATATTAACAACAGCATTTAGCTCCAATGTGGCCACAAGCAACATAGCAATACCCGCATTCTGTGAGATGGTAATAAAATAAATTAATATGTTATTGGTTATATGATAATTTTTACTATCTATATCGTTTTTTTTTACAGGCAATCGCTGTTAAATTACACCCACTGCTGCTAACGCTGCCCTCAGCTCTGGCGATGAGTATGGCCTACCACTTGCCGGTGAGCACTCCACCGAATGCCATTGTATGCGGCTATGCAGGCATCAAGACAAAGTACCTGGTATGGTGTTTATTTTTTTTTTACCAAATGCGTGTTTTTCTTTTATATTCAGCATAATTGTAGGCCATTGCTGGTATATTGCCAACATTGTGGGCTTTCATATTGCTGTGGCTCAATGCAATGACTTGGGGTCTGGTTGTGTATCCCGGATGCAGAGAGTTTCCCGACTGGGCTTGGGATTCCGATTCTAAAGAACTGACTAGCAATATTCAACTATAGAATACAACAACAAAAAGGAGGTAAAAATTCCAAATTTTTAGCATCAGAAATTCATATGTTGTCTATTGGTTAACTTATATTTCTTATCCATTGAAATGGTTTTAAATGAAATTAAAAAAAAAAAAAAAACCAAATATTTCAGCTCTCTTTCTAAAGTAATCAATCAAAGCAAATTCAATTTGTAAGCTTGTTTGTTGTTGAGTAAATATTAAAATAAACAATAAAACAAGGATTTTAACAATATAGATATTTACTTTCAATTAATATAGACAAATTGAACACAAGACAATTTCACAGACATCATACAAAGCTGCAAACTTGCTTTATTGGCACTTTTCTGCTGTTTGCCAACATTGTGAGGAGGCAAGGAGCTATGAACAAGGGAAAGGATCTTACTTTAACAAGGACATTCCGCCGCACAATATACTTTGGCACTTACTTGGCTTGGCAGGTGGTCTTTGCGGGTGACTTTCGTTGTAGTTTGGCAAATGTTATATATATACTTGTTATATATGTACCACAATACATAATTTACGCACAATTTGTGGCAATCAAAAACTATGCTCAACTTATTCAAAAGCACAAAGCTTTGGCCAACAAAAGTGTCTCAGAATAACTTTCGTATTTTGCCAGCATTTTGGTCTGTGTGAGGCATTTTGGGTTGGGTCTGGTGGGCATTGCGCCAGAGGCGTTCAAACGAACATAAACTCACTTAAGGGCATTTTGGTCGAAGGGAAACAAAAAACTTTATGCAAACACAGCAAAAACTCGCATACGAAAGAATTCTCTTGACGTTTAGCACTCTTGTCTTGTCCTGTCTTGCGCTCATTCACAGAAACTTCCCACTTAATATTTAGCTCGAAAGTTCCATTCAATGCGCATGCAAAGCCTGGTTTGCATTGTGATATTCAATTTCTTGCCCAATGGTAAATGATATTAAGTGCACAAAGGCGCATAAAACGTACAAAAATCTCAAATATAAACACGAACACAGTGAAAAGACTCCTTGTAATATTCATGCATACAATTTCGGTACATGTATGTATATCCCAATACGCACACACACATACACACACACACGCACAAGCAAGTTTGTTAACTTGAATGGGAAACGCAGCGAAGCAGAAATGTAATAAAAACAAGTCTGGGAATATGGCCGAAAATACGAAACAAAATAAGGGAAAAAAACATACGTATCAAAAAACACGCTTTCTAGACTGATTACCGTGCAGCGTGCGGCAGCAGTTCATCAACAACAGTAAGGACGAAGACGCCAGGACGACGCGGCCGACGGCAGTCCAACCAAAGCTGCTAAATGTGGTTGTTGATGGTCTCAATAGGGATAATAGCGCCAGTCGCAAGTCTCAATACAAATGACAGACAAGTGACGGCAGTCAGCATAAAATTCCAAAAACACAAATAAAAAAATAAAAAAAAATGGGCTAAGGCAAAAGAAAAAGTTCTTTGAGCTAGAAACAAGAAAAGAAAAGGGATAATTAAATTAAGAACATAATAAATTTGATATATAATGGATAATCTTAACCCTAATAAAATCATAGAAATAGGATGGAAAATAAGACAAAAAAATAAAAATAAAGAAACAAGAAAGAAAAGTACAAATAAAAAAAAGAAAATGGAAATGGAAAGTGTTGCGAATGGGAATAGTTTATATATTTATTTTGTATATAAGGAAAAAAAGAAGTAATTTAATTTAAAAATAAGGAAAAGTAATTTAATTTAAAAATAAAATAAGCATGAAACAGCAAGTGAAAAACATGAAAGTCATTGTACTTAGATTAATATTGAACTGAAAGGGGAACAACACATGAAAAGTAATTAAACGAAGTAGCTGAAAAGATTTCATTCGTCTTGAGACATTTAAAATGACTTCTTAACACATCTTGTTACACTGTGCCGTAGGCCATGGCGTAACTAATGATGTTGCCAACGTATTTGTGCACTCGCCTGGAACTGTTAATGGTTGTGTGAGTGTGCTTGTGCGTGTGCGTGAAGCTACTTACTGCTATAATAATTGTTGTCGGAATAACCGTATTTCCCGGCTGTCCTGCCGCCGCCAGCCATCTTGTATTGTATTGCTTTGTTCCGTTGGCGTGTGTTGGTAATGCAACTTCCGGTCAATCAAACTGTGCCACACAAAGCGTTCTAATATCCAAAGGAACGCTTATGTTTATATCTAAGCTGATGCTTATGATGTCGTGCACTGTGGAGTAGAAAGGGGAAACAACAAATATCAGCATTAAATTACTGTTACAAGCGCATACATGAGCTGCTCAAGTGTGCTTGTATATGTTTGTGTGAGTTCAATTACAACACATAAAATCGCAGCATTAAACGCCAACAGGCGGGCTCAAGGAAATTGCAAAAGTCACGATACGTATACGCAGTGTCAGCCGCCTATTAATATTACCACTCATTCACACACATACACCCACACACACACTGTCACACATTCGACGACCTTGCTGTGTAATTATGCATATAATTAATATTCATGTATTAACAAAATTTGCTACCACCTCATACAGAGCGTTGCAGGAGCAGCCCAGCAGCCCAGCAGCAAAGAGCAACAATAAATTGCGTTCAATTTGCGTAATTAGTGTAAGTAGCTTTCCCTGTTTAGTGCTGGTGCTGTGGACTAACCTCCAACTTCCATGCTCCAACCTCCAACCTCAAACCCAAAGTCTTTGTGGCTTGTGCCATTTTCGACTACTTTATTTGTATACCTTTTGCGCTCTATTAGCGCCAACAAATTTGCCAGTACTTAAAATGCCTTCAAGCATTGCAATTTTAATGAGTGACAGCTTTGCATTTGCAATTAAACCATTTTCAAATTGCTTTTTATCACACGTGTTTTCGCCAAATAAAGCGTAAATTGCATAGCCAATTAAATAATATTAATTATCAATCGATTTTATCGGTTAAGTGCAATCATTGATTGTGTGGAATAAATGATATATACCTAAACATATAAAATCAATCAATTATCAACTAATTAAATTGTTCTTTAATATTTAAATTGAGATAAAATTCAAATCATATTTCAATTTGTTAATTATAATATTATTCACAAGTTTTTGCCAAGTTTTACCAAAAAGTAATTATGCGGCCAAAATCTTTAATTTATCGTTGCTAAGTATTTAAATATTCGCCTCTTCTATGTGGCGAGGTGTCAGTGTCAAAGTTTCAAAGTTCTCACATAAATCACAACTAAAGTTTTGCTATAAACATTAATTGCTCATATAAAACAGATTTATTACAGTACACCAACGAACATTTTCAAAACTTAAATTTTAAATAATATTGCAAACCAGTTAGCTGATTGAGTGCACTTTTCTAAGCCACCAATTTGATGGCAGCTCATAGTATATAAATAATGGCAATTTGTAAATTTTGCACGTATTCGAAGAAACTCAATTACACGCACAAGACGTAAATACTTCGTGCACCTTGACATTTACACATACATATAAAATGTAAATATATATTTGCTGGCATACCAGCCAATTCTAATAAAAGTTTATCCTTTCATATGTGGGAGGATTTTCACACACTCAACAGCTTGGCTCGTGGACCAAAAGCTAAGGAAGCTATAAGAAAATCTTTGCTAAATTAAACAAAATTTATAGGAGCTCTTCAAATGTTGAGACTTTAAAGATAAAACAAATGTTGATGTGAAAATATATTCTTTTTTATGCATATTGAACAACAATTTGTATTTGTTTGGGTTATCATTTCGAATAATAATAGGAAAAATAAATCCGTGCTATTTGTCCAACGATATTTATTTATCGAATTTCCATAAATAAATAAAAAAAAAAATGGAAATGGCAAAGTGAAATTGTTTTTATTAAAGCACAAGTGAAAATTGCTGCCAAAAACTTCTTAAAAACATTATGAAAACTTTTTACCATGCTGTGCTGTGCTGTGGTGAAACTCGTGGATAGAACTGATGTTTGGGGGCTGTGCCCGCATGATACCCATCAGTTGATTTAATCTGCTCCACTTAGTTCGCTGACGGGTCCTTGAGGCCAGTTAAATCTACACCAGCAGCGCACACATGTCTGAGTGCCCACACACTCCAGCTCCAGCTCCAGCTCCAGCTCCAGCTCCAGCTCCAGCTCCAGCTCGAGCTCTGTTCTGTTCTGTTTTCGGACTTTTGGCTTTAACACATTATTTTTTTTTGGTTTTTGTTTTTGGCCCATGTCAGATATGCTCAACCTGAATGCGTTTGAGGTGTGTGTGATCGATGCAAAGTGTTGACATGTGTTGAACACAACACAGCATTAGATACTCAAAAAACGCACAAGTGCTCAGTGTGTTTGGGAGTGTGGCTCGAGAGTTATAGTGATGCTTTTATTGTCCAAGGGCTGGTCTTCCACTTACATCCCCAAGTGGTGTATGAAACAGACAAAAACGAAATTATAGCACTAAACTTGTCGCCACATTGTTTTGTCTTTTCTCGGATTGGCTATGAACAGTGTGTGTGTGTGTGTGAGTGTGTGGGTGTGTGTAAGTCTGCCTAAATGTCTGTGTGTGTGTGTGTGTGTGTACGGCAACAGCATTCTCATTCTCATTCACATTTATTTCCTTGGGCCTGGCATTTGCGCACGAGTTCCCCATTGTCTAAATTATTTCTATGGCACAAATTTTCCATTTGACTTCAAATTTGCGTGCGTGGCCGGGAACTCAATACGTGGTTACGCTGACAGCAGCTCAATCCACAGCAGCTCAATCCGCCATCCGCGACATGCAAAAACAATGCATCAATTTGAAGACGCACGTTTCCCCCCTCAAGTTTGTCATCAGCAGTGATTCTCTGCGATTGCCCTAATTGTGAGTCAAGTCAGTCGCGCAAACGCTAACAAAAATGGTTCACACAAATACACACACACAAACACACACATATATACATTCAAACCTACACATATACACTTAAAATATAGAAGAGTGAGAATCGATGTGCTAATGGTTTCTGAAGTTCAAAATTGATTTCATTTGCTGTAACCAAAATACATTGGTAAGCATCTTAATCGGTGCTTTTCAATTCCATTAATTCCGAATCTTAATTAAATCTTAAATTTCTTAAATTTATTAAATTGTGCAGAAAATATTAGAATTTGACATTCTTTTAGAATACCTTAATTCATTACTTTACATAAATCTATTGTATACGATTTTCGAATGTTTTAAATTAATTTACTTTTTAATACGTTTTATTGTTCAATGAATATTAAACGGTTTTCGCATTCAAATAGTTTATCAAGCATAATAAATCTTCATCTTCCACTTGTCAAGTTAGATACATATTTGAGCATAATTACTTTTAGAACTGGCAAAACGCTTAAAGAGCTCAGCATCAACTTGGTCCTCTAACTGAGCCCAATTGAGTTGGTCATAAGTGGCACTGATAAATGCCA
Organism: Drosophila longiperda; assembly: GCA_035042125.1. Taxonomy (NCBI): domain Eukaryota; kingdom Metazoa; phylum Arthropoda; class Insecta; order Diptera; family Drosophilidae; genus Drosophila; species Drosophila longiperda. The sequence goes on from JAWNLV010000002.1 coordinate 5,897,034, forward strand.
CTTTTAATGCTTAGCTTCGTCTATTTATTCAACACATTTGTAGCTCATACCATTAAAAATAATCCTTTGTATACACAGGAGATTTTAAGCTTTCCAGCTGACAGTTTGGATTAATGTCAGATTGAGGAGTATGGAAACTTATTAATTGTACATGTGTGAAATCGCTGTAAGGCAAAGTGGTATTTTGTTATTTTAGCTATTGCAAAGCACTTAATCAACTATAAATTTCAGGGAACTAACTTTTAACAATCTCATAAAAAAAACTTAATGCATTAAGTTCAGTTCATATTGCTCATATAGGCGAGGAATAATCGCAAAATATAATTTTACAACCAATAAAACTTGCGAATGCGGACAAAATATTAAGCACTGTTTCTGAAATAAGAAATATTGAATTTTAACAATATAAAAATTTAAAACTTTGAATTTTTTTATGGGTTCCCCAGCCAAATGACTATATTCTTAAGTCAAATGATCTTAACAGTGTCAAGCTTTCATTTAATAGGGGCTTCCCCCAATTTTTATGGTAAAACATAAAAAAACGAAAAAATAACAATGCAAATGCAGCGTGATAAACATAATGCTAAGTATTTTAAAACATAAAGTTTGGCGTTGATGGTATTATGTAAAATTGTTTAAGGGGACTTTATGGCCACACCAAAATGTGAAAACAAGGATATAAAACCTTATTTAAAGTCATCAAACTAAGCCAAAATCTGCTTTGCAAAAGCAAAAATATATTTGGAGAGGGAGATTGATGATTTGGCTTTAATGAACTCGCAACAAATGCGTTCGGGTGACTGATTGACTCAAAAAAACGGCTGGAATGCACACCAAATATTTTTTTTTTTTTATATATAGCCGAGGACAGCTAAAAGAGTTGATATTTCATTAAATGTGTATCCTATGTATATATTTATACAAAAGGAATTAGTTACAGTATTTGCCATTTCTTTGGGAAAAAAAGCAATTCTCTAGAATTATCTGAGGAGCCTACGATAGAAGCTCGCGGGACAAAACGAATGCTCTAATTTATTAATATTAATTTTAGTTATACATTATTTAATTTAGGTTTGAATGACTGATTTATGATATATGCGTACATGCTATGAAACCATAAGCATAATAATAAAAAGTGCCACTTTATGACATTTTAAGCAACTTTTTACAAGCCTTTTCAGCCTACTGCGTGGCCATGTCGCACAATATAAACAACGTTAATGAGGTAGAAAGGAGATATACAATAATAAAATAATAAAAAAAAAATGGTCGTTTGGTACCTGTAAGGACAGATTGTAGGTCGTTTTAGCATAGGCACATTTATATATTAAGCTGGCAGCTGTTGGCAGTTGGCAGTTGGCAGCTGGCAGGCTTAAAGCGGCTATATAATTGATTTATACGCCATTTGTTCATATGAACCTGATAACTGATGTCGGTCTAAGGCCAACACTTACCCCGTTCGGTTGTAGGATTAAATCTTAATGGGCCTTTGTCGTCTGGACCGCATTAAATGCTTAATTAATGCTGCAATTGAAATAAACTGCCAACAGTTGATCAATATGGCCACAAATCTTTACGCAGCCTTATCAGGATGGTGATGGACTTCCTTTGTGTGGCCGCCGCCTTTGTTTGCCTCTAGCGTTGGGTCGGGTCTAAGGCAGTTGCCAAGATAAACACAAAAATCAGGCGACACAAAAGCGCGCGAAATCACTCAAGCTATACACGCGCTCTCTAATACAGTTATATTAACGAAATCACACACACACAGAGACACACTCACACACACACAGGAAGAGGACCACGAATTGAACCCGGTCGAAGCACTTCAATGTGGCGCCAAATGATGCCGCTTCCAAGTCCTTGTCGTCGTCTGGTTTGTTGTTAGGATCTGTTTGATGCGCGACCGTCGCAGCTTCGTCTGTGCCATCTAACGGTATTTGTTGTACTGATTGCCCAGTGCTGGCTGCCAGATGAATGAACCAAAAAATTGCCAAACAACTTCGCATTGTCGGTGAAAGATGTGAAAAGTTTTTGCGCGCGCCCCCACGGACCATATACAGAAAACAAAATAGACGCACAATGATGCTTGAAGCTTTTACTATACGCCGAGCTTTTGGGGTGCTCATCTGCCAACCCCCCATCCGCAAAAGCTTTGCGCTTGGTCGTATGTTAAAAGTCTAAGTGCTGTGGCAGTATTCATTTTAAGATCTATAATTGAATCTGAAATATTTGTAATATATATTTTATTTAATATTATTATTAAATTTACACATGTCAGTATATTATTTGCATGTATTGCTTGTTTAAGTTACAACTTAGCTGAAATTAATATATAAACATTTAAATCTTCACAATCTGAAAGCAAAATGAAATAAAACAATATTTTAGACTGCTTTTATTTGCAGTTAAGTCTGTCATGAAGTCTAAGATTTGGTAATTATTTATCATAAGAATGGCCATTTCTTATTTGTGTCTAATTTATGTGTTTACTGTCAACTGATAAAACAACTAAATAAAAAATATATATATGATAATTAAGAAATGAACGAATGGCTTACGCAAAAAAATATTTTAATATGCATAGCTAATTAATTAATATGAAAAGCTAATCTTAAATGTATAAAAGAACTAATTAAACGAATAATTAGCTTATTGATTGCGACTTTGGATTTCAATAAAATCTCTGACGTCGATTTCATTCACTTATTCTGAACACTTGATGCGTAGGAACACAATTTACCCATGTGTTGGGGATTATCAGTAACTGATTTGCTAAATAAGGCAAATGATTTAATTGAATTTTCAGTGCTACAGTTCAAAATAGTTGCCACAGCGCACATCAGAGATTAGAATATTATTGATGTGTTGGGGTGAAAAAAATGAAGTCATCATTATATATAGATCAGAGGCGTTCTTATATATATATATATATATATATATATATATATATATATATATTTAGATGACTGGACTCATTATCTGCGTAGTCGAATTGAATTTTCATAACTCACGGTATAAAAAGATTGTAGAAGTTTTACTGTATGTATGTATATTACTTTATTAAATATTTAAAATTTAAATTTAAAAAAAAATAATTACAAAATATATTATCATTATGTATTACATATTTTTGTGGATTTGCAAGAGGGGTAGGGTTTTGTGTGGGTTTGAAGGTTTGGGATGTGTTTTGTATTCTGCAGAAGCACAACTTAAAAATATCACACACAAATACCACGCAATAAAAGAATCCAACAAAAAAGCGACGTTTTTGCCCAAATCTTCTCCATGCTTAAGTCTCCCATCGTTCTCCAGATTTGCGCACCGTCATAAAATGGATTCGGGTCTAGCATCTATGGACACTCTTTATCGCTGATCTTTTGAAAGTCTAAGCAAAGTACAAATATAAGTATATTGTTAATAAAAATGTATAAATATATATATATATATATATCTATATATTCGATTTCAACTCACTTGCATTCTGTAGGCAGTTCTCCGTCTTCATAATGCAAACATTGCGATACGTTTTAGTGGTGCCTTTGTCATCCGCAGCGCATATATATTTGTTCTCCTGGGTATCACACTCCATGGCACACTTCATATTGGAATCGGGCAGGCTGAGGCACTGCACCAGAGTCAGCGCATACAACGTCACTATAAATAGACAGAGCAAATATATATATATTAATGGAATTAGTTATTTAAGCTGGAGGCGTGCAAAATAATTCTCTGCCTGACAACATGCCCTGCATTTTAATTAAATGTCGACCGATGATCAATCCAACCCAATATGATATCACCAATTGCAACAACAACCAACAATTGAACACACTCAATCCGTATAGAGTCCATCGTGCAAATTGTACGCCCATCGTTTCTAGACGCCAGCGTGTCTGGCATGTCATTGGCCGGCCGGAAAGTTATATTATAATTCTTGAACCGGGCACAGCCGTCTCTCGTTCATTGCTGGTGGGCATTAAACTGGTGGACTGGGTATTGACAACATGGGGAATTACCATATAATTAATACAATGAAAACATTTTGTAAATGTGTAACTTTCCTAAAATTATAATCACTTTCATTTCGTTGGGAGACTATTGGATGAAATATAAAAAAAAATCTTTATGTTTAACACTCAAAACGAATTCAGAGCAAATTTTACTTTCTTTCTAATTTTTTTGGAAGTTTATTAAATTTGAATATATATATAATACTGCGTATATTTAGTATCAATAATTAAATAGGTCAGTTCTGTTGTTTGCTGATTTAGAAAAAAATAAAGTCTTATTTATATAGTATTTGTTGAATGCAAAAATGCTAAATCGCAGCTCTAAGCAGAAAAAATTTATGGAACAAAAAACAAAAAATACTTTAATTTCGTTTTTAGACTGACTTCTTTAAATTCCCCAAATCCTAAATATTTTTCTGACGGTTGATTAAACATTGTTTAAGTTAAATTAAATGTATGTCTTTTTTTTGAAAATGTATGTAGCAGTGTGCAAGCAAGAAAACCGGCCAAAACTGCCAATTCTGGGAACACATAAATAAAATCTGTTGTTCAGGCATATTTTTACCAGGTATAGAAAACAAGTTCTGATTAAATTTGAGTGAGCTGATGTCAAATTGTATAATATATTGTGTACGTACATGCCAAGAATACTGCAAACAGCTTCATTTTGTTTTAATTTAAATTCAATATGTGGGTTTTTGCGTTGTGTGTATAAAAATTTCTTCGCTGTGATCTATCGCACCAACAACTAAAAACTCGGTCGCACAATAAGTTATTTATTTATATATATATATATATATATATATATATATATTACAAATGCGATGCGTGAACTTTGCGCGTCAGAATCGAATTATTACGTTGATCGAATTTTTAAACAGTTACAATTACTATGCACATTTGTTGTGTGTATAAAAATGTTAATACTGTATAAGCATTTATGTTGTGCTATTTCAGATTGTGGCTTGTCACTGAACTTCAGACACGTGTATAGCTATATATATATACACATATGTTTTTATATATATGAATTTTGTTTTAAAATTGAATGTTGTTGAACACGCGACACATTTGCTCGCTGCTACAAGTATTCGCGCACTGGATTCCGATTACACTCTCGGCGTGGCCGCAACAGCACGCGTTCAAATGCGAACTGAAACTAAAGCGCCAAACGCAAAGATATCCTCCGGCCAGCGGGTAGAGTGAGCACTGACTCTGACTCTGACTATCGGCTTTTGGATTGACTGATGAGACTGAGACTGGACGCTGGATGCGATGCTTTTGAGTGCTCGTTGCTGTTCTGGGTTGGTCTCGCTGATTGCTGCTGCTGATGTCTGCCGGCCGCTGTTAGATATACAGACAGATAACACACACACACACACACACACACACACAAGAAGAACAGCACGTTTGAATTTTCAGTTTCGAGTTTGGGGTTCAATAATCAATCAAATTCAGTGGACTGCCCAACTGACTAACTGACTAACTGATTGGCTGGTTGGTTGGCTGGATGGCTGGATGGCTGGTTATCTGGCTGGCTATGTTTGGTTTGCCTTTGGCTTTGGGCTGCCTCGTCGTAGCGCACACGAATGATGTGCGACCACACAGTGTCTGTTAGTTTTATACAATTTTTTTCATGCTAAAATTGATTTACGCTCGTGTCGTCGTCTTCAGTTTTCTTTTCGTTTGCTTTGTACATTTTGCCTTTATTTTGTTTTACTTTATTTATTGTTGTTGCTGCTGTTGTTGTTGTTGTTGTTGTTGTTGCTGTTGCTGTGGTATGTGTGTATTTTTTCTTCTCGTTTTCATGTTTGTGTGTGTGTTTGTGTACTGTGCGCTGTTAGCTGGGCTGGTACATCGGTCGGCTGGTCGGCTGGTCGTTTGGTCTGTCGATCGATCGGTCGTTTGATCGCTTGATCGATAGCTCTGTAGGCGGGTCACGCGTCACGTTGTACAGCATCTTATATATATACATAAATATGTATGTGTGTATATATTTGAATTATTTATGTATGCAGTCAGTCGTCACATCTGAAATTTTTGAGACGTTTTTTTTTGCTAAAAATTATGCTCCGCATTTTCGTTAATTGGTTTACGTTCACGTTTCTCTTGATACTTTTCGCTGAGTCTGTTGGCATCTTTAAAATTTCGTCAGAAAATAAATACTTAAAATTGTTGTTTTTTTTCCAAAGTTATGTTGTTTGATTTTTGGCGACGGCCACGAGTTCACTCCACTCAACATCAGTGGCGCCTATGAATTTCCTTTGATGATCAAATATTTTTTTTCCTATTTTTCTTAAATGTATGTATGTGCAAAACGTTATTTATGCCAAAATGACGCAATTGAATTTTGATTTAGATTCACGTCAGTTCTTGCTTTTTTCTTATCAGCTTACTTATATATAAAGACAATACATATATAATGATTATCTCAAAATTCCTTTAAGAAACCGAATTATTTTACGTATTGTCAAAATACTCTGACTAATCGTGGTTTTTTCTGGGATTACACGGATAATTATAAATGTAAACAATCAACACATCTGTTGCAACGTTCTTGAATGGTTCTGTGATAGATTATATATTATTATTATATAGCTGAAATCCCAAATCCCAATCAAATAAAGGAGCAGCGTACTTTTTCGGTTTTATGCTAGTGCGCCTAAGGCAAGTCTACCAAAAATGTGAGATTTATTGGAAACACATGTGCGTAGATTGGGAAAAAATTTGTGTAATATAATTAAGTTATAAAATATTTGATTTAAAATGTTCTACATAAGAGTTGGTTAAATAGTTTAAAGATCAATTGGTCAATATAATTTAATAATAATTCGAAAATTCTACATTAGTTGAATAAGATAAATTTAAAAACGAATTGTTCACTATGTGGAAGAAGAAAATAACAGATTATAATTATCTAAAACATTAATAACTAACTACAAAAAGTTTCAATAGTTTAAAAGTTTTTTTTAAATTATTCTAAGTCTGTAAGAGGAGCGCAACGCCGGCCAGCGTCCATTTGCCTGGTTTATCTTTGGTTTTCAAATTGAAGGTCCACACATAGGTTGGACCACGGGTTCGTGTCTTATAAACGGGGCATTCGTACATGTTCCTCAAGTCCTGCTTGTCTTGGGTGATGGCCTGCAAAATAAATAAGCAAACCAGAAAAGAAAACCACATTGAAATGTGCAAGTTTAAAAATAGTAGATTTATGCAAACATGCGCCGCACTTTAGGCGCCACAGATTCGTACCAAATTCAAAGTTATTCGTTAGAGTTTTGCATTGGACATTTGCATTACAAAATAAAACTCACTCGAATATTGATCACTGGCATTGATGGATAAAGTTCTTTGAGACGTGATTCCATAATAATACCCTGCTGTATATCCCATCTGGCGCCCTCCATATATATGCCATGCACACAGCAGCCGTCCCGCGGTGCCGTACTGTAATTAAAAATATGCATATATAAATAAATATATATATATATATATATATATATTTATGCAATTAATATCAATAATCTTCGATTGTTCTCTAAGCTGACTGGCTAAACGTCTGAGGCGTCTGAGTCTCGGCCATTGTTTGTTTCAAAGTGACGCCAAATCGAATCGTGCGATGATTTGTCGTCCATTCCGAGAAACTGGGCGCCACTTAATAATCACTATGCAATCGGGAATTAAGAATCAATAAGCAACGAATAGACAACTGTTAATTGTATGCCATTAATAATTGCTATTTATAGACACTTGTATGTACATATATATATATATACATATGTTTACATTTATGAGTTGTTTTAAATTTAGCTCGCATGTAACAGCATTGCGTCTATTTTTAGACGCAGCTTGATGCCGTTGGCCGATCAGACGCTGTTTACACTATCTTTCAGAGTGTAAACATTGACGCAAATCATCACAATTTACATAGCTATTACTACAATTAGTTGATATGACAAAAAGTGATGGGCGCGTGACACGAACTCAACACGATGTGCTATTGGGCGAAAAATAAATGAACCAAATAGGAATAAGTATGGAAGGAAGAAGTTAGACACAATACACACAATTTAAATATTAGGCAAAATTTACTTTTTAAACCTGTTTTTTTTTTTTACTGATGTTACTAACAAATGTTTAATTCACATTTGCTTGGAGTCAGCTAGCTTAAAAGATAAATATAATAGTTAAATATTTTTTTAAATCTTTTCTTGCTCAGATATTTTAGTAGCAATAAATATTTTTTAATTTATATATTTTTATCTTATATTTTATTTTTATCTTCCGCACACACTTCTATGCCTGAAAAAGCCATTTGCCACCTAATTAAGTTGTCAGTGCTGCACATCTGGCTTTATTTGAGTCAACTAGAGCAGTTCATTTAGCATATGGAATTGAGATTTTGAGTACTTTTGATTCTCGTTTTGAAATGGATGTCTTGCTCAGCTTTGTTCAATATTTCAATTCAGCAAACTTTGCAAGTTTGCAAGTTAATTAAAATTGTGTTTTTTATTTCGTATTGTGTGCATTTATAGTCGGCTCACTTACGTAAATTCCTCCTTTTGCTTTTTAGTCACGTCACACTGTAGGCACATCTTGTCCAGAGGCAGCTCGTTGCGTCGCGCTGTGCTCTGCATGATGGCCGTTAGCAGTGATTGGGGGTTAAAGAAGCCCGCCAGCCAGACGCAGGAGGGAAGCTGCACCGGCGACAACACAAAAAAAAAACGAAACCCAAAAAAAGAAAAAAAAGAAACATAAATGTTTGCACAAACTGGTTGGTCTGGTTGGTTGCAGCATACCACAAAATCGGTGGACCACGTTTCCAACTCTCGCAGTCGCAGACACAAATCGATGAACCAATTGTTGAGACCCAGCAGCGAGGGATAGGCACGTTGTGCCCATATCGGCGGCACTTGATCCAAAAACAATGAGTTCTCCAGCACCTCCATATCCGATGTGATGGTCAATTCACCCTTCAGGCCCAGGTCGAGTTCTTTAAGGCTGCGCTTCATTTCGCTGGTTAGGTAATTCATGCGTTCGCATTCCTGAAACGCTACAATCACATACGGAGTACGCTCCTCAACTTTGTTCATAATCTCCACCATGTTGAACTCCTCCGGCAACTTCTCTATGATCTCATCCACAATTTGCTTAACCTTGTCCTCGCGTGTAACTGTCGCACCACCTCCTGCGCCCGCATCCCGTGGCTGCATTTCGAAAACGGTGCGAAAGATGATTTCCGCTCGTGTGGTGAGGAAACCCACCTCTGCATTGGGATGCAGTCCATATAGATAGGGAGATTCCGCCGGCATCATTTCATCCACATACGTGTGATAGCCCAGATAGTCAGTGTTGGGCGGAGCGGCAAACGAGGGCGCCAAAAACAACTCGCCGTCGACCAGATCCGGTTGCATATACTCCTCCAAATACGTAATGCACAAGCGTCTGTCCCAGTCATCGGTTATATGACCGCCATACATAATCTCACCGAACAGATATCGCAAATCCTCCCAAGGAACTTTTGCATTCGCCTCCAAATAGTTGTAAAGCACCGAAACGCTGATATTCAAGTCGCCCACGTTAAATGGATAGATTTTGTTCCAACCTTGTGGACCAAATTTGCGTCGTTCAGCGACCACAGCATGAAAGTAGCACAAGGAGAAGAGTATGGCCTTGAATTCGGCTTCCTTGCCGGACATTTCCAGTGTTTCCTGTGTGAAATTATCCAATGCCTTGTGCAGATTAGCCAACATGCCCGTTGGCGGCTCATTCGTGATTTTAATTGAGGATTCCAAAATGCCCTAAAAAGAAAAGATTCAAGAGAAAAATGCAGTTAAATTAAAAATTAAGATTTGAGGACAAATATCCACACTCACCTGTGGTATTATGTGTGCCGATGGCGTTGAGGCTGGCTCTGCGCTAAGGAACATACGATAATCCGTATGTGAGCCATCTGCGTAGTGCTCCAATTTCTTCTCCAGCACTGGTAGCCATTTGCGCACCAAATGTATATTCTGCAGGACGACCCAGTGTCCATTTTTGGCTGCCGTATCCATGGCTGTTTCAGCAATAGTTTCCTGGCCCTGACCCAAGGACACATTATGAAAGTTGCCCAAATCCATGGAGAAGCCCAACTGTTTGCCCAAGGCTTCCACATCCTTAAGGGGATTCACGCCCGGCGACAGTATAAAGAAAATTGGCGTAGAAGGACTCGCCTCCTCGTAGGACTTGGCGAATTCCACGGCACGATTCTCAACATATTTCGATCCCAGCTTCTCCTCAATAAAGTCCCTGTAAAGAACACCCTTTAATCTTAAGTATTTCAACATAACTATTTTTGGAGCTCACGCCAGGGCATAGGTCATGCGATCAGGTCTTAAGGCTCTGATCATGCAGAGGCGCTGCAGGGCAGTTTTGTTCTTCCATTCCTGTGGGAATTTCTCCTTCTCCGGCAGCTCCGACTCGACGAGCTTTTTCCAGCGTTTCGATGATGTCTCAATGTCCCGGTCCAAGTTGCGAAACTCATCTTTGGACGCTAGACTGCAAATTCCGCCCCACGATTGATTACTCAAAAAGTCCACAGGACTTGTCACATGTGGCTTGATCGGGAAGCGGAGTAGGAAGTCCAGTTCCGCAGATGAGACCTCCTCGTTCATCAGTAGTATCTATACGCAGGAAAAAACCGAAGATAAATTAAGAACAATTCTAGAATTTGTGTGTGATTTCGGATTACCTGAAAAGTCATTTGCGAGGCAAAGATGAGCTTGTCGCATTCGAAAAGACCACGCGAAGTATACTGAAAGACCGAATACGTAATGCAATCGATGAGATTTGAAACACGCAAATCCAAAGTTTCGCCCGGTTCAGCCTTGGCTATGGCCTTTTGGAACACTACGCTAAACGCCTGTAAGAATCAAACTATTAGCCTATGGGGGAGGGGAGGATTACTTATGGAGGTTAGGCACCCACCTTCAGTGAAAACTGATAGATCGGATTAATCGTGTTCAATTCGTTGAGTATAAAATAGAGGAGACTTGCTCGGGCCGCCGCTGGTCTGTAATATTCTCTGGCCTTATCGATTTCCTTGGAGGTGATCTTTGCCTCGGCCACTTTCTCCTCAATGTCGGAGGCGGTGCTCTTCGTTGTCTCCAGATTCTCCACCAATGCGGTATCACCTAAAATATTCTCACCCGCCGATGAAAGACGCGAGAGTAGATCATCCTCGAGCTTCTTCAGCATGATCTTAAAGTCATTCTGTTGTTTGGTTAATTCGGCCTTGAGATCCTCCAGATCGGGTCGTTCCGCCTTGACGACTTCAGCGAGCAGCTGATCCTCCAGGCCGTCGCGTGTAACGGTAAAATTAATAAGTGTTGTCTGTGCTTGCATCTCTGGCTTATAGTGCGGATTAGCTAGTTTAGTGTGCAGGATCAAACGGAAAGTGGAATTGTACTCAATCTCCTTGTCCCCTATTTTAATGGCTCTGCAAAGGATAGGAAAATTGAGAGAACTTACTTACATATATATGGTATGTCATCCACTTACTTGCCCTTCTTGATAAGATTACGTCCGAGCAGTGAGTCTAAAACGGGGTCCAGATTCTCATCAATATTCTCTATTAGCACCGTGATGCCAGTATTAATGGATTTCTCAATGATATCCAAATAGTTGCGTTGGCCCAGCCGGATGACCTTTAGCTCCTCGCCATATTTCTGCTTAATCCACTTGACGCCCTGCAACTGAGGATCAATCATGAGCGGCCAACGATCCGAATTGGAGAGAATTGTTGCATTCTCAATGGACATGCGATCGCTGGGCAATCCCTCATTTGTCCAAATGGCGATGGTTGTGTCATCCGTAAGCAGCGTCAGCGGATCGAGATTTTCGGTTGTGGGTATGGGCGGATCAATGCTCTTGAGATAAGGTGTCCACATCTTAAGCAATAGATCAATGCGAAAGCCCTTCGTGAAACAGCCGACATAGGAAATGAAGGCGGTTATGAGTAGGATGTCGCCGGGTAAAGTAATTCCCTGCTTGACGAAGCTGTCAAACAATATTTAGATTACTAAATGCTGATCTTCAAAAGATGTTGATGGCTCACTCACTTATTGACTGCCTCAGCCCAGCGTACGTTTTCACTGGCCAAACCGCCCACCAGACGATTGGCCAGCGCGATGGTCGCTTGGGTGGCATCCGCTTCCTGCTGGCAACGCAACTTATCCGCAATGGCCGTCTCAAAGTCCGCTGTCAGCTTGGCCAGCTGTTCCTCAAGGCTCTATTTTGAGAGGGAATCGAAACTTATTTTTCCACCCGTTACTTCTCCCATGGATCTTTGCCACCTACCATCACTTTACGCTTGATGCCCGACAGTTTATCCTGGGCGGCAGCCAGCTCTGCGTTGGCTGCGGCTAGAGCCTTCCGCTTGGGCTCCACATCGCAGTAGACCTCATAGAATTTGATTATGTTGATCACCCAGGCGCAGAGTCCAGCTGCGGCGCCGGATTTGGAGCGTACGAACTCTGGCTCGAATTCGGGATCCTTGAGATAGGGTTGAATGGCTTTGATGATTTCGGGATGTATGTTTTCCTTGTCGTAGTTGATCAGTGCGTCCAGAAAGGCATCTACCTTTGCCATGGAGATTTTGGCCGCCTTCCAGGAGCGATCTTTGGGCAGCTTGCCGCCAGGTGCCAGCAGCACCATAACAGCAGCCGTTACGTTGGTAACCACGCCCGGCGGAGAACCAAAGCTTTTGAGTTCGGTTAAGTTAGCTTTGTTGAGGGTATTCAGAGCCTCTTGAGCGGCTGATAAAGCTGGCTCGGCTTTGAGGAGATCCTCCTCGCAATCTCGCTGCTTTTTGCTCACTTCGTCGGCTATCAAGGCAACCTTCATTTCCTCCTCATCGGCTACGGCCTTTTCCGTTTGCACCTTCTCCGTTTCAATGCCCACAATTTCGATCAAGGCATCGGCCGCATCGTTCTTCTCCTTCAGCTCTACCTCCTGTACGGCCAGTTTGACCTTGAGATCCGCCACCTGAACAGCGGTGGAGCGAAGCTTCTCCAGCCCATTCTCCAATCGCTCGATTTTGCTCTGCAAATCGTCGTGCTTGTGATTGAGTAGCTTCAGATATAGATTGATCTGTTCGAGATAGCTCTTGGGTGTGGTATAGTTGTAGCGACGTTCGTTCTGTAAATAAACCTTGGACATCGTATTGACCGATGTGTGTACATAGGCCATAAACTTGGCCACCGAATCGCGATGAGTCTCTGGCAGCACTTTGTTCTGCGCGAGGAAATTCATGGCAACCGATATGAGTGCCTCCTGAGGCCATTCGTGGAACCAATTGATGGATGTTGCATTGATGATGGCAGGGAATTTTCTCGACCGAACACGCAATGTTGAACCCACTGGTGAAAAACACAGAACTATCTTCAGTTGTTTGCGCACACGATCGATGAAGAATTTCCAGCAGTTTTCACGCGTATCAACCAGTCCCGCACCTTTGACCTCATTACGCACGCCAGCGATTATGTTCTCGATTTCGTCATCCGGAAATAGATCTGGAATCTCGCCAGTGGCTAACAAATCGTTGATTAAGACAAGAAAATCCTCGCTCGGTATTTGCGCATCCGTCATTAAAAACATTATGCTAACATTTTTCAAACCAGCTTTCAAATACAAGCCGGAAAACTCGCACTGTTTAATATATATAAAAAAGAACCATTAAATATGACCAATTTGAAAGGATTGAACTGACCTTTAAATCGTTGACACCGTATCCCTTCTTGAGCTGTATCTGCACAACCTCCAAGCTGGATATGAATGCTGCCAAGCGCGCTAGAGATTGTTTGCCACTGCCACCAACACCAACCAATAATGCACTGCCACGCGGCGATTCTAATATGCGATTGATTCTGCAAAAAAGTGGATATATATCAATCATCTAAGAGATGGATTCGAGTAGAGATGTTTAACCTGCAGACATGCATCATCGCATCTTCGAATAACACCAGATTCATGGCAGCGACCAGATCATTATACGATGACATTGCTTCCTGAAGGAGTTTGTGAAGCTCAGGCCAGGCCTTGATTGGCATGTACTTAGGATCACCAATTCCTCCAGCGAAATGACAGTAAATATTCGGCTTGTCGAATATCACGGATTCGTCAATTTCTTCGAACGACTTCTTGACAATGTCATGCTGCATCTTAGTGAAGCTATCAATGTCCTTATCATCGATCAGCTTATCCGAGTACACACGCTGTGTCTCATGTTGCCACAAACGTATAAGATCTGTTGGGCCCGTCAAGCAATCCGTCGAACTAAAAAGTAGACCCTGAAAACGAACAAAATATTTAATTTGAAGTATTACAAAAAAATATATATATATTATTGATACACACTTGAAAAACATTGCTGATATCGCGCAGATTGAAGATATAATGCGATTTAACAGCCGTGGGTAAAAACACCTGCAAACATTTGTTGTGCAACGCAATTGTGGCTGCCACAATGTTGGGTGTCATACGCATGACGATCGGCATAAACTTCTGCTCGGCATTGGCAAAGTGCTGTGCCAGTATGGCCGAATACATGACCGTGATCGAGTCCGAGCCGGGGAAGCTAACGGCCAGGACGCAGAAGTGTCGCTGTAGACGTGGATTGACGGTGAAACTGCCCGAGGTCGGATTCATGCAGGCCACATATTGACAGTTGTGTATATCCTTGAGGGTCAGCTTGTTCCGATCATACCAATGGCCATAATCCAGATGCTGACGCATTAGGGTGTGCGGCTGTACGGTGCCATAGCAGTCCACCTCGGGCATATTGATGTCGTCGACAAAGTAGATCAAGGTCTTGTTGCCGGGCGGTCCGTAGTTGCGACCCGCCTTCTTCTCCAGCGGCTTCTCAAGGATCTTTTGCAACATTTCGGACGTTGTATAAAAATTGAATGGTATTGTGGTGACAGCGTAATTCTCAGAAAGCGATTGAAGCTTCTCATTGACCAAGACGGTCTTGCCGCAACCGGCATTGCCCACTAGCATCACCGGGTGCTTCTTATCCATCAGTATGTCCAGAAAGAAACGCAGTCGTATTGACTCGGAGGTGTGCACAAGCACAGCTTGCAATGGTAAATCCGAATCCAGCTCAAACTTTGGTATCTTCTCCGTCCACAGCATAAAAGTCTTTGTATCGCTATCCAAAAAATAATCGAAAACTGTTCCACCTATTTTGGGTATTAATTGAGATGAAGTGGAGAATATTTATTAGAATCTTTCTTCTTGTAGAAATCACAAAGAGAATTTGCCACTCACCCGATGGAAACTTAACAGTTTTGAACTCATTTACCCACCATTTGCTGAATTCCACGCGATAGTCAATGGCTTGATCCTGGAACATGGCCGAGCCGAATGCCCAAATGCAGGCAAATACAAAGTACAATTCGTGCCACTCCTTTGGGCAATCGGCCGGGGTATTCGCTGGGATTAGAAAACAGTTTAGCAGATGGCACAGCATTTGTATGTGGGCCATTTCGGCGACAGGCGTGATCTTTTTGAATCGCACGCGTATCGTCTCCAATGAGGGCGGAATGTACTTATCGAATAACATGACCAAATTGGACTTTTCGGCTGGAATTTTGCGCGTTTCAACCCAACTGGTCACATAGCTGCAATAAAGTTAACCAAATTAATATGGAACTTTTCTTCAATCAACAAAAAAAAAAAAATGTATTTCAAATTTGCTAAGAGTATTCTCTAGTATGTACTCACGGATTCCAACCCAAGTCCTGTGGATTTATGTACAGTATGCCAGCTCTGGATACGGTTGCCGGTGTCGCTGTTCTCAGGTTGGAGATCTCAAAGAGCAAACGCATCGAAGGTGTCAACGCAATGCGCTCATTGCTGGCCAAAGTTAAAACTTTGTTGTCATCCATAACGGTATTTAAGCTTTCGATCCACATGGGATCGATGTCGCCATCGAGCACAATCCATTTGGGTTGATCACCCGTTATGTTTGCTTGGTCCCGCATCAGCACTGAGAACAGGCCATCCTTCCATTCGCGTGTCGCCGGGTTGATAATGCCGAAAAGTTCATCATTGGTCACCGCTTTTGGATTCAAGTCATTGAATATGGGCTTCCGTTTAATGTTCTGATAGGTGCGCAGCAGCGTCTTCCACACTTGGGTTTTACCGGTGCCAGCATTGCCAACAATGAATACAGAATGACGTACCTCCAACAGTTCCTCCAGTTGCACTACTTTCAATATGAAATTATCTTCCGGTTGTAGTAACAAATCGGAGGCAGCTTGTTTTACGGTGCGTTCAAAGTCCTGATCACGTTTGCGTGGCACATCCAAAGCGGGAAATAAATCGCTGATGAGCCCCATGAACACGGGCATATCATCTGTGACAATTTTTGGTATATTAAAGTCGCGCAAGGCGCGCATCAGCACCTCCTCCTCGGGTCGACCCGGATCGCCGCGCTGCAATCACCAGTTGAACACACATTTACACAAGGATCACAAAACAACTCAAAAACCACATGACGAAAATTTCAAATTATTTATTTCCAAAATTAATTAAATAATTTCTTCTTGACACTTACAATTTTTATTTTGAAGGTTGTAAAATTTTGTCTCTTTAAAGTTTTTAAATTATTATAAAATATAAAATATTTATGCAAATTTAACTTGAAATATGAAAAACATATTTAAAACTAAATCGAAATATATTTAGTTATGGGACTCACCTTAAGTGACCCGGCGACCACCAGCACCGACTTGATGGCCCGCAGGCCCCAATCGTAGTGATCCTGCTTGGATAGCAGCTCCTTGCACAGCGTGTAGAGTGTAATGAATTTGCGGGCCAGGACGCGTGCATCCTGAAATCCCTCGGCGACCAACATAATTTCGCATATAAGCTCAAAGTCGGGTACAACCATGGCGCAGGGACGAAACAGTGCCTTTAAATTCTCCGGCAGCTCTGTGCGTCCGGCATAGCCGGGATTCATTGTTATAAATATGCCCACGGTGGGCACACAAGTAATGAATTCGCCCATAAAGTTGAATTTCTCCTTTTTGTCGCGAATGGCGTCCTGTACGGACTTGACCTGCACAGCGACAACGGACAGCACCTCGACCGTAATCCGATTAAATTCATCGAAGCATCCCCAGGCGCCCGTTTGGGCCAAACCCTTGTAAATGTTACCACACGATTGATAATCCATTTGTTCGGAACAATTGAAGACGTAGACCATGATCCCGAGGGCACGTCCCAGATCCTTAGTTGTCTCCGTTTTACCGGTGCCGGCTGGACCAGCTGGTCCGCCGCCCATTACCAAGTGTAAGCTCTGTGTGAGTGTTATGTAACAGCGATCTGTGAGCGGCGTGATGACCAGGCGTGGTGTATTGCCTAAGTATTCGTGACAATACTGGAACTCAGCGTCGCAAATATTGGCAAAGCAATCTTTCTCGACATCGTCAAAGCGATGCCGCAACTGCGATTGCCACATAAAAGCCGAACCTGAATCCAATTTGGCCTGAATCATCTTAGCGACCACATCTCTTGAATGCACATCAATTGTGCATATCGTCATTATCTTCTGACGATCCCCCTTGGTCAGCTCGCCGAGCAGCAGTGTTATGAGTAAACTGAGCTGTGAGATTTGTTTTTTATAATAATCTTTGATCGCATTATCGTAGCCCTCCTCCAAGCGACTGAACGCAATGTTCACCTCGGTGGACCACCAGATTTGTGAGCCGCATAGCGAGACCTGTGCAGGATAATCGAATAACCATTGTTCACGTTGCTTTTCCTCATAAGCGACGACAGCTTCGCTGACATAATGTCGGAGTGAGGCACGCATCGCCGCTTGTATGCGATTTAGCCACACTTCAACTGGCCCCCGGATGCTGGCCAGTTCATTGAACTCAACGTATTCACCATCTTTGGCGTACATGCCGGAAGCTGTCTCTATCTCATTGGCCGCATCGCGATTGAATTTGAGACGTGCAATTGAATCGAATAGTTTTGTTAGATGTTTGGTAACCATTTCGGGCTGGATGCCATTGCTGAGCACATCGAGCAGATCGGCCGATGATACAAAATAGAAACGAGGAAAAGCCAAACGTTTTGTTTCCAAATACTCTGCCAGTGCCTTCTCGCACAGCGTCAGCTCCTTTTGCAAATGCTCCAGACGTTCGATCAGGCCAGCACGATTCGTTGATGCCACCACATTTGATGAGAGTGACATCTCATCCATGAGTATACGGAACTCGGCATCGATATTATCGAAACGTTCCGAATCGACGGGGAGCTGTTTGCGTATGTCTTCCGAACTCATGAAGATACTCTCAAGATGGGTCCAAGTGCGTTGCACCTCAAACCAAACGGTAATCACTTGATCAGCAACCATTAATTTATTTTGCCAAGTTGAAACTTCCTCGAGGAAATGGGCGATGTACTTGGATGTTATTAAATTTTGTAGGCACACCTGATTCTCTTCAAGCGTCTCTATGAGTTCTTCCGATGTCTTAAGGAGTTTACAGCCAGTGCGCGGGTGCAGCTCATTATCGAACTCCATGGCCGACCATGTGGAATTCAAGTCACGCAATATCTTCTCCATTGACATCTCCTTAACGGCCTTATCCACAATATTCTTTACCTCCTCCTCGCATTCGTGCAGATTTAAGCCCAACAATTCAGCGAGCGTTGTCTCATGATCCATTATGAATTTCACCTGAAATATTACATTAATAATTATTAATATTTATGTGGATATATAGTTTTTTCGGGGATATATATATATATTTGTATTTCTACACTTTCTACTTGAGTTCAGTTGAAACATGCATAGCACTTACGGTCACTTCCTTGGGCAAGGCGGCCAGGCTCTGGAATGAAATGGTATTTACAAGAACTGTACAGTCGAGGCACAACTATATTAATATATATATACACATTCATCGGCCTCGATAATAAATAAATAAATGGAATAATCAGATATCAAAAGGAAAATAGTCAGTTTTACGGCATTGCTATACAAATTTAGCATCTTTCAGCTTTGGTGCTAGGGAAAGGATTAATTAAGAAAAGATTTCGTTCCGTGGGTATTATTTACAATATGCCAAATTGTTCGCATTAGAAATGGAAAATAAAGAGCACAAAAAATAGACCTTGGTGGAGTTCATCAATTGATTCCAATGACGCTCGCGAATCGCCGGATTCTGTAGTTCACCGACGGCACGAAGGGAGGTCAACATATTCTTCACCGTCGACTCGAGATTGATGAACGTGTCCCAGGCGCGCATCTCCTTATCCAATAGTCGTATATCTTTGGCAAATTTCTTGCACTCAATATCCATATTCTCCACATCGACTTTGCGCCACGGCGTTGTCTTCCAATCCTCAATGCAGGTCTGAACTATATTCACATAATCCCACAGTTGCTGTGATTAATTAATATATATTAATTAATTGATATTGATTAAGTACAAGTTAATTAACGCCATTATTATGGGGGATTAGTAAAAAGTTTTGGTAAAGCTAGGTAAAAAGTAAAAGCTCAAAATTTCACATGTGGCATGCAGTATATAAATAAGTTTTGTAAAAAAATTTAGTAAATTGATTATAGAAAACATGCAAAAGACATCGTCCCAAAAAAGGGAAACCCCCTAATAAATACCTTCAGCATGCGCAGCTCCTTTCGGCATTGCTTAAGCACCTTGAACTCCGGAATATTCACTTCGAAGAGACTGCCCGACTTCTGAATCTCGCCCATTTCACGCTCGCAGAGGAACATGTCATCATTGATGCGATCCATGAGCAAGTAGGGCTTGAAGCAATCGAAGCGAAAGAAGTCGTATTGCTTGAAGACCTCCCGGAAGAGTTGAATGTGCGCCTCGAATACCGTTATCTTGTTCCTTATGCTAACCACTTCGGTGGCTTGGAGTGGTGAAACCTGCTGCTTAACCGTTGTGGCAATCTTCTTGGTATTGGCCCACTGTTCGGGCAGCTCCTGCAGCAGCACGTTCACCTCCTCGGGTATGTCCATGTCATAGTATTTGAGCAGCTGTATGGTCTCCTGCATCGGTTCAAACATCTCGTCCGTGTTGGCTGCACGCTCCTTCACCTGCATCAGGTAGGCCATTATGCTGACCAATCCCTCGTAGTCCTTCTCTTTGACCGTCTGCAAGAGACCCTCATCGGCCTTGCGTATGAAATGACTGAGATCCATCAGGCTGGATGTGACAGTTGTCACCAGATGCTCCTTGAACATGTTGCCCCACTTGCAGACGGTGTTGAGCAGGGCCTGTCGAAAGGGTCGCACATCCACTTGAAACCAGGAGCTAAACACCTGAAATGCTGGAATGTCCTCAATCTCGCTGAAGAGCGATTCATAATTGTCTATCTGCTCCCGAAAGGCCTCAATTGTTGGCTGACAAGGTGCTGGTGGCGGCGGTGCCGCTGGATCATTCATCTGAATCAGCTCTATTTCATCTGGATCCAGCATGCGTCCATATTCCAGAAAATATTCCATGCACTCCTCCCGATCGTCTAACCACAAATACGAGTAACGTTCGAATTGACGACAGAATCGTGATGCTTCCTCCATGACCAGATCAACGCCATTGAGGATCTCGCGACGCATATCAATAATGTCCTGATTCTCCTTGATCAGCTCCACATAGTTGCGTTTCTCATTTGGCTTGAGTCGCTTTATAAGCGAACCCATCTTCATAATATCCCGCATCAGCTCAATCAGCATATTATTGAAACCCATGGGATCTTCGGGCTCCAACGATGGCACAAATACCAAATTTGGTTCCACCAGCTCCAGTCGTGACTCAAAGAGTGGCGCATAGTTATTATCGGGATCCATGTTCTCAGCCAAATAGCCCACACTGACGCCCACAGTTCGCAGTATGTTCTCATAGACAATATTATCGACAAAATCCACGTAACTCAACCAAACATCATCGTTTTGCTTCTGCTCCATGTCGAACTGGAGCATGTTATCTTGGAGTAGCTTGTGTATCTCCAGCGAGGCGGCCTGAATCTCTGTATAACGCTTGGCCGTGCGATCGGGTCGCTCATCCAGGGACAGCACCGAGTCCTTTTTACAGTCGCGTCGCTCAAAGAGTGGCTGCTTTGCCCACACCTCCATAATTTTGCGCACTTGTCGCAGATTCTCCTGGGTGTGATTCACCCGATTGCGCAACTCGGCCACAGGCTTGCGCAGCTTCTCCAGGTAGTTCATGATGTCTGAAATGGTTATTAATTATATTATTTCATCTGTAATCCAATGTCACGCTTGACTGGGCGCTCACCTGACGAGTTCCACACAAGATGATCCACACCGATTTCCACCAGATCATCAATCATTTTAATCTCAGACTCAATCAGTTTGAGCTCAACCATTGAGCTGCCCTCCTGTATGCTGTTATACCAATCGATGGTCTTCTCCAGATTTAGTGTATACGAGCGGAACACATCGCTCTTCTCTGCAAACTCGATGGCTATCTCCGGTATCCCATCGATTTTCATTTGCTGCATATAGTGCACCTCCCGCAGTATGGAAAAGAGTGTGCTGCTAAAGTTGAGAATCAATGAATGGCTGTGCTGATCGCGTGCAATCAGCGACTTCTTAAGATCCTCCTCAATTTGTTCCGCCAATTGTACGGACCAATCATCAAAGAATTGCCTCTTACAGGCGCCCAACTTGACCATTAAACGCTCATAGCGATCGACGATTTCCAGCGATTTCTCCTCTTTCGTTATGCTATGGAAATATAAATTTAAATTTAAAATTACAAATATATAATTTAATTCAAATAATTGCTTACTCATGCTGCAGTGCCTTGAAGTTCTTAACGGGCGCCGTAATCCGTGTCTCCAGCTGGTAGCACCAGCGTATAAAGGCTGCCACAGAGGGGCAATTGTAGTCGGGATAAAGTGTTTCGCCCTCGCGGATCAGTTCCATTTGCTTATCGTAGATATTCTCACAGATTTTCATCTCATCATCGAGCATCCGTACAATTTCCGCATAGCGTTGGGTGAACTCCTCCTTTATTTTTGGACGATCCAAAACACTGCCCACAATGCTTATAAGCTATGCAATAAAATTGCTTCAATAAAAATATATATATTTTTTTAGGATTAGTTTGAGTATACCTTGAAAATGCTCTCTAAATTGTGACAATCATCAAAGGCCTGACACAAGATGGCAGCCAGTTTCATGTCCAGCTCCAAGATGCGTGTTTGAAAGCCCTTAAAGTCATCATCAAACTCATGATCATCTGGATCGAGGACATCGTAGCTTTTCGATGCAAAAGCCGTAAAATATTGATTGAACTCGACATAGACATCTGTAATTCGAGTGCTCAACTGGCGTCCACGCAGTCCACCGATTTCGACTTTCTCTAATTTCAGGAATTCAATCACAGTAAAGAAGAACCTTAAAATAATCCAAATCAATTAGTTGCTATCGATGACAAAAAATATGTTTTTTATAATTGAAGTAAATTACCAACCACTGAATTGTTGTTAGACGCTCGAGGAACGCATTAAAGCGCTTGAAAACTGAATTTGGATGAAAAGTCCACAAAATCGGTGGCCGCTCCTCGGGTTCTGTAAAAAATCCAGCTAATCTCTCCTTATAATAATCAAATAGTTCGCGAAAGAACTTTAGGATTTGTATGGACAGTGTTAAACGCTGCATGGCCTCATCAATATCGCTATGGAATATGGACGATGGGTCCAAATAGCGTTTGGCCTAAAAAAATATCCAAAAAAAAAAAAACAATCAATCAAATTTTATACTCAAAAAAATGGCAAACATTTTGCGTGAGACTCGCCTGATGTATAATCAAATTGCATATCTCCTGCAACAGCACAGTGATTTTCGCCGATTGGCAATAGTAGCGTGAGTTGCCCCACAGAGTGCACACCGTATGCATGAAGGGGATGAGCAGAGGCTTGTATTCCGCAAAATCAATTTCCTCCAGCTGATGCAGTGGGCGATTCAATGGGTTCAAATAGAGAGTTATGTCCTTTGACTCGGCAAGTGCTGCGTTTGTTGGCATGCAAAAAGACAAACGAGGAGCGATTTCAAATGAAGTTCGCATGTTGTACGGCTATAAAATGTAACCCCCCTCAACTCACCCGTAACAACGTTTTTAAAGAGTGTCTGGAAACACGGATGATAGGCACTCGACGAGTACTCCAATATTAGGGCCATGGCTCGTATGCGCTCATTGCGCAATTGGTCGTAGATAAATGATAAATTCTTGAGTCGATTGTTCCAAAATGTGAATTCTGTCGTAAAGTTTGTAAGTTGCCATTAATATCGAATTTATTTTAATATGTTTAAATTGTAGATAGAACTTCAAATTGAAGTTATTGAAAGATGGAAAAAGATAGGTAACAAGACAAGTATTTTAAGAAGTATGCGAATTATATATAATACATATAAAATTAAACAAATTTAACAAATTAATTTAATTTTTAGTTTTTATCTATTTGTCATGTCTATTTTAATAATGTACAAAATGTATTTTAAGAAGTATGCGAGTTGTATAAAATACATATAAAATTAAACAAATTTAACAAATTAATTTAATTTTTAGTTTTTATCTATTTGTCATGCCTATTTTAATAATATACATAAAAAATTAAACAAATTTAACAAGTTAATTTAATTTGTTTACATATAAAATTAAACAAATTTAACAAGTTAATTTAATTTTTAGTTTTTATCTATTTGACATGTCTATTTTAATAATGTACAAAATGTATTTTAAGAAGTATGCGAATTGTATAAAATACATAGAAAATTATACAAATTTAACAAGTTATCTAAATTTTTAGATTTTATATATTTGTCATGTCTATTTTAATAATTTATGAAATGTTTCCAAAATAATAGAAATCGAATAAGCTTTAGGCAATTGCTGCTTTTGGGCCAATTTTGAACATAAATCGCACATGTCACAACACAAAGCCGTAAAATGCCAACAAGGAAAAGCATATAGAAATTCTGGCTAAAAATCCCATTAGCGTTGCGGGTTGCAAGAGTGGAAAGAGAGAAAATGTTGCATGTCACCGTTTCGCAAATAAGATAACAATAAAGTCAGTTTTGAAGACATTTACCAACATGTTGTTGGCTTATAAACATGCAATTTTGGACGTTGCTAGGATATATCAAACAAACGTCAACTGTAAAAACTTGAATTTGATCAACAAATAATAAATAAAGTTGTGCCAAAAATAACTAAATATGCGCACATGACGAGGATTAGATTACTATATTGCTCACCGGTTTGGGGGGTTGGATTCTGTCCGTTGGCAAAGGCATTGGTTGGACTCTCCTTGATGACCTCGTGGATTTGGGTGGCCCACTTAATGACAACGCCCTCAATGGCACTCTTCAGATATAAATCGAATTGGCAATGCTGCGTTTCGGTCAGCTCCTTGGCAGCCTTAACGATTTTCTCAACGCCCACGGGCATGGCAAGAATGGTTTCGCCGCTCACCTGGCCCTTCACCTGGTGCACCGTGCTCTTCAGGCTGTGCACATGCTTCTGCACATCTTGGGCGACCATTATTGGCCAGCTGCGATAGTTGTCCTCGTTGGAGAGCAGTGGCACCAGCACCTCCTCCACCAGAGCAGACAACTGGTCAATTGTACGCGTCGCAAGGTCACCAAAGATTATAAAATTGGCGCAGTTCTCACGTGGTATGGGCTTGGCATATCGCTTAATAAAGTAGACACCCTTACTCTTTAGCTGCGAGAGGGGGAACGTGGTGGAGGGCACCAGCTGCGCAGCGGGCGTGAGTATTATGATTAGTACAACGGGCACACTACGATCCAGAAACTCCTTAATGATGCCCTTATGCTCCTCCACCGTGATGACACGCGTCCATTTCTCTGGCTTAAGTTTCAGTGACTTGATGACAAATGAACCCATCAGCTCCAGTCGTGGATCCGGCCCAATGCCTGCAGCGGCAGCGGCCGCCTCGGCGCTTGTGGAGGGCTGCTCCATGAAGGGGGCAGGGGTTCCTTTGCGCTAGTTGTAGTTGTATCCTTTAACTGTCTGGGTGTGTGTGTGTGTGTTTAAAAGTGTTTTAGTTTGAGTGACCTTGTTATCACTAACAACTAAATAATCAATAAATTCTATCAAATCAAATAATTTTTTTCCAAAATTTTTCATAATATTTAAAAAAAAAAAATAGTGCTATGTGTAAAGTATCCTTGATGAACTTTGTAAATTTATGTATTATGCAATTTTTCACATTAAACTTTTCTTTTGCACCACATCAACTGTTATGTAATATTATTTTTTTATAATTTCTTATTATTGCATCAAAAGTCGTAAAACTTAAACAAAATCAAACCATGCCACATACAAATTAACTAATTTGCAGCACTTGTGAATTTTATCAAAAATTTTGTCTACACTTAACAATTTTATTTTTAGTAGTTCATTTTTAAGTTTGTGCCTTAATTTTTTTTTTTTTTTTTTAGTTTTCCGCGTTGCGACTTCTTACCTGCGCTACTTTTAGCTGACTGAAAGTAGCGGCCAGGCAAAATATTAACAGTGTAACGGTTAAAGTGATCGTGGCAAGACCTGGTTGCTAGGCAGTTGTTGATTTTGCCGCTTGAGCATTGTTTATTTCCCCTTTGCCATAATCCCTGGTTGCTAGCCACGTTGCCATGCTCCTTGCCAATTGTCGCTTTTTTTTGTTTCAATTTTTAAAACGGTCATATCTTCGGAAATAATGGAGATATCGACGTTTTTCGCTATTTATTTCTTTCAATTTTTAAAACGTTCATATCTTCAGAAATAATAGAGACATGGACGTTTTTCGCTTTTTTTTCATTCAATTTTTAAAACGGTCATATCTTCGGAAATAATATAGATATCGACGTTTTCTTCGTAAATAATGGAGATATCGACGTTTTACTCCATATCTTCGTAAATAATGGAGATATCGACGTTTTACGCTTTTTTTTTGTTTAAATTTTTAAAACGGTCATATCTTCGTAAATAATGGAGATATCGACGTTTTACGCTTTTTTTTTGTTTAAATTTTTAAAACGGCCATATCTTCGTAAATAATGGAGATATCGACGTTTTACGCTTTTTTTTTGTTTAAATTTTTAAAACGGTCATATCTTCGTAAATAATGGAGATATCGACGCTTTACGCTTTTTTTTTGTTTAAATTTTTAAAACGGTCATATCTTCGTAAATAATGGAGCTATCGACATTTTACGCTTTTTTTTTGTTTAAATGTTTAAAATGGCCATATCTTTGTAAATAATGGAGATATCGACGTTTTACGCTTTTTTTTTGTTTCAATTTTTAAAATGGCCATATCTCCGTAAATAATGGAGATATCGACGTTTTACGCTTTTTTTTGTTTAAATTTTTAAAACGGTCATATCTTCGTAAATAATGGAGATATCGACGTTTTACGCTTTTTTTTTGTGCAAATTTTTAAAATGGCCATATCTTCGTAAATAATGGAGATATCGACATTTTACGCTTTTTTTTTGTGCAAATTTTTAAAATGGCCATATCTTCGTAAATAATGGAGATATCGACATTTTACGCTTTTTTTTTGTGCAAATTTTTAAAATGGCCATATCTTCGTAAATAATGGAGACATCGACGTTTTACGCTTTTTTTTTTGTGCAAATTTTAAAAATGGCCAAATCTTCGTAAATAATGGAGATATCGACATTTTACGCTTTTTTTTTGTGCAAATTTTTAAAATGGCCATATCTTCGTAAATAATGGAGATATCGACATTTTACGCTTTTTTTGTGTGCAAATTTTTAAAATGGCCATATCTTCGTAAATAATGGAGATATCGACATTTTACGATTTTTTTTTTGTGCAAATTTTAAAAATGGTCATATCTTCGTAAATAATGGAGATATCGACGTTTTACGCTTTTTTTTTGTTCAAATTTTTAAAATGGCCATATCTTCGTAAATAATGGAGATATCGACATTTTACGCTTTTTTTTGTGCAAATTTTTAAAATGGCCATATCTTCGTAAATAATAGAGATATCGACATTTTACGCTTTTTTTTGTGCAAATTTTTAAAATGGCCATATCTTCGTAAATAATGGAGATATCGACATTTTACGCTTTTTTTGTGTGCAAATTTTTAAAATGGCCATATCTTCGTAAATAATGGAGATATCGACATTTTACGATTTTTTTTTTGTGCAAATTTTAAAAATGGTCATATCTTCGTAAATAATGGAGATATCGACGTTTTACGCTTTTTTTTTGTTCAAATTTTTAAAATGGCCATATCTTCGTAAATAATGGAGATATCGACATTTTACGCTTTTTTTTTGTGCAAATTTTTAAAATGGCCATATCTTCGTAAATAATGGAGATATCGACATTTTACTCTTTTTTTTTGTGCAAATTTTAAAAATGGCCATATCTTCGTAAATAATGGAGATATCGACATTTTACGCTTTTTTTTTGTTCAAATTTTTAAAATGGCCATATCTTCGTAAATAATGGAGATATCGACATTTTACGCTTTTTTTTTGTGCAAATTTTTAAAATGGCCATATCTTCGTAAATAATGGAGATATCGACATTTTACGCTTTTTTTTTGTGCAAATTTTTAAAATGGCCATATCTTCGTAAATAATGGAGATATCGACATTTTACGCTTTTTTTTTGTGCAAATTTTTAAAATGGCCATATCTTCGTAAATAATGGAGATATCGACATTTTACGCTTTTTTTTGTGCAAATTTTTAAAATGGCCATATCTTCGTAAATAATGGAGATATCGACATTTTACGCTTATTTTTTGTTCAAATTTTTAAAATGGCCATATCTTCGTAAATAATGGAGATATCGACATTTTACGCTTTTTTTTTGTTCAAATTTTAAAAATGGCCATATCTTCGTAAATAATGGAGATATCGACATTTTACGCTTTTTTTTTGTTCAAATTTTTAAAATGGCCATATCTTCGTAAATAATGGAGATATCGACATTTTACGCTTTTTTTTTGTGCAAATTTTTAAAATGCCCATATCTTCGTAAATAATGGAGATATCGACATTTTACGCTTTTTTTGTGTGCAAATTTTTAAAATGGCCATATCTTCGTAAATAATGGAGATATCGACATTTTACGCTTTTTTTTTGTGCAAATTTTAAAAATGGCCATATCTTCGTAAATAATGGAGATATCGACATTTTACGCTTTTTTTTTGTGCAAATTTTTAAAATGGCCATATCTTCGTAAATAATGGAGATATCGACATTTTACGCTTTTTTTTTGTGCAAATTTTTAAAATGGCCATATCTTCGTAAATAATGGAGATATCGACATTTTACGCTTTTTTTTGTGCAAATTTTTAAAATGGCCATATCTTCGTAAATAATGGAGATATCGACATTTTACGCTTTTTTTTTGTGCAAATTTTTAAAATGGCCATATCTTCGTAAATAATGGAGATATCGACATTTTACGCTTTTTTTTGTGCAAATTTTTAAAATGGCCATATCTTCGTAAATAATGGAGATATCGACATTTTACGCTTTTTTTTGTGCAAATTTTTAAAATGGCCATATCTTCGTAAATAATGGAGATATCGACATTTTACGCTTTTTTTTGTGCAAATTTTTAAAATGGCCATATCTTCGTAAATAATGGAGATATCGACATTTTACGCTTTTTTTTTGTGCAAATTTTTAAAATGGCCATATCTTCGTAAATAATGGAGATATCGACATTTTACGCTTTTTTTTTGTTCAAATTTTTAAAATGGCCATATCTTCGTAAATAATGGAGATATCGACATTTTACGCTTTTTTTTTGTTCAAATTTTTAAAATGGCCATATCTTCGTAAATAATGGAGATATCGACATTTTACGCTTTTTTTTTGTGCAAATTTTTAAAATGGCCATATCTTCGTAAATAATGGAGATATCGACATTTTACGCTTTTTTTTGTGCAAATTTTTAAAATGGCCATATCTTCGTAAATAATGGAGATATCGACATTTTACGCTTTTTTTTTGTTCAAATTTTTAAAATGGCCATATCTTCGTAAATAATGGAGATATCGACATTTTACGCTTTTTTTTTGTGCAAATTTTTAAAATGGCCATATCTTCGTAAATAATGGAGATATCGACATTTTACGCTTTTTTTTTGTTCAAATTTTTAAAATGGCCATATCTTCGTAAATAATGGAGATATCGACATTTTACGCTTTTTTTTTGTTCAAATTTTTAAAATGGCCATATCTTCGTAAATAATGGAGATATCGACATTTTACGCTTTTTTTTTGTTCAAATTTTTAAAATGGCCATATCTTCGTAAATAATGGAGATATCGACATTTTACGCTTTTTTTTGTTCAAATTTTTAAAATGGCCATATCTTCGTAAATAATGGAGATATCGACATTTTACGCTTTTTTTTTGTGCAAATTTTTAAAATGGCCATATCTTCGTAAATAATGGAGATATCGACATTTTACGCTTTTTTTTTGTGCAAATTTTTAAAATGGCCATATCTTCGTAAATAATGGAGATATCGACATTTTACGCTTTTTTTTTGTGCAAATTTTTAAAATGGCCATATCTTCGTAAATAATGGAGATATCGACATTTTACGCTTTTTTTTTGTGCAAATTTTTAAAATGGCCATATCTTCGTAAATAATGGAGATATCGACATTTTACGCTTTTTTTTTGTGCAAATTTTTAAAATGGCCATATCTTCGTAAATAATGGAGATATCGACATTTTACGCTTTTTTTTTGTGCAAATTTTTAAAATGGCCATATCTTCGTAAATAATGGAGATATCGACATTTTACGCTTTTTTTTTGTGCAAATTTTTAAAATGGCCATATCTTCGTAAATAATGGAGATATCGACATTTTACGCTTTTTTTGTCAAATTTTTAAAATGGATCCGTAAATAATGGAGATATCGACATTTTACGCTTTTTTTTGTGCAAATTTTTAAAATGGCCATATCTTCGTAAATAATGGAGATATCGACATTTTACGCTTTTTTTTTGTGCAAATTTTTAAAATGGCCATATCTTCGTAAATAATGGAGATATCGACATTTTACGCTTTTTTTTGTGCAAATTTTTAAAATGGCCATATCTTCGTAAATAATGGAGATATCGACATTTTACGCTTTTTTTTTGTGCAAATTTTTAAAATGGCCATATCTTCGTAAATAATGGAGATATCGACATTTTACGCTTTTTTTTTGTTCAAATTTTTAAAATGGCCATATCTTCGTAAATAATGGAGATATCGACATTTTACGCTTTTTTTTTGTGCAAATTTTTAAAATGGCCATATCTTCGTAAATAATGGAGATATCGACATTTTACGCTTTTTTTTTGTGCAAATTTTTAAAATGGCCATATCTTCGTAAATAATGGAGATATCGACATTTTACGCTTTTTTTGTGCAAATTTTTGCTTTTTTTTTGTCAAATTTTTAAAATGGCCATATCTTCGTAAATAATGGAGATATCGACATTTTACGCTTTTTTTTTGTTCAAATTTTTAAAATGGCCATATCTTCGTAAATAATGGAGATATCGACATTTTACGCTTTTTTTTTGTGCAAATTTTTAAAATGGCCATATCTTCGTAAATAATGGAGATATCGACATTTTACGCTTTTTTTTTGTGCAAATTTTTAAAATGGCCATATCTTCGTAAATAATGGAGATATCGACATTTTACGCTTTTTTTTTGTGCAAATTTTTAAAATGGCCATATCTTCGTAAATAATGGAGATATCGACATTTTACGCTTTTTTTTGTGCAAATTTTTAAAATGGCCATATCTTCGTAAATAATGGAGATATCGACATTTTACGCTTTTTTTTTGTGCAAATTTTTAAAATGGCCATATCTTCGTAAATAATGGAGATATCGACATTTTACGCTTTTTTTTTGTGCAAATTTTTAAAATGGCCATATCTTCGTAAATAATGGAGATATCGACATTTTACGCTTTTTTTTTGTGCAAATTTTTAAAATGGCCATATCTTCGTAAATAATGGAGATATCGACATTTTACGCTTTTTTTTGTTCAAATTTTTAAAATGGCCATATCTTCGTAAATAATGGAGATATCGACATTTTACGCTTTTTTTTTGTTCAAATTTTTAAAATGGCCATATCTTCGTAAATAATGGAGATATCGACATTTTACGCTTTTTTTTTGTTCAAATTTTTAAAATGGCCATATCTTCGTAAATAATGGAGATATCGACATTTTACGCTTTTTTTTTGTGCAAATTTTTAAAATGGCCATATCTTCGTAAATAATGGAGATATCGACATTTTACGCTTTTTTTTGTGCAAATTTTTAAAATGGCCATATCTTCGTAAATAATGGAGATATCGACATTTTACGCTTTTTTTTTGTTCAAATTTTTAAAATGGCCATATCTTCGTAAATAATGGAGATATCGACATTTTACGCTTTTTTTTTGTTCAAATTTTTAAAATGGCCATATCTTCGTAAATAATGGAGATATCGACATTTTACGCTTTTTTTTGTTCAAATTTTTAAAATGGCCATATCTTCGTAAATAATGGAGATATCGACATTTTACGCTTTTTTTTTGTGCAAATTTTTAAAATGGCCATATCTTCGTAAATAATGGAGATATCGACATTTTACGCTTTTTTTTTGTTCAAATTTTTAAAATGGCCATATCTTCGTAAATAATGGAGATATCGACATTTTACGCTTTTTTTTTGTGCAAATTTTTAAAATGGCCATATCTTCGTAAATAATGGAGATATCGACATTTTACGCTTTTTTTTTGTTCAAATTTTTAAAATGGCCATATCTTCGTAAATAATGGAGATATCGACATTTTACGCTTTTTTTTTGTTCAAATTTTTAAAATGGCCATATCTTCGTAAATAATGGAGATATCGACATTTTACGCTTTTTTTTTGTTCAAATTTTTAAAATGGCCATATCTTCGTAAATAATGGAGATATCGACATTTTACGCTTTTTTTTGTTCAAATTTTTAAAATGGCCATATCTTCGTAAATAATGGAGATATCGACATTTTACGCTTTTTTTTTGTGCAAATTTTTAAAATGGCCATATCTTCGTAAATAATGGAGATATCGACATTTTACGCTTTTTTTTTGTTCAAATTTTTAAAATGGCCATATCTTCGTAAATAATGGAGATATCGACATTTTACGCTTTTTTTTGTTCAAATTTTTAAAATGGCCATATCTTCGTAAATAATGGAGATATCGACATTTTACGCTTTTTTTTTGTTCAAATTTTTAAAATGGCCATATCTTCGTAAATAATGGAGATATCGACATTTTACGCTTTTTTTTTGTTCAAATTTTTAAAATGGCCATATCTTCGTAAATAATGGAGATATCGACATTTTACGCTTTTTTTTTGTTCAAATTTTTAAAATGGCCATATCTTCGTAAATAATGGAGATATCGACATTTTACGCTTTTTTTTTGTTCAAATTTTTAAAATGGCCATATCTTCGTAAATAATGGAGATATCGACATTTTACGCTTTTTTTTTGTTCAAATTTTTAAAATGGCCATATCTTCGTAAATAATGGAGATATCGACATTTTACGCTTTTTTTTTGTTCAAATTTTTAAAATGGCCATATCTTCGTAAATAATGGAGATATCGACATTTTACGCTTTTTTTTTGTTCAAATTTTTAAAATGGCCATATCTTCGTAAATAATGGAGATATCGACATTTTACGCTTTTTTTTTGTGCAAATTTTTAAAATGGCCATATCTTCGTAAATAATGGAGATATCGACATTTTACGCTTTTTTTTTGTTCAAATTTTTAAAATGGCCATATCTTCGTAAATAATGGAGATATCGACATTTTACGCTTTTTTTTTGTTCAAATTTTTAAAATGGCCATATCTTCGTAAATAATGGAGATATCGACATTTTACGCTTTTTTTTTGTTCAAATTTTTAAAATGGCCATATCTTCGTAAATAATGGAGATATCGACATTTTACGCTTTTTTTTTGTTCAAATTTTTAAAATGGCCATATCTTCGTAAATAATGGAGATATCGACATTTTACGCTTTTTTTTTGTTCAAATTTTTAAAATGGCCATATCTTCGTAAATAATGGAGATATCGACATTTTACGCTTTTTTTTTGTGCAAATTTTTAAAATGGCCATATCTTCGTAAATAATGGAGATATCGACATTTTACGCTTTTTTTTTGTTCAAATTTTTAAAATGGCCATATCTTCGTAAATAATGGAGATATCGACATTTTACGCTTTTTTTTTGTTCAAATTTTTAAAATGGCCATATCTTCGTAAATAATGGAGATATCGACGTTTTACGCTTTTTTTTTGTTCAAATTTTTAAAATGGCCATATCTTCGTAAATAATGGAGATATCGACATTTTACGCTTTTTTTTTGTTCAAATTTTTAAAATGGCCATATCTTCGTAAATAATGGAGATATCGACATTTTACGCTTTTTTTTTGTTCAAATTTTTAAAATGGCCATATCTTCGTAAATAATGGAGATATCGACATTTTACGCTTTTTTTTGTTCAAATTTTTAAAATGGCCATATCTTCGTAAATAATGGAGATATCGACATTTTACGCTTTTTTTTTGTTCAAATTTTTAAAATGGCCATATCTTCGTAAATAATGGAGATATCGACATTTTACGCTTTTTTTTTGTTCAAATTTTTAAAATGGCCATATCTTCGTAAATAATGGAGATATCGACATTTTACGCTTTTTTTTTGTTCAAATTTTTAAAATGGCCATATCTTCGTAAATAATGGAGATATCGACATTTTACGCTTTTTTTTTGTTCAAATTTTTAAAATGGCCATATCTTCGTAAATAATGGAGATATCGACATTTTACGCTTTTTTTTTGTTCAAATTTTTAAAATGGCCATATCTTCGTAAATAATGGAGATATCGACATTTTACGCTTTTTTTTTGTTCAAATTTTTAAAATGGCCATATCTTCGTAAATAATGGAGATATCGACATTTTACGCTTTTTTTTTGTTCAAATTTTTAAAATGGCCATATCTTCGTAAATAATGGAGATATCGACATTTTACGCTTTTTTTTTGTTCAAATTTTTAAAATGGCCATATCTTCGTAAATAATGGAGATATCGACGTTTTACGCTTTTTTTTTGTTCAAATTTTTAAAATGGCCATATCTTCGTAAATAATGGAGATATCGACATTTTACGCTTTTTTTTTGTTCAAATTTTTAAAATGGCCATATCTTCGTAAATAATGGAGATATCGACATTTTACGCTTTTTTTTGTTCAAATTTTTAAAATGGCCATATCTTCGTAAATAATGGAGATATCGACATTTTACGCTTTTTTTTGTTCAAATTTTTAAAATGGCCATATCTTCGTAAATAATGGAGATATCGACATTTTACGCTTTTTTTTTGTTCAAATTTTTAAAATGGCCATATCTTCGTAAATAATGGAGATATCGACATTTTACGCTTTTTTTTTGTTCAAATTTTTAAAATGGCCATATCTTCGTAAATAATGGAGATATCGACATTTTACGCTTTTTTTTTGTTCAAATTTTTAAAATGGCCATATCTTCGTAAATAATGGAGATATCGACATTTTACGCTTTTTTTTTGTTCAAATTTTTAAAATGGCCATATCTTCGTAAATAATGGAGATATCGACATTTTACGCTTTTTTTTTGTTCAAATTTTTAAAATGGCCATATCTTCGTAAATAATGGAGATATCGACATTTTACGCTTTTTTTTTGTTCAAATTTTTAAAATGGCCATATCTTCGTAAATAATGGAGATATCGACATTTTACGCTTTTTTTTTGTTCAAATTTTTAAAATGGCCATATCTTCGTAAATAATGGAGATATCGACATTTTACGCTTTTTTTTTGTTCAAATTTTTAAAATGGCCATATCTTCGTAAATAATGGAGATATCGACATTTTACGCTTTTTTTTTGTTCAAATTTTTAAAATGGCCATATCTTCGTAAATAATGGAGATATCGACATTTTACGCTTTTTTTTTGTTCAAATTTTTAAAATGGCCATATCTTCGTAAATAATGGAGATATCGACATTTTACGCTTTTTTTTTGTTCAAATTTTTAAAATGGCCATATCTTCGTAAATAATGGAGATATCGACATTTTACGCTTTTTTTTTGTTCAAATTTTTAAAATGGCCATATCTTCGTAAATAATGGAGATATCGACATTTTACGCTTTTTTTTTGTTCAAATTTTTAAAATGGCCATATCTTCGTAAATAATGGAGATATCGACATTTTACGCTTTTTTTTTGTTCAAATTTTTAAAATGGCCATATCTTCGTAAATAATGGAGATATCGACATTTTACGCTTTTTTTTTGTTCAAATTTTTAAAATGGCCATATCTTCGTAAATAATGGAGATATCGACATTTTACGCTTTTTTTTTGTTCAAATTTTTAAAATGGCCATATCTTCGTAAATAATGGAGATATCGACATTTTACGCTTTTTTTTTGTTCAAATTTTTAAAATGGCCATATCTTCGTAAATAATGGAGATATCGACATTTTACGCTTTTTTTTTGTTCAAATTTTTAAAATGGCCATATCTTCGTAAATAATGGAGATATCGACATTTTACGCTTTTTTTTTGTTCAAATTTTTAAAATGGCCATATCTTCGTAAATAATGGAGATATCGACATTTTACGCTTTTTTTTTGTTCAAATTTTTAAAATGGCCATATCTTCGTAAATAATGGAGATATCGACATTTTACGCTTTTTTTTTGTTCAAATTTTTAAAATGGCCATATCTTCGTAAATAATGGAGATATCGACATTTTACGCTTTTTTTTTGTTCAAATTTTTAAAATGGCCATATCTTCGTAAATAATGGAGATATCGACATTTTACGCTTTTTTTTTGTTCAAATTTTTAAAATGGCCATATCTTCGTAAATAATGGAGATATCGACATTTTACGCTTTTTTTTTGTTCAAATTTTTAAAATGGCCATATCTTCGTAAATAATGGAGATATCGACATTTTACGCTTTTTTTTTGTTCAAATTTTTAAAATGGCCATATCTTCGTAAATAATGGAGATATCGACATTTTACGCTTTTTTTTTGTTCAAATTTTTAAAATGGCCATATCTTCGTAAATAATGGAGATATCGACATTTTACGCTTTTTTTTTGTTCAAATTTTTAAAATGGCCATATCTTCGTAAATAATGGAGATATCGACATTTTACGCTTTTTTTTGTTCAAATTTTTAAAATGGCCATATCTTCGTAAATAATGGAGATATCGACATTTTACGCTTTTTTTTTGTTCAAATTTTTAAAATGGCCATATCTTCGTAAATAATGGAGATATCGACATTTTACGCTTTTTTTTTGTGCAAATTTTTAAAATGGCCATATCTTCGTAAATAATGGAGATATCGACATTTTACGCTTTTTTTTGTTCAAATTTTTAAAATGGCCATATCTTCGTAAATAATGGAGATATCGACATTTTACGCTTTTTTTTTGTTCAAATTTTTAAAATGGCCATATCTTCGTAAATAATGGAGATATCGACATTTTACGCTTTTTTTTTGTTCAAATTTTTAAAATGGCCATATCTTCGTAAATAATGGAGATATCGACATTTTACGCTTTTTTTTTGTTCAAATTTTTAAAATGGCCATATCTTCGTAAATAATGGAGATATCGACATTTTACGCTTTTTTTTTGTTCAAATTTTTAAAATGGCCATATCTTCGTAAATAATGGAGATATCGACATTTTACGCTTTTTTTTTGTTCAAATTTTTAAAATGGCCATATCTTCGTAAATAATGGAGATATCGACATTTTACGCTTTTTTTTTGTTCAAATTTTTAAAATGGCCATATCTTCGTAAATAATGGAGATATCGACATTTTACGCTTTTTTTTTGTTCAAATTTTTAAAATGGCCATATCTTCGTAAATAATGGAGATATCGACATTTTACGCTTTTTTTTTGTTCAAATTTTTAAAATGGCCATATCTTCGTAAATAATGGAGATATCGACATTTTACGCTTTTTTTTTGTTCAAATTTTTAAAATGGCCATATCTTCGTAAATAATGGAGATATCGACATTTTACGCTTTTTTTTTGTTCAAATTTTTAAAATGGCCATATCTTCGTAAATAATGGAGATATCGACATTTTACGCTTTTTTTTTGTTCAAATTTTTAAAATGGCCATATCTTCGTAAATAATGGAGATATCGACATTTTACGCTTTTTTTTTGTTCAAATTTTTAAAATGGCCATATCT
The DNA here is from genome assembly GCA_035042125.1 of Drosophila longiperda. NCBI lineage: Eukaryota > Metazoa > Arthropoda > Insecta > Diptera > Drosophilidae > Drosophila > Drosophila longiperda. Next base: position 5,934,428 of record JAWNLV010000002.1, read on the forward strand.
TCGTAAATAATGGAGATATCGACATTTTACGCTTTTTTTTTGTTCAAATTTTTAAAATGGCCATATCTTCGTAAATAATGGAGATATCGACATTTTACGCTTTTTTTTGTTCAAATTTTTAAAATGGCCATATCTTCGTAAATAATGGAGATATCGACATTTTACGCTTTTTTTTTGTTCAAATTTTTAAAATGGCCATATCTTCGTAAATAATGGAGATATCGACATTTTACGCTTTTTTTTTGTTCAAATTTTTAAAATGGCCATATCTTCGTAAATAATGGAGATATCGACATTTTACGCTTTTTTTTTGTTCAAATTTTTAAAATGGCCATATCTTCGTAAATAATGGAGATATCGACATTTTACGCTTTTTTTTGTTCAAATTTTTAAAATGGCCATATCTTCGTAAATAATGGAGATATCGACATTTTACGCTTTTTTTTTGTTCAAATTTTTAAAATGGCCATATCTTCGTAAATAATGGAGATATCGACATTTTACGCTTTTTTTTTGTTCAAATTTTTAAAATGGCCATATCTTCGTAAATAATGGAGATATCGACATTTTACGCTTTTTTTTGGTTCAAATTTTTAAAATGGCCATATCTTCGTAAATAATGGAGATATCGACATTTTACGCTTTTTTTTTGTTCAAATTTTTAAAATGGCCATATCTTCGTAAATAATGGAGATATCGACATTTTACGCTTTTTTTTTGTTCAAATTTTTAAAATGGCCATATCTTCGTAAATAATGGAGATATCGACATTTTACGCTTTTTTTTTGTTCAAATTTTTAAAATGGCCATATCTTCGTAAATAATGGAGATATCGACATTTTACGCTTTTTTTTTGTTCAAATTTTTAAAATGGCCATATCTTCGTAAATAATGGAGATATCGACATTTTACGCTTTTTTTTGGTTCAAATTTTTAAAATGGCCATATCTTCGTAAATAATGGAGATATCGACATTTTACGCTTTTTTTTGGTTCAAATTTTTAAAATGGCCATATCTTCGTAAATAATGGAGATATCGACATTTTACGCTTTTTTTTGGTTCAAATTTTTAAAATGGCCATATCTTCGTAAATAATGGAGATATCGACATTTTACGCTTTTTTTTGGTTCAAATTTTTAAAATGGCCATATCTTCGTAAATAATGGAGATATCGACGTTTTACGCTTTTTTTTGGTTCAAATTTTTAAAATGGCCATATCTTCGTAAATAATGGAGATATCGACGTTTTACGCTTTTTTTTGGTTCAAATTTTTAAAATGGCCATATCTTCGTAAATAATGGAGATATCGACGTTTTACGCTTTTTTTTGGTTCAAATTTTTAAAATGGCCATATCTTCGTAAATAATGGAGATATCGACGTTTTACGCTTTTTTTTGGTTCAAATTTTTAAAATGGCCATATCTTCGTAAATAATGGAGATATCGACGTTTTACGCTTTTTTTTGGTTCAAATTTTTAAAATGGCCATATCTTCGTAAATAATGGAGATATCGACATTTTACGCTTTTTTTTGGTTCAAATTTTTAAAATGGCCATATCTTCGTAAATAATGGAGATATCGACGTTTTACGCTTTTTTTTGGTTCAAATTTTTAAAATGGCCATATCTTCGTAAATAATGGAGATATCGACGTTTTACGCTTTTTTTTGGTTCAAATTTTTAAAATGGCCATATCTTCGTAAATAATGGAGATATCGACGTTTTACGCTTTTTTTTGGTTCAAATTTTTAAAATGGCCATATCTTCGTAAATAATGGAGATATCGACGTTTTACGCTTTTTTTTGGTTCAAATTTTTAAAATGGCCATATCTTCGTAAATAATGGAGATATCGACGTTTTACGCTTTTTTTTGGTTCAAATTTTTAAAATGGCCATATCTTCGTAAATAATGGAGATATCGACGTTTTACGCTTTTTTTTGGTTCAAATTTTTAAAATGGCCATATCTTCGTAAATAATGGAGATATCGACGTTTTACGCTTTTTTTTGGTTCAAATTTTTAAAATGGCCATATCTTCGTAAATAATGGAGATATCGACGTTTTACGCTTTTTTTTTGTTCAAATTTTTAAAATGGCCATATCTTCGTAAATAATGGAGATATCGACGTTTTACGCTTTTTTTTGGTTCAAATTCTTAAAATGGCCATATCTTCGTAAATAATGGAGATATCGACGTTTTACGCTTTTTTTTGGTTCAAATTTTTAAAATGGCCATATCTTCGTAAATAATGGAGATATCGACGTTTTACGCTTTTTTTTGGTTCAAATTTTTAAAATGGCCATATCTTCGTAAATAATGGAGATATCGACGTTTTACGCTTTTTTTTGGTTCAAATTTTTAAAATGGCCATATCTTCGTAAATAATGGAGATATCGACGTTTTACGCTTTTTTTTGGTTCAAATTCTTAAAATGGCCATATCTTCGTAAATAATGGAGATATCGACATTTTACGCTTTTTTTTGGTTCAAATTCTTAAAATGGCCATATCTTCGTAAATAATGGAGATATCGACGTTTTACGCTTTTTTTTGGTTCAAATTCTTAAAATGGCCATATCTTCGTAAATAATGGAGATATCGACGTTTTACGCTTTTTTTTGGTTCAAATTTTTAAAATGGCCATATCTTCGTAAATAATGGAGATATCGACATTTTACGCTTTTTTTTGGTTCAAATTTTTAAAATGGCCATATCTTCGTAAATAATGGAGATATCGACGTTTTACGCTTTTTTTTGGTTCAAATTTTTAAAATGGCCATATCTTCGTAAATAATGGAGATATCGACGTTTTACGCTTTTTTTTGGTTCAAATTTTTAAAATGGCCATATCTTCGTAAATAATGGAGATATCGACATTTTACGCTTTTTTTTGGTTCAAATTTTTAAAATGGCCATATCTTCGTAAATAATGGAGATATCGACATTTTACGCTTTTTTTTTGGTTCAAATTTTTAAAATGGCCATATCTTCGTAAATAATGGAGATATCGACATTTTACGCTTTTTTTTGGTTCAAATTTTTAAAATGGCCATATCTTCGTAAATAATGGAGATATCGACATTTTACGCTTTTTTTTGGTTCAAATTTTTAAAATGGCCATATCTTCGTAAATAATGGAGATATCGACGTTTTACGCTTTTTTTTTGGTTCAAATTTTTAAAATGGCCATATCTTCGTAAATAATGGAGATATCGACGTTTTACGCTTTTTTTTGGTTCAAATTTTTAAAATGGCCATATCTTCGTAAATAATGGAGATATCGACGTTTTACGCTTTTTTTTGGTTCAAATTTTTAAAATGGCCATATCTTCGTAAATAATGGAGATATCGACGTTTTACGCTTTTTTTTGGTTCAAATTTTTAAAATGGCCATATCTTCGTAAATAATGGAGATATCGACGTTTTACGCTTTTTTTTGGTTCAAATTTTTAAAATGGCCATATCTTCGTAAATAATGGAGATATCGACATTTTACGCTTTTTTTTGGTTCAAATTTTTAAAATGGCCATATCTTCGTAAATAATGGAGATATCGACATTTTACGCTTTTTTTTGGTTCAAATTTTTAAAATGGCCATATCTTCGTAAATAATGGAGATATCGACATTTTACGCTTTTTTTTGGTTCAAATTTTTAAAATGGCCATATCTTCGTAAATAATGGAGATATCGACGTTTTACGCTTTTTTTTGGTTCAAATTTTTAAAATGGCCATATCTTCGTAAATAATGGAGATATCGACATTTTACGCTTTTTTTTGGTTCAAATTTTTAAAATGGCCATATCTTCGTAAATAATGGAGATATCGACATTTTACGCTTTTTTTTGGTTCAAATTTTTAAAATGGCCATATCTTCGTAAATAATGGAGATATCGACATTTTACGCTTTTTTTTGGTTCAAATTTTTAAAATGGCCATATCTTCGTAAATAATGGAGATATCGACGTTTTACGCTTTTTTTTGGTTCAAATTTTTAAAATGGCCATATCTTCGTAAATAATGGAGATATCGACATTTTACGCTTTTTTTTGGTTCAAATTTTTAAAATGGCCATATCTTCGTAAATAATGGAGATATCGACGTTTTACGCTTTTTTTTGGTTCAAATTTTTAAAATGGCCATATCTTCGTAAATAATGGAGATATCGACGTTTTACGCTTTTTTTTGGTTCAAATTTTTAAAATGGCCATATCTTCGTAAATAATGGAGATATCGACGTTTTACGCTTTTTTTTGGTTCAAATTTTTAAAATGGCCATATCTTCGTAAATAATGGAGATATCGACGTTTTACGCTTTTTTTTGGTTCAAATTTTTAAAATGGCCATATCTTCGTAAATAATGGAGATATCGACGTTTTACGCTTTTTTTTGGTTCAAATTTTTAAAATGGCCATATCTTCGTAAATAATGGAGATATCGACGTTTTACGCTTTTTTTTGGTTCAAATTTTTAAAATGGCCATATCTTCGTAAATAATGGAGATATCGACGTTTTACGCTTTTTTTTGGTTCAAATTTTTAAAATGGCCATATCTTCGTAAATAATGGAGATATCGACGTTTTACGCTTTTTTTTGGTTCAAATTTTTAAAATGGCCATATCTTCGTAAATAATGGAGATATCGACGTTTTACGCTTTTTTTTGGTTCAAATTCTTAAAATGGCCATATCTTCGTAAATAATGGAGATATCGACGTTTTACGCTTTTTTTTGGTTCAAATTTTTAAAATGGCCATATCTTCGTAAATAATGGAGATATCGACGTTTTACGCTTTTTTTTGGTTCAAATTTTTAAAATGGCCATATCTTCGTAAATAATGGAGATATCGACGTTTTACGCTTTTTTTTGGTTCAAATTTTTAAAATGGCCATATCTTCGTAAATAATGGAGATATCGACGTTTTACGCTTTTTTTTGGTTCAAATTTTTAAAATGGCCATATCTTCGTAAATAATGGAGATATCGACGTTTTACGCTTTTTTTTGGTTCAAATTTTTAAAATGGCCATATCTTCGTAAATAATGGAGATATCGACGTTTTACGCTTTTTTTTGGTTCAAATTTTTAAAATGGCCATATCTTCGTAAATAATGGAGATATCGACGTTTTACGCTTTTTTTTGGTTCAAATTTTTAAAATGGCCATATCTTCGTAAATAATGGAGATATCGACGTTTTACGCTTTTTTTTGGTTCAAATTTTTAAAATGGCCATATCTTCGTAAATAATGGAGATATCGACGTTTTACGCTTTTTTTTGGTTCAAATTTTTAAAATGGCCATATCTTCGTAAATAATGGAGATATCGACGTTTTACGCTTTTTTTTGGTTCAAATTTTTAAAATGGCCATATCTTCGTAAATAATGGAGATATCGACGTTTTACGCTTTTTTTTTGTTCAAATTTTTAAAATGGCCATATCTTCGTAAATAATGGAGATATCGACGTTTTACGCTTTTTTTTGGTTCAAATTTTTAAAATGGCCATATCTTCGTAAATAATGGAGATATCGACGTTTTACGCTTTTTTTTTGGTTCAAATTTTTAAAATGGCCATATCTTCGTAAATAATGGAGATATCGACGTTTTACGCTTTTTTTTTGGTTCAAATTTTTAAAATGGCCATATCTTCGTAAATAATGGAGATATCGACGTTTTACGCTTTTTTTTGGTTCAAATTTTTAAAATGGCCATATCTTCGTAAATAATGGAGATATCGACGTTTTACGCTTTTTTTTTGGTTCAAATTTTTAAAATGGCCATATCTTCGTAAATAATGGAGATATCGACGTTTTACGCTTTTTTTTGGTTCAAATTTTTAAAATGGCCATATCTTCGTAAATAATGGAGATATCGACGTTTTACGCTTTTTTTTGGTTCAAATTTTTAAAATGGCCATATCTTCGTAAATAATGGAGATATCGACGTTTTACGCTTTTTTTTTGGTTCAAATTTTTAAAATGGCCATATCTTCGTAAATAATGGAGATATCGACGTTTTACGCTTTTTTTTTGGTTCAAATTTTTAAAATGGCCATATCTTCGTAAATAATGGAGATATCGACGTTTTACGCTTTTTTTTGGTTCAAATTTTTAAAATGGCCATATCTTCGTAAATAATGGAGATATCGACGTTTTACGCTTTTTTTTGGTTCAAATTTTTAAAATGGCCATATCTTCGTAAATAATGGAGATATCGACGTTTTACGCTTTTTTTTGGTTCAAATTTTTAAAATGGCCATATCTTCGTAAATAATGGAGATATCGACGTTTTACGCTTTTTTTTGGTTCAAATTTTTAAAATGGCCATATCTTCGTAAATAATGGAGATATCGACGTTTTACGCTTTTTTTTGGTTCAAATTTTTAAAATGGCCATATCTTCGTAAATAATGGAGATATCGACGTTTTACGCTTTTTTTTGGTTCAAATTTTTAAAATGGCCATATCTTCGTAAATAATGGAGATATCGACGTTTTACGCTTTTTTTTGGTTCAAATTTTTAAAATGGCCATATCTTCGTAAATAATGGAGATATCGACGTTTTACGCTTTTTTTTGGTTCAAATTTTTAAAATGGCCATATCTTCGTAAATAATGGAGATATCGACGTTTTACGCTTTTTTTTTGGTTCAAATTTTTAAAATGGCCATATCTTCGTAAATAATGGAGATATCGACGTTTTACGCTTTTTTTTGGTTCAAATTTTTAAAATGGCCATATCTTCGTAAATAATGGAGATATCGACGTTTTACGCTTTTTTTTGGTTCAAATTTTTAAAATGGCCATATCTTCGTAAATAATGGAGATATCGACATTTTACGCTTTTTTTTGGTTCAAATTTTTAAAATGGCCATATCTTCGTAAATAATGGAGATATCGACGTTTTACGCTTTTTTTTGGTTCAAATTTTTAAAATGGCCATATCTTCGTAAATAATGGAGATATCGACGTTTTACGCTTTTTTTTGGTTCAAATTTTTAAAATGGCCATATCTTCGTAAATAATGGAGATATCGACGTTTTACGCTTTTTTTTGGTTCAAATTTTTAAAATGGCCATATCTTCGTAAATAATGGAGATATCGACGTTTTACGCTTTTTTTTGGTTCAAATTTTTAAAATGGCCATATCTTCGTAAATAATGGAGATATCGACGTTTTACGCTTTTTTTTGGTTCAAATTTTTAAAATGGCCATATCTTCGTAAATAATGGAGATATCGACGTTTTACGCTTTTTTTTTGGTTCAAATTTTTAAAATGGCCATATCTTCGTAAATAATGGAGATATCGACGTTTTACGCTTTTTTTTGGTTCAAATTTTTAAAATGGCCATATCTTCGTAAATAATGGAGATATCGACGTTTTACGCTTTTTTTTTGGTTCAAATTTTTAAAATGGCCATATCTTCGTAAATAATGGAGATATCGACGTTTTACGCTTTTTTTTGGTTCAAATTTTTAAAATGGCCATATCTTCGTAAATAATGGAGATATCGACGTTTTACGCTTTTTTTTTGGTTCAAATTTTTAAAATGGCCATATCTTCGTAAATAATGGAGATATCGACGTTTTACGCTTTTTTTTGGTTCAAATTTTTAAAATGGCCATATCTTCGTAAATAATGGAGATATCGACGTTTTACGCTTTTTTTTGGTTCAAATTTTTAAAATGGCCATATCTTCGTAAATAATGGAGATATCGACGTTTTACGCTTTTTTTTGGTTCAAATTTTTAAAATGGCCATATCTTCGTAAATAATGGAGATATCGACGTTTTACGCTTTTTTTTGGTTCAAATTTTTAAAATGGCCATATCTTCGTAAATAATGGAGATATCGACGTTTTACGCTTTTTTTTTGGTTCAAATTTTTAAAATGGCCATATCTTCGTAAATAATGGAGATATCGACGTTTTACGCTTTTTTTTGGTTCAAATTTTTAAAATGGCCATATCTTCGTAAATAATGGAGATATCGACGTTTTACGCTTTTTTTTGGTTCAAATTTTTAAAATGGCCATATCTTCGTAAATAATGGAGATATCGACGTTTTACGCTTTTTTTTGGTTCAAATTTTTAAAATGGCCATATCTTCGTAAATAATGGAGATATCGACGTTTTACGCTTTTTTTTGGTTCAAATTTTTAAAATGGCCATATCTTCGTAAATAATGGAGATATCGACGTTTTACGCTTTTTTTTTGGTTCAAATTTTTAAAATGGCCATATCTTCGTAAATAATGGAGATATCGACGTTTTACGCTTTTTTTTTGGTTCAAATTTTTAAAATGGCCATATCTTCGTAAATAATGGAGATATCGACGTTTTACGCTTTTTTTTGGTTCAAATTTTTAAAATGGCCATATCTTCGTAAATAATGGAGATATCGACGTTTTACGCTTTTTTTTGGTTCAAATTTTTAAAATGGCCATATCTTCGTAAATAATGGAGATATCGACGTTTTACGCTTTTTTTTGGTTCAAATTTTTAAAATGGCCATATCTTCGTAAATAATGGAGATATCGACGTTTTACGCTTTTTTTTTGGTTCAAATTTTTAAAATGGCCATATCTTCGTAAATAATGGAGATATCGACGTTTTACGCTTTTTTTTGGTTCAAATTTTTAAAATGGCCATATCTTCGTAAATAATGGAGATATCGACGTTTTACGCTTTTTTTTGGTTCAAATTTTTAAAATGGCCATATCTTCGTAAATAATGGAGATATCGACGTTTTACGCTTTTTTTTTGGTTCAAATTTTTAAAATGGCCATATCTTCGTAAATAATGGAGATATCGACGTTTTACGCTTTTTTTTGGTTCAAATTTTTAAAATGGCCATATCTTCGTAAATAATGGAGATATCGACGTTTTACGCTTTTTTTTGGTTCAAATTTTTAAAATGGCCATATCTTCGTAAATAATGGAGATATCGACGTTTTACGCTTTTTTTTGGTTCAAATTTTTAAAATGGCCATATCTTCGTAAATAATGGAGATATCGACGTTTTACGCTTTTTTTTGGTTCAAATTTTTAAAATGGCCATATCTTCGTAAATAATGGAGATATCGACGTTTTACGCTTTTTTTTGGTTCAAATTTTTAAAATGGCCATATCTTCGTAAATAATGGAGATATCGACGTTTTACGCTTTTTTTTGGTTCAAATTTTTAAAATGGCCATATCTTCGTAAATAATGGAGATATCGACGTTTTACGCTTTTTTTTTGGTTCAAATTTTTAAAATGGCCATATCTTCGTAAATAATGGAGATATCGACGTTTTACGCTTTTTTTTGGTTCAAATTTTTAAAATGGCCATATCTTCGTAAATAATGGAGATATCGACGTTTTACGCTTTTTTTTTGGTTCAAATTTTTAAAATGGCCATATCTTCGTAAATAATGGAGATATCGACGTTTTACGCTTTTTTTTGGTTCAAATTTTTAAAATGGCCATATCTTCGTAAATAATGGAGATATCGACGTTTTACGCTTTTTTTTGGTTCAAATTTTTAAAATGGCCATATCTTCGTAAATAATGGAGATATCGACGTTTTACGCTTTTTTTTGGTTCAAATTTTTAAAATGGCCATATCTTCGTAAATAATGGAGATATCGACGTTTTACGCTTTTTTTTGGTTCAAATTTTTAAAATGGCCATATCTTCGTAAATAATGGAGATATCGACGTTTTACGCTTTTTTTTGGTTCAAATTTTTAAAATGGCCATATCTTCGTAAATAATGGAGATATCGACGTTTTACGCTTTTTTTTTGGTTCAAATTTTTAAAATGGCCATATCTTCGTAAATAATGGAGATATCGACGTTTTACGCTTTTTTTTGGTTCAAATTTTTAAAATGGCCATATCTTCGTAAATAATGGAGATATCGACGTTTTACGCTTTTTTTTGGTTCAAATTTTTAAAATGGCCATATCTTCGTAAATAATGGAGATATCGACGTTTTACGCTTTTTTTTTGGTTCAAATTTTTAAAATGGCCATATCTTCGTAAATAATGGAGATATCGACGTTTTACGCTTTTTTTTTGGTTCAAATTTTTAAAATGGCCATATCTTCGTAAATAATGGAGATATCGACGTTTTACGCTTTTTTTTGGTTCAAATTTTTAAAATGGCCATATCTTCGTAAATAATGGAGATATCGACGTTTTACGCTTTTTTTTTGGTTCAAATTTTTAAAATGGCCATATCTTCGTAAATAATGGAGATATCGACGTTTTACGCTTTTTTTTTGGTTCAAATTTTTAAAATGGCCATATCTTCGTAAATAATGGAGATATCGACGTTTTACGCTTTTTTTTTGGTTCAAATTTTTAAAATGGCCATATCTTCGTAAATAATGGAGATATCGACGTTTTACGCTTTTTTTTTGGTTCAAATTTTTAAAATGGCCATATCTTCGTAAATAATGGAGATATCGACGTTTTACGCTTTTTTTTTGGTTCAAATTTTTAAAATGGCCATATCTTCGTAAATAATGGAGATATCGACGTTTTACGCTTTTTTTTGGTTCAAATTTTTAAAATGGCCATATCTTCGTAAATAATGGAGATATCGACGTTTTACGCTTTTTTTTTGGTTCAAATTTTTAAAATGGCCATATCTTCGTAAATAATGGAGATATCGACGTTTTACGCTTTTTTTTGGTTCAAATTTTTAAAATGGCCATATCTTCGTAAATAATGGAGATATCGACGTTTTACGCTTTTTTTTGGTTCAAATTTTTAAAATGGCCATATCTTCGTAAATAATGGAGATATCGACGTTTTACGCTTTTTTTTTGGTTCAAATTTTTTAAAATGGCCATATCTTCGTAAATAATGGAGATATCGACGTTTTACGCTTTTTTTTGGTTCAAATTTTTAAAATGGCCATATCTTCGTAAATAATGGAGATATCGACGTTTT